>CM062818.1:1439944543-1440529424 GCA_031772625.1 Pinus tabuliformis | reverse complement strand
ATGTGTCAAACAAGAATTGGGGGCATGCTGATGCAGGAAGGTCAAGTGGTGGCATATGATCACGAAAACTAAAGGAGAATGAGCAACACTACTCATCCTATGACCTAGAGCTTACGACAGTAGTTCATGTTTTAAAAATCTAGTGGCATTATTTGTTACGAAAAAAATCATTCTTATGATAGACCACAGTAGCCTAACTAATTTCTTTCATCAACTAAATTTGAACACCCATCAGGCAAGATGAAATACATTTTTAAGTGATTTAACTTTGACATCAAGCATATGAAGGGAAAGGAAAATCGGTTGGTTGATGGTTTAAGTCAGAACTTAAAATGTATTTATAAGATTTCTACTAGTGATCTGAAAATGGGGCTCTTAGGCTTATTGTCTAACTTACAAGAACCTCTCCCACTTCCAAAGCTTTAAATATTACCAAGTCTTCATGTTTAACCAATGTGGAATTGATAATATGCTTGAAATAAAGGTGTATGCTTATGTCTACTTTAGAACTATTCATGTGTTTTCAATATTCTATTGTTATGTTGATACAACATATATATAACAGTAAACAATGCAACAAGAACACAAAACACACAAAATAGCAATTTAATTAGGAGTTCACCCAAAACTCTTGGGCTACATCTCTATGAGATCTAGTAAACTTTGCTAGGCTCTTTGGGATTATGGCAAAGTCCTTTTTGCAAGATCTTGGCTCAAATCCACTATTTTACATAGAAACAATGGGTTTAGACACCATATAATCCCTGACACTTGAGGCTCTCGGCTTTCTGGCTCTCGACTCTCACTCTGGATCTTCGGCTCTGGCTCTGGCTCTTGGCTTTAGCTCTTGGCTCTGGCTCTTGGCTCTGGCTTTGGCTCTTCGGCTCTGGCTTTAGCTCTGGCTCTTCAACTCTGGCTTCTTAGTCGTTTGCAACCTTCAGCTCTCTGGCTTTTCACTTGAACTTCAAGAGACCCCAAAGACTCCCTCAGTTGCTCTACGCAGTAGCTCTTCAGCTCTCTCTACTCTCTCAGCTCTGCAACTACTTTCAGCATTCAGCTTGCTAATTAAGCTCTCTAGGCTCCTTTGAGGCATTTTCCTGGCTTTTCGGTTTCCCTAGTTGTTTCCCTACTTTCAATCATCCCCCTGTGGCTCTGTGGCTTATATGCGTTATCTGTTCGACTGGCCATTTGGCTCTGCGGATTTCAAAAACACTTTCTTGTAGCATGGACTGATGATTAGGGGCTTTTACAAAAGGAATCGGGGTTGTTTCA
Organism: Pinus tabuliformis; assembly: GCA_031772625.1. Lineage (NCBI taxonomy): Eukaryota > Viridiplantae > Streptophyta > Pinopsida > Pinales > Pinaceae > Pinus > Pinus tabuliformis. The sequence continues at coordinate 1,440,528,152 of CM062818.1, read as the reverse complement.
TAGGAAAAAACCCACAAATGGTCATTCTCGACTTACACAGGAAAATACACAGAAAACCTGTAAAAATCTGCCCAAACATGATCTATTGGACTTCAAAAGCTATGAACCGCACCTTATATTCCATCAGGTCTGCCTTTTAATCACCTACCACATCTCCACCGTTGATCTAGGAGATCTAGATCCAATAATGGTGGTTCATTCTGGGTAACTCTTTCGTATGGGGGTTAACCACCCGATAAGGGTGGTTTTCTCTCTCCTCGACCTGGACATGTGGCAGCCATTGTATGGGATTGGGTGGAACCTAGCAAAAACCATTTACTGCCCATGGCCCGCCAGAAATCCTGCCTGTTTCGTGATTTCCTTTGTATTTCAAAAATACAATAAAACATGAAAATCCCATAAAAGTGGCTTTAAACGGACTTGAAGTAATATGTATTTGCATTAACAAACCCTTTTGGGTCTGGTTTCATCACTTTATTTGCATCTCTTTGGCTTTTCATTCATTTAACAAAAATGTGATTTACATTGAAAAAACCCTTTCTCCGAACTTGAAATATATCAAATATCGCTTATAATTTTATCGGGTCCGGTTGTTTTATCAACATCAAGGGTCGTCAAGGACTGATCCACCAATATCGGTGATCACAGTCACAAGTCGCATGGCCCGAGGGTCCTTCTGTTTTTGGATCGCCAACGCTGATCCGTCGATATCACAATCGCACTATGGCATCGGCCAAGGGCCTTTGCCTTATGGGTGCATATGCCTACCTCTGACCTGATCCACCGATCCGATCATCGGAGATCGTTCATCAGGGGTCCCTTCCACCAGACCTTAAGTCCTCGTCTTTGCCTTATGTGATTTTATTTCCTCAAATAGCCTTCTAGGCCATTTTTAATGGAATTTGCCCCTTTTTCAAAGGATAAAGCAAAACTTCTTCCTGTGATAACTTCATCATCTAAAGTCTGTTTTCACCCATTGAAGTTGCATTAGATTCAGAATGAGGAGAAGTCTGTGATGAGACTATTTCTGAGAACAACATGTGACTTTCATTTTCCTCTGATTTACAAAGTATCTGTGCCATTTAGCACCCTTTACCTCTTATATGAAGTCTTTTAGACTTAGAGGTCTATTCATGATCCATTTTTCTATCACACCTTCCCACTAAAGAACTTTTGGTCTCCAAAAGACTGATATACTAATCTAAATAGTAAATGAGAGTGACTCACCCTCCTCTTTCAGCCTCCCTACACTTGGCTTGCATAGTGCCTTTATCCAAATTTTCTGACCACTTCCCTTCTTGGATGGGCTGGTCTTCCTGGGAAGAATTGTCTTCCTCCTTGCCTTCCTGCAGAACTCCTACTGAAATGGTCACAGAAGGTAGTCTGAACTCCTCTACCTTGATCATTAATCCAAGGTAGCTAAAACAAATGTGAAGTACATTTGCTCCACAAAAATTTCATTTGTACCTGTTGGACAAGCTGTCAACAAAAACAGAAACACAGACAACAACTAGATGGCCTAAACTCCTGGTTCAAGAAAAGAAACAGATTTTCACATCTTGTGAACACCTCCCTATGTTACATCTTCATACAAATGATGGACTAGATAACAAGCCCACAAAACATGCCTTTAAAAAAATGACCCTTCAAGTCAAGCATGTAGAAAAATACCATTAGGACTCTTTTTCAGAAGATGAAACACTTCATCATTATCTCCATTTGGAGACCAAGTCAATCATGGCATCACATGCATGACAAAGTAATCAACCCTACAAGTTAATTACACATACATGTTCAAATACAAGGAAATCACCAACATCCCTATGTTCATGCATCTCAAGTTTATGCATGCATTTCATTCTCCAACTTTCACTTAAGCACATTGTACACTCGAAGTTGAAATGAAATATAATGTTGCAGCAACAAAGTGAGTCTCCTGCTCAACTTCTCCATTCACCTACTTGGTAAAATCATACAACTTGCATCCCATTAACAAAGAAATTCAAATAGATGGATCAATAGACATGCAATCTTAATTGGATAAGAACTCTAACCATTCCTCACCAATCCCTTTCAAAGGTACTACCTTTGTTTGCACATCAGCATCAACATGTGAATCATCCTGAAACACATCAATCATGGAATCTTCCTTTCCATTTCTGCCATCTTATCTTTCCACTTTCTTCAGCTTTGGTGGAAGCATTATTGGATTCAAAGTCCAACATTTTGGAGCAAGATGTCCTTGCTTATGGCAGTAAGTGCGGTGCATGTGCATCCTCTTGACAGCATGATTTTCCTTGTCCAATGGACCTTTCGCTTCTTGCTTCTTTTCCTTCAAAAGCTTCCTGTGTGTGGCCATTCTCTTCCAACATCTAGAAACATTATGGTTATCCAAACCAAAAAAGGAACAAGAAATTCTTTTTCCATCTCTATGTGGAAATTTATAATGCTTTTCACAATCAAAAGGAAAATGTTTAGAACCAGATTTATACCTACCTCTTTCACCTTTATTTCTTTCATCAAGAGGTGAATCAAATGAAGAAGTGGCTCCCTTTGGAACACCATCAATCTCTTCAAGTTTGCAGGATTCTCCCCAACTCTTTGGTTCAAGTGTATGCTTCTAAACACCTACATCCTGCAAATGATGTTTCAAGCTATTGCATTCCTCTTGAATACAATCTTCACACTCTATAATGCAACTCCTTGGAGCTATTTCAATGGCCTTCATGGTAGCGTTGGAACTTTCTCCATAAGCTTGTACATAGCCAAGACCCAAATAATTAGACATTTCCTCAACCATTATTGGTTCAACAATACCTTGTGCATGCTTTCCCAAGCCCTTTCCTTCATAGCCCATCTTGGACATTAGCTTGGAACCTATGCCTTTGGTATGTTTTTCAAAAGAACCAATATAAGCATTCTCATAAGATTTTGAAGACAGATTGGAATGGCTTACCTCTTCTTCAATATCATACTTAACCAAGGCTTCTTGGGCAACAAAGAGTTGTGTCTCCAACTCATGCATCCTTTTCAGGTTCATATTTGCAATATGAAGTTGCCTCTCCATTTCCTACAATTTGTTAGAAAGCAACTACTTCTCTTCCTCCACAAAATTCAACTAATCTGTAAGCATGTTTCTCTTCCTTCCATCCTCATACATTTCTCTCACCATATTCATCATGGTGGACAATTATTGCTTCATGTCTTCATCAAAGAATCTTGTGAAGAATGCAGAATTTGAGGACCCACTTGTAGAAGTTGTCATTATACCAATGAACAAAGAACTTCAAACAAGATTAATAAAGGATTTTATTCAACAACCTTTTGCAGCAAACCTCTTGTGTTCCAAGGATTTCTTTGAGGTCCTTTCGGATAGAAGAATGCCTTGAGCCCTTGCTCCTATTTGTCCTTCCTGGACTGAGCTATCAATAGCTTTCCCTTCACCTCTGCGAAATTAAACAATAGTAGTCTTCAACCAAACATACAATCAACCTCTAACTGTATAAACACCTTTCAGACAAGCAATCTAATATAACCTTCTTTGAAGGTGGGGTTAATCAAACTTAGGCTCTGATACCACTTGATCTGAAAATGGGGCTCTTAGGCTTCTTGTCTAGCTTACAAGAACCTCTCCGACATCCAAAGCTTTAAATATTCCCAAGTCTTCATGATTAACCAATGGGGAATTGATGCTTGAAATAAAGGTGTACGCTTATGTCTATTTTAGAACTATTCATGTGTTTTCAATATTCTATTGTTATGCTGATACAACATATATATAACAGTAAAAAATGCATCAAGAACACAAAACACACAGAACAACAATTTAATTAGGAGCTCACCCAAAACTCTTGGGCTACGTCTCCGTGAGCTCTAGTCAACTCAATTAGGCTCTCTGGGATTATGGCAAAGTCCTTTTTACAAGATCTTGGCTCAACTCCACTATTTTACATAGAAATGATGGGTTTAGAGACCATTTTATCCCTGGCTCTTAAGGCTCTCGGTTTTCTCGCTCTTGCTCTTCAGCTCTAGCTCTAGTTCTTGCCTCTGGCTCTAGCTCTTCATCTCTAGCTTTGCCTATGGCTCTTCAGCTCTAGCTTCTTGGCACTCTGCAACCTTCAGTGCTCTGGATTTTCACTTGAACTTGAAGAGACCCCAAAGGCTCCCTCAGTTGCTTTGCGCAGTAGCTCTTCGACTCTCTCTGTTCTCCTGGCTCTGCAACTACTTTCAACATTCATCTTACTCTAATTTGAGCTCTCTGGGCTCCTTTGAGGCATTTTCCCGGCTTTTTTGCTTCCCCAGCTGTTTCCCTGCATTCAATCATTCCCCTACAGCTCTATGGCTTCTTTGCGATTTCTGTTCAACTGACCATCTAGCTTTGCAGCTCTGTGGCTTTCAAAATGCCTCATCGTCTATTAAAACGCCCGCTTGTAGCATGTAATGATGATTAGGGGCTGTTATAGAAGGAATTAGGGTCGTTTCATAGGCAAAAACCCACAAATGGTCGTTCTTGGCTTACAGAGGAAAATAAACCAAAAAACCTGTAAAAATCCACCCAAGCACGGTCTATCGGACTTCAAAAACTATGAAATCCACCTTATATTCCATCGGGTCCACCTTTTAATTGCTTATCACATCTCCACCCTTGGTCTAGGAGATCTAGATCCAAGAGTGGTGGTTCATTTCGGGCGGCTCTTTCATATAGAGGTTAACCACCCGATAAGGGTGGTTTTCTCTCTCCTCAGCCTGGACACATGGCAACCATTGTATGGGATCGAGAAGAACCCAGGCAAAAGTATTTACTGCCCATGTCCTGCTCAAAATCCTGCCTGTTGTGTGATTTCCTTTGTATTTCAAAAATACATTAAAACATGAAAATCCCATAAAAGTGGCTTTAGACAGACTTGAAATAATAGGTATTTGCATTAACAAACCCTTTCGGGTCCAGGTTCATCGCTTTACTTGCATTTCTTTGTTTTTTCATTCGTTTAATCGGGTCCAGCTCTTTTATTGACATTGGGGGTCGTCGATTGCCGATCTGTTGATGTCAGTGATCATAGTCACAAGTCGCACGACCCGGGGGTCCTTCGCTTTTGGGATCGCCGACGCCGATCTGCCTATATCGCAATCACACTATCGCATTGGCCCGTGGCCTTTTCCTTATGGGTGCATATGCTTGCCTCTGACCCGATCTGCTGATCTGATCATCGAAGATCGTTGATCAGGGGTCCCTTCTACCCGACCTTAAGTCCTCCTCTTTGCCTTATGTGATGTGATTTCCTCAAATAGCCTTTTAGGCCATTTTTAATGGAATTTGCCTCTTTTTCAAAGGATAAAGGGAAACTTCTTCCTGCGATAACTTCTTCATCTAAAGTCCGTTTTCGCCCATTCAAGTTGTGTTAGATTTAGAATGAAGAGACCTCGACAATGAGACTATTTCTAAGAGCAGCTTGCGACTTTCATTTTCCTCTAATTTACAAAGAATTTGTGCCATTTGGCACCCTTTACCTCTTATATGAAGTCTTTTAGACTTACAAGTCTATTCAGGATACATTTTTGGATCAATTAGTAAAATAAAATTTGACTTTACATATCAAATTAAAGAAGTCGCTCTAAAATATCCTGAATATAATTTTTTATGGCAGAAAGCCAAACAGGAAGACAACTTAGAAAGAAAGTTAGGCTATAATGTTGACAATGAAGATATACTAATATATACAAATCACATTTATGTACCAAATCAACAAGCTGTTAAACGGCGTATTATCGATGAATACCATAGAAATCCATATACTCCACACCCGAGATATTAAAAATTAATCATATCATTAAGAAAATATTATTTTTGTCCTGGCATGAAGGCAAAGATAGCCCAGTATTTGGCACAATTTTTACAGTGTCAATAGGTGAATATCGAAGATTAGCACCCTGCAGGCATACTTCATCCCCTGCCCATTCCTGAATGGAAGTGGTACATCATCACATTATATTTTATCATCGGGTTTCTAAGGTAAAAAAGGAAAAATGATTCTATAATGGTGGTGGTAGATAAATTTAGCAAAGTTTCTCATTTTATACTTGTAGAATCGACCGATAAGGCTGTAAAAGATTTTGATATCTTTATGAAGGAAATTATTAGGTTGCACCAGAGACCTAAAATGGTAATCTTAGACAGGGACATAAAATTTACTTCTACTTTCTATAAAACCTTATTTACTACTCTGGGCACTCAAATACAATTCAATACTGCCTATCATCCACAAACACATGGGCAGATGGAGCGAGTGAACCAAGTGTTGGAGGATATTCTTAGAATGTACGTTATGAAACAACCCACGAGATGCGAAGAATACTTACGTTTGGTGGAATTTACCTATAACAATAGATATCATGCATTGTTAAAAATGATCCCATTTGACATATTATATGGAAGGAGATGTAGAATGTCGGGCAACTAGAACAACCTAGAGGGTAAATTATGTTAGGAACTAAGACGCTAAAATAGAAGGAATATACAGTAAAATGGGTTTGGCACAACCTGAAGGCATCTAAGGACATACAAAAAATTTATGTTGATGATCGAAGAACTTAACAAGAGTATCAAATCAGGGAACATGTGTACATGAGGTTTAAACCTGAGTAAAGTGCTTTAAGGCAGAGTGGATGCTCCAATTTAGCCCCTCAATTTTGTGTCCCATTCCATATCATTGCTAGAATTGGCCCAGTGGGTTACCTGTTAGACTTATGGATTCACATAAGTGTGAACAATGTGTTTCACATTTATTTGTTTAAGAAATATATACATGACCCTAAACACATCATTCATTGGCAAGATGTACAGGTAGTGGAAATATATTTCTCTTTATAAAAAAAAAATATGTTTCAAGAATATTGTTGAGAAATAACAATAATAATGTTTTATGACAGGTCGAACCACATAGGAAATTCCTGGAAAAGCCCTTGCATATTTTCAATTGGAGAAAAAAAAACATTACAGAAATGTGTTATCCCCCAGGTTAAAGTGCAATGGCAACACTTTAGTCTGAAAGAGGATAGTTGGGAAGATGAACAATTCATGCGAGAAGGATACTTGAGCCTATTCTAGAGGAAATAAACACCAGGGATGGTGTTTCTCTTCAGGGGGGAGATGTAACAACCTGCTAGTAATATGATCATTTAAAAATTACTTTATTTTACTTCACTTTACTACAGCTAAACTGACATAAAGGATTGACTTAATTTAATAATGTATTGTTGATATGAAATTAATTATAAAGTTTTGTAAAGAGAAGTCATCCATACGTTAGAGGGGCAGAATGAACTGAAAATATTTCATACCTAGAGGCAATTAGAATAAAGAAAGAGTTGGGCTAGCATTACCTGCCAACTTCTCTCCCAAGAAAGAAAGAATCTGGAAAAAGAAATGAGGCCAATAGGGTAGAGCTACATGAGACAAGGGAGAGGAGGAAAAACAAAGGAAAAGTTTAGGAAATTATTTGTTGGGTGCCAGAATTTTTGAATCCTTGAGTTGGTTGGCCAATGGGATTTACTGAAGGAAAATAACCCTAAGACTAAATCTAGTTGGGACCAGGTGGTCTAAATAGGCAAAGCAAGAATAGTAAACTACTCCTGTGTATGAAATCAGCTCAGTGGGAGAGCCAGAAGCATTTTTGGTTCTCGTAGATTTGGAGGAATGTTCATTTCCTCGTGGGTTTGTGGTCGGAAACTCACTCAAATACAGATAAGTATATATACCTATGCCAAATAAATTATTTTTCTTATGGAAAGGACTGGTTTCTTTTCTTAATTTAAGACTGTGCATTATCAATCATTCCTTTCTGTTCTTTCAATTCTTTTAGTGTTTTTGCTCTGCAAAGCTGCGTGTTCAACCTTTACTAGCTAGATTCATCTATGCAAGATTTATAAAACATTTGCATGGTATCAGAGCCCATAGGTTGCTAGATAAAAGGTGCACTAGTACTTTATTTTGCAGGTATTACAGCTTGGAGATCAAAGATCGACAGAAAAATGGAGTTTCCCAAAGCATCGATCTTAACACCGTACAACTATCACGAATGGAAGGACCAAATGGCTCGATACCTTTGTCAGAAAGGGTTTTACAGGATTACCATGTCTATAGAAGTGGAACCCACTTTAGCCATAGAGAAATCCAAGTACCTCAACTACATGGATGAGGCCCACAGATCCATATGCATGTGCATCTCCCCAGAGTTATAGTTTCATCTATCTGCCTGCAATACTCCCAATGAGATTTGGAAAAAGGTTGAAGAACTCTACAGGAAATAGGATGAGATGAAAGGACATCTGCTCGAAGTGGAGCTGCTCTCATTGGATCCATGAAACTACAACAGAATTCAAGACTTATTCACAAAATATAATGATCTATTGCTACAACTCAAGGGTTGTGGAATCGACAAATCCAAGGAGGAGAGTCACCAAGTTCTCTCTATTATGTCAAAGCTCGGACTAGAATACTCCCTCTTTGTGTCTACATTTCATTCAGTAAGACTCGCAACACGTAAATCCTACACTATGCCTTCTCTCAAAGAGTTCATGGAGTCCCTCACTTTTGACCAAGATAAGCTCATTGGCATGGGGAAAATCAAACCTCCAAAAGCACATGCACTTGTTGTGCATTATGGAAACCATAATAAAATTAATAGATGTGATTCAAATCAGAAAAATTAGCAACAAAAAGACAAGGTAAAAGTGCATTCCCATCCAAAGAAGGAAGGGTAGACCAAGCCCTTCAATAACTCCTCCGGCTTCAGAAATGAGAAAGGGAAGAAAGGAAACAAATGCACCTACTATCATCGAGGATTCCATCTGGAATGCTCCTGCATGAAGAAGCAAATTGACCAAATGGTAGAAATCCTTTAGAAGCACAACCTTGGGGACCACATCCCTTAGGGTGCCAAGAAGAAAACTGAGCATCTGCCACATGGGAAAGGTAACAATTTTCATGCTTTAGTTGCAATTAACTCTTTCCCTGATGCATGGATTATAGATTTTGGTGCATCACATCATATGGCTACTGCAAAGGAAATCTATTCCTCTTTGGATGCATGCAAAGGACCTCCCATCCTCATGGGAGATGACTCACCTATTGAGGTCACCGAAAAAGGTAGTGGAACTTTTACACGAAAGCTTTAAGGATGTGCTTCATGTTCTAAAACTTTCGGTAAACCTGCTTTTAGTTTATCAGAACACTCATTCTGGCACCAAAAAGAGAGTGTAATTCACTCTAGATGTAGTGAACATATATGACCTACATGGCAGCTCCAAATTGCAACCGGTGAGGTAAACAATGGAGCTAGACTGTATACATTTTCTGAATTTATTGAATATGAATCCTCCTTATTGTTTACACATGATGGTGATAGTAGTAGGCTTTGGCACGAGAGGTTTGGTCACTTAAATTATAGGTATATGCAACATCTAAGCAAGTATGAGATGGTGGAAGGCTTGCCAAATATAAGTTTCTCCAAAGGAGTTTGTGAAGGGCGTGTCCTTGGCAAACATCCTAGAGAAAAGTTTGACACCAGCAAGACTCACAGAGCATCCTCTCCTCTAGATTTGATCCATAGTGATCTCATGGGGTCTTTTCCTCATCCTTCCATCAACAAAGCAAGGTATGTACTTACATTTATTGATGATTTCTCATGGTATACTTGGGTGTATCTTCTTAGGGCCAAATCTGAAATTTTTGCGCACTTTGAAGATTTCAAAGCACTAGTTGAGACACAGTCAAAGAGAAAGATCAAAGTCATCTGTACAAACAGTGGGGGGGAATATGTTAACACAACACTTCAGAACCTTTTCCTTGAGTCTAACATACTGTTGCAGCACACAGTTCCATACACTATGCAGCAGAATAGAGTTGCTGAGAGAAAGAACCGATCTCTCAAAGAGATGGCTTCCTACATGTTGCTATGGGTTGAAGCACTACCTCATAAGCTATGGGTTGAAGCACATAATAGTGCTAAATACATCTAGAATAGATCTCCTCATAGGTCTGTCAAGGATAAGATCCCCTTTGAGGCTTGCAGCGGCACTAAACCAGAGGTCACGCACTTCATTGTTTTTGGCTCCTGAGCATGGGCGAAGATCCCCTCTGAAAAGAGGAAAGCTCTTGATCCACAGAGCATTGAGTGAATCTTTGTTGGATACCTTGATGGTGTGAAGGGATACTGACTCTTGATTTCCCCTATGGACAAGCTCATCATTGACCAAAGTGTCAAATTTGAGGAAAGTCTCTCGCATGCACCTCAATTACCGCATGCAAAGACCTTTTATCTACCTCATGTCCGAGATGATGACTCAGTTCACTCAGATGCAAATATAGAGCATCCAGATGCCAAGGTAGAGCATGCAAATGTAGAGACAGATTCTTCAAATACAAATCTAGTGCATGCATATGATGATCCACATCCAAGCCCAGATTGGGCTTCCAGCAGTGAATCAACTTCCCTTGTCATAAATTAGAGAACAAGGAGCTTAAGTGAGATATATGCACAAGACCAACCAACTGCTAGAAATGGTCATATGGGGGATAATTCTAATCTACGGAGGACTAATTCAGAGTTTATTGAGCCTCCTCTTGCCCTCATTTCCACTAAGCCAACACCATCACGGCATTTTCATTTGGTTCAATTTTCTGATCCGCAATCTTATGCTGACGCTGTTGCACATCCCTCTTGGGAATCCTCCATGGAGGAGGAGTATAACTCCCTCCTTGAGAACCAGACCTAGGATCTAGTCCCAGGAAGGAAACTTGTTCGATACAAATGGGTCTACAGGATTAATAGTGCTGCAGATGGGAAAATCACTAGAAAGAAAGCCAGGCTAGTAGCCAAAGGCTTCTCGCAAGTTCATGGCATTGAATGTGATGAGACCTTTGCTCCAGTAGAAAATATGGATTCTATATGCCTTGCACTTGCCATTATGGCAACCGAGGGGTGGGAAGTACATCAGATGGACATGAAGAATGCTTTTCTTCACGAAGACCTATCTGAGGAGATCTACATGGAGAAGCCACATGGTTTCATTCAAGATTCATCTTTGGTCTACATACTGAATAAGTCTCTCTACAGCCTTAAGCAGGCCCCGAGAGCTTGGTATCTGAAAATGGATTCTTTTCTCCTATCACAAAACTTCGAAATATGTAAGTCTAATCCGAATTTTTACATGCTCAGGACACATGATTCTCTTCTTATCTTAGTTTTGTATGTGGATGATCTCCTGATCACCGGTAGCTCGGCTTCAGCCATTGCTGCAGTCAAGAGGGCCTTGCATGATAGGTTCTTGATGACGTACATGGGTCCATTACACTTCTTTCTTGGTCTTGAGATCAGCCAAGATGCCACAGGCATTAAACTCTCTCAGGCTAAGTATGCACAAGATCTCCTTGAGAGATTTCACATGACTGACTGCAAGCCAACACTGACTCCTTTTCTATCTGGGGTCCACCTTGAGGATGGAGGTGACACTCCATCAGTTGACAATACTCTCTATCGATAGCTAGGGGAGAGCTTACTATACCTCAACCACTCCAAACCAGATCTCTCATATGTAGTAAGCGCAGTTTCCAGATACATGCAAGAGCCGCATGAGCTACAGTGGAATGCTACCAAGTGCATCCTCCGATATGTGCAGTGCATCATCCGCTTTGGGATTCACTATGCAGTAGACACTGCATTGAATATCCTTGGCTTCACAGATTCTCATTGGGTGGGCAACAACATTGATCGCAAGTCCACATCTGGACATTCATTCAGTCTAGAGTCTGGCCCTATCTATTGGTCGACCAAGAAGCAGGTTGTTATTGCTCTCTCCTCAGCTGAGGTTGAGTACAGAGGAGTAGTCAACATCACCATTCAAGTGTTGTGGCTACAACACTTCATCACTAAGTTGGGTGTCCAGTACCACCAGCCCCCTATCATCTAGTGTGACAACCAGATCACTCTCAAATTTTGTAAGGATCCACTACAGCGGCAATGGACAAAGCACATAAAGATCCATATGCACTACATCAGAGACTTAGTACATGATTGGGTCATTGATTTGCAGTTTTGTCCTTCAGCAGAACAGACTGCAGACATCTTCACTAAGACATTCATTGAGTAGAAGTTACACTCTCTGCGCGATCGTCTTGGAGTGAAGCACACAGTTGCTTAGCAACTGTCTTTTCCTACTCTTTTCTTTTGATTACATTGTATTTTGAAGGGGGGGTTTTCCCACGAGGTTTTCCCTCCTTCCTCAATTTTAGTACAAGTTGCGTTGTATTTTGGGTGACCTTTGGCCTTAGTTTCCAAGGCCCATTTTCTATTTTTCCCCATAGTGGTGTTCAAGGCAGTGTTTGAGGTACTACACACCTAAGACCTTCATTATTGGCACATGCAAACACTTAGTTAGAGCATGGGACTACATGCAAGATCCTTTTTGCATGATTTACTCACTAATTTGCTCCTCCCTTCACTCCGCAACTGGCTAGTTCTTCTACATGATTTACTCCCTGATTTGCTCCTCCTTTCACTTCGCAACTAACTAGTTCTTCTACATGATTTGCTCCTCCTTTCACTCCGCAACTGGCTAGTTCTCTCCAGAACATGCTATAGGTGTTGATTCCTCTCATTGATCACCACTATGGCACATTACCTTGGGATCTTCACCGAGTAATGCTATATCATGAGCATTGTAACCCATTTGCTAAATCAATCATTCTCTTTTGTTCTTTTGATTATTTTAGTGTTTTTTCTTTGCAAAGTTGTGTGTTCAACCTTTAGTAGCTAGATTTAATTTTACAGGTCTTCTAACACATTTACATGTATAGCATGTTGTAGCCATCTAAAGGCAGCCATGGTAGACTCTACCCAGTAAATAACAGTCTAACCCATGAAACGACCGAAGTTATAGAACAGGGTGGAGAAAATTATAGACAAACAGGATGAGGGTTTGGGTCGTGCAGAGGGAGAGGCTATTTACTCTCTATTTCCCCACGGGCCTCCTCAACCGTTGATGAAAACCCCAAACATTGTATCTGTAGATCGAAGTGCAACCCCGAGGAGGTTGGATGTCATTGATTCTCCATTAATGCTCCAGAGGAGAGCAAGCCATGTGATAGCACTTGGAAGAGCCTGGAACATTTGCAGAGCCTAGGTTACAAGAACCTCAGGATGGTTGAAGGGGGGTTAAACCATAGTTATAAAATAGTATTATTTTTACTATTCCGATACAACTAATGTCTCGAACCATAACTTAAAAGAAAAGGATCAAACTATTGTGTTGCATTTGTATCATTACATGAATCAGTATAAGTAAATTCTAAGTTATATTATTGCTAAAACAATAATGAAATATTATCGAAAGATTTTTTTTGGGATACCTTACAAAAACTTCCTTCTGAGAATCAATACAGACCATGATTGATCAAATAAGCTCACCAGAGCTACTGAAAGTGAAACTGAATAATTAGTTTTGAAAATATGAGAAACTGAATGTAAGCCCAATATATGATGATGTACTTTCCTTATTTACATAATGAAAGCATTTTTTTATTCTTGAAAAAAAATCACTCAAGGCACTGAAGGCATCTCTAATACATTGGAATGAAAAGGAAATCAAGACATCACAAAGATAGTCGAAAAAAGAAATATGGAAGGCAAGAAGCCATAAAAAAGCATGACAAAATAGCTAGCAAAACAAAATGAGCACCATCTTGGACTAGGATGCAAAGGATCCCGAGTTGCATATAAATCCATTTTGCAAGAATTCAAATAACATTAGCCAAGCCTATAAAGAGACCCCACTCTCAGAGAGGGAATCCACCTCTAGGTTTGTATCTTGGTAAAGGTGTTGGAAAGAGATGTCAACCAAAGATGGTAGAAAAGACAAGATATTAACCATCGAGTGAGAAAGGGGAGGGACCTCAAGATAAGTATTCCCGTGTACCCAATTGATGACCATCTTTGTGTTCCCAACAATCTTGATCTTCTCGATACAAAGCCCAACTATACATTGGATAATCCCCCACAAAGCCACAACCTCTACCCTGCAATTAGATTAAAACCTTCCATACTAATGTAATTGATATACATAAATTAGACAAGCTTAATGAAAGCCCAACATCCACACCGATCCCAAGGAATCCAATTAAGAACGAATCCCAAAATTGAGATCCAAGAATCGATGTAAATTTTTTTTTATTTATAGATAAAAAATCTGATTAAATTAGGATATATATAATCTATTCTTTTTGGATTTAAATATATGCTTTTTATCACATACACCTTTTTAATAAAATGAAGAGGAAAATAACAAACCTATATAATTATAGAAAATAACTCATATAATTCAAACTTATTTCTCAAACATGATGATTTCTACGGTTGAAATATTTGAAATCACACATATACTCTAATTCACGCTTAATATTTGTGTCTCTGCGTTTTTTTCTTCATTTTAAATCTTATAAATACATATTAGTTACTAAAAATATATATTTCAAATTCTAAGTGGATTGTTATTTGATTTTCAAATTTAATATAATATTTTCTTATCTTCTTTCAAAAATATTAAAAATAAAAGAAATTAATATTTTAAATAAAATTTTAAAATAAAAATAATATTCCAAAAAGGTTTGGATTAAATAATGAAAAGAGCGGAGGTTTTAACTATTGGACATTGTTAAATTTCCGTGAAGATCTAGCTTTAAAGTGACATGGCATCTTAATGCAGTGGTGAAGATAAAGTTTTACATAAAAAGTTATTGTTGTATTCGATGAAGAGATTATATTAAAAAAATGTTTATGACTATTGCTCATATAAGTGGATAAAATATTATTTCTATTTTTTTTTTTAAGTTAAATATTTCTAATATAATAGGACTTAGAGGATTTTATTTTGTAGGGAAGTTAAGTTCAAAACTTATTAAGGAAAAGACAAAAGAATAAAAAAAATTCAATTATGTTAAAAGTGTGCGTGACTCATCTAAATGTGATCCATAGGTGATTTTGATGTCTTAGATTCCCTTGAATCATGATATCATAGACCACAAGTTAGTCTTATAAGTCACATAAAGGCTAGAAAACAAATACAATAATAGATACAAGTATAAATTAATGTGATGTATCACAATATCGTTATTTTTTCAATTTAAGATATTAAAATTATGAAAGGGAGAATAAGTTATTTCTTATTAATCAACAACAATTAACTTACATATAGTTAAACATGTTATAAGTGGGATTTCTGTCCAATTGGGGAGGTTGTCGTTTCTTTTACTAAGCAATCATATTATATCCAATTGAATTTCTAATTGAAGGACATGGAAGGTGAACATTGATGTATTACTGTGTGCATGGGAAAAGATATAATCTAATATAGTCTCTCAAGGTGTAACCATACTTTTGATCACTAATTTGAATCTAGGAAAATCCCTCATAGCGATTCAACCTTTCCCACATAGGAAAAGGTTCTCACTCCTACCAATGGATCAACACCTTTGGAATTTGAGGGCCAAAGAGTTGTATTTCCTCCACTTATATCATAAGATAATATAATATAATATTTGATTGAAACAACATATTTAATGAATTTATCAAGGTCACCAATGGCTTCAGGAAATTCCGGTAGGAGAACTAAACATTGACCAATGGTGAAAAACTCTTCATTTCTCACCAATGGATCTAAACTCTTTAGGCTTAAATTTTGTTGAAATGGAAGTGAGATTTGATTTAAGTATGTATGCATAGGTCACAAGATCATTAATATAATGTATTTTCAAGTGAAACCGAATGTTCATTCATTATCATGGCTTAAAAAAAGCCGTTTACATGAAATGAACGTTTCCCATGAGTGAACAAAAGTTGTCACTTCTCACTAATATATTTAGTCCTTTTGGGCTTAATATTGAAGGACATAAGGTTGTGCATTTATCCATTTATTTATTATGGGTCATATATAATCTGATATAATCACTCTTAGTGAAACCCCACTTTTGACCACTATCAAAAAATTTCCCTATGGCTCTAAGAATAAACATAATGGGAATTGAATCCTATTAACCACTCAGAAACACCTCTCTCTTCACCAATGCATACAACCACTTTTAAATTCAAATTGAAGGACATTTTAGTGGAGTATGATCCTCTTATGTATGTTTTAATTTTGAGATCATTTAACATAATCACTTTGGGTAGAAAACTACCTTAGCATGACCCCATGGTTTAAGAGAAAACCATTAGGGAATTAAAATTTTTAAGCATTGCTAAAAGTCTCCTGATTCCTCAATTTAAATGTATTCAACCTCTTTGGGATTCAATTTGAAAGACATGTGAGAGAGATTTGTTACACTTATGTGTGCATCCATCATGAGATCATTTAATATAATATCTCTAGGTACAACAAAATATTTTACCACCACATCGAAGTGATCTCATAACTCCCAAAAAAAGTCCTCACATGAATTGAAACTTTCGCATTGTTGAAAAACTCTTATTTACTCACATATAGATCTAACCTGTTTGGGCTTAAGTTTGAAGGATGTAGATTTGGATTTTGTTCCATATACGTTTGCATAGATCATGTTATCAATTAATATAATCTCTTTGGATAAATCAACACTTTTAACTATTACTTTAAACAAATCCAAAAACCGTAAACAATTTTCATTAAAAAAAATCATGCCAATTAGTGAAAGTGAAGATGTTACGTACATAAATACATTCATATATATATATATATATATATATATATATAAATACATAATTCTTAATAAAATAATAATTAGTATGATTAAATGACGTGTCTCAAAAGCCGCTACCATTATGAATAAGAACCCTACTTAGATATAAATATGACGCCACCTTATACTCCCATCATCATAGAAATTCTTCATACATTATTAAATATATTATTATTTTATCCTCATTAGAGGTATTTATTTACCAAATATTCTATATCATTGGTGAGTCATATTTGGTACCTCGATGGTCTAATTCTGGCCTTTAGGTACCACTACCTTGGCGAAAAAACTATATTCCTCCTGGAAACATATCTCTTAGCTCTCGGCTACAACTACAATATTCTCAAAGTTTCCCTTGATTATTTTGAGTTTTTAGCATTTCAGGATTTTGGCCATTTAACAAGATAGGAATTTTGTGTAAATTCGTTCTCCAGCCAATAATCTAAGCGTGGAAAATAAAGGAAAAAAATATAGAAAAAAGATTAGAGACAAAATTAGTGATATTTGTGAGAGAACATAAATAATAATCCAATTGCAAGTGGGTAGTCCAATGTTATTTTGTGGACACCATTGTGATAAATCTGTCTCAATCGATGTGTTTTGAATTCAAAGGAAAAATAAAAATGTTACTACTATCCAAAAACAACCGCAAATCCGTCATCCAAGATTTCTACTTATTTGTCTACCAAAGAGAGGTCAAGGACCTCACTTCGAGTTCTTTACAAACCAAGCTTAAACATTTTCAAGATCGAAGCTCCCGTGAACGTCCAAGGGAATCACGCCACTCCAAATTCTACTAACTGCCACCAAAGCTTGAACGTCCAATCCATTGTCCACATTGGAATGGAAAACTTAATAACAAATAAAATGTATTAAACCCACATTTTTAAAAGCGGCGTCCTTCGAAATATTCAGCATTTCAGTTAGATTAAAATGGTTAAGTGTCAAAGTTATAGGATAAACCCCACATATATTTATATAAAATTATAAAAGGGTTTAGATTAAAATGGTTAAGTGTCAAAATTATATGATCAACCTCATATTTTATATATATATATATATATAATTATAATTATAAAAGGATATTTCACAAAGTAATGTTTTTTGGTTTTTTAGATATTAATTTTTATTTTTAATTACATTAAAGGCATTTTTTCAATGGTCTTTGATGTGCAGACACTGTTCATTGCAGTGAATAGTGAGCTTACATTTCATCCTCCTTTATCCTATTACAATATGACATGTGGATTGATATCTTGCCCTTATGTGAACGACATTGTTGGGCTTGTAGGCATTGCTCAACTGGCGTGCAAACCTACTTTGATAAACTCAGCTCTCAACATATGTGTGTTCTGGAATTACACATTCACGACAACAACCTCTTCACTGGCCTATTCACCAACAATGAATCATTAGGAGCCACGCTAGAATTTTTCTCTCATATTTTATACAATGGAGGACTGCACCATGGAAGGATGGTTGTACACGATACATCCCAAACGCTTGAGATTGCATTCTTCTCGCAAGAAGTATTTTATGCTGCACATGAATACTCTCATTTGCTTCTAGTCCCCACCCACATACACCAAAGATGAACATATAAAAATAATGCATATCATCCCATGCATACGTGTTGTAGACAATGGAAGGGAGAATGTTCATAGAAAATTCCTTTTTGTTTTTACTTTATATGATTCCTCTAATCATGATCATAACCTTAAGATGGGAGTAAGGAGTTCAGAAGAGGCTGTCAGGTGGATGCATTTTTAAAAAGAAGCTACTTTATAGGCCCAACCCTATCAAGAAGACGTGCTTTTAATTTATTCTAAGAATAGGAGGTTCTCTTCTAGGTGTAGTACTAGAAAGGAGTCTTCCCTCGTCAAAACAACTACAAATTTGGGGGATTGGATTAGATGATTGTTTATAATGCAACCAACAACTGATGTTGCTTAAACTTCACCATGGAGAATTTTTGGTTGTGAAAATGGATTGTGATTATTTGAAAATGCAAGAGATAGAGAATTTAAAAGAAAGTGTTGGGGTGATCATCGAGCAGTGATGGCAATTGGTGTTGTGGATGCAACCTGTGAATCAATATTTGTGACTGTTATGGCTCTTGGGACCTCAAGATTAGAGTGGGATTTTTTTTCTCTCTGTTGTAAAGTTATTGAACACTTGAATGGTCACATAGACATTGTTCACAAGAAGTTCCACAATAACTCACTTCCTTGTACAGGGGATTAACACCAAGATATTTGTTGCTACTTCGTTACTAGAGAATATAGGATGATGGTTCCTATGTAATACTTTATCATTTTGAGGAGCATAGGAAGTGTCCATCGTGTCATGGCTTTGTGCATGCCTGCATAAAAGGTGGAGGATATGTAATATCACCATTGACTCATCCCCAACAACATGCATCTTTAGTTTTGAAACACATACTAGCTGTAGATTGGAAATATTATTTACTATCTTCTTGTGGAAGGAATACAACTCTTAAAATGCTTGGGCGCATTGCAGCCATGAGGGAAATGTTCAAGGCAAAACTAGTAAATTATCCATGTTATGAGTTATCATCATGTGAGCTAATTAATGAAAATGAAACAATGAAAATGGATGGAAGACATGTAAAAGAGGACACAAGTCCAATGGCAGAAGAAAAAAAAAGCTTTGATGTTACATTCCAAGTACATGATACTTCCCTTCAAGCAAATAATTCAACTGATGCATTCCTTTGATTTAGTGATGCAATGGATGAATTCATTGATGTACCATAAGACTCAAACCATATATCATCTACACTAGATTCAACTAAGAACTATTTATTTATTTGATAATCGTGAAATCCCTATAGGCGACTCATTCAATGGTTTACCTACAAGCACCAACTCATTCATAGGTTTACCTACAAGCACCTTTGAAATGGGTGTGGTTCATGTGAATCCCAATGTTGACTTGGATCTTGGTCTCATCTACGATATTGGAATGGATGACTACGTTAGCTTTCTATGTAGCCTTAATTACACAACAAAGAAAATTCATATTCAGACAAGGAATGCAACATCCTACCCCAAATTATGCTTTTCTCTTGGAGATCTCAACTACCCATCATTATCCGTCGTGTTTAAGTTGCGTAGTTTGGTTCATATGACAAGGAGAACCATGACAAATGTTGGAGGAGCACCATGTGTATATGAAATGGTAGTGGAGAGCCCTAGAATCATAAATATAACAGTGGAACCGACAACACTTGCCTTCAAAAAACAAAATGAGAAGGCAACTTATACAATGAGATTTGAAAGAAAAATAACAACATACAACAAATCTAAAGGGCGTTAAGATTTTGGTCAAATATCATGGAAATACATGAAGCGAAGAAGGCAAGTCATTCCCAGTCCAGTGGCCAAAGCCTTCGATGTTCCTTTTCAACTTTAGGAGAAATTGCTAGTTTATTTCTTGAGATATTAAAATACCTAGAAAAAACATGTATAAGAATCTTATTCAAGTTAGTTAATAAGCATGTTATATTCTAAAAGGTGTACTTTATTATATTATTGAGAGGTGATTTTGGAGAAGAAATATGAGATTAAGGTTAAAATTCTAGTTAAAAGATATTTTTTAATAATAAATGTAAATATTCACGGGGTGTAGAATAGATGGTGATAGGGTGTATTGTTAACTCACTTCGTGATGTGAAGGTCATTGATTAGAAACTCTGATGGCTTAGATGCCCCTCGGTTGTACTTTCACAAGCCATAGGTCAAGCCTAAAGTATTCTCTAGAGAACTTAGACAACTTGACAAACAAAAAATAAAATAATAAATGCAAATAAAATTTAAATTACGGAAGGGATGACTCTAAAATGAAAGGGGGATTCTCTTATAAAGGTAACATGATATCATGTTATATATTGGATACATTAAAAGTTTGTAGTCATCGAAAAAAAGATAAGTGAGAACCATGAGGGAAATTACATTAATGTCAAGTTGGAAAATGAATTATTAATTCCAGAGCCAAACATAATTGAGAATACATATGATTCTTATTTCAAAGTACAATATGAAATACAAAGTTTAAAGTAATAATTAATAATTATGAATGTATATTCAATTTTAGAAGTATGTTTAAAGAAGCAGTGAAGATAATTCTCATTTTTCCATGGCTTGGAACACTAGGTACATTCATGTTAAACATGAAGGAAATGTTTCTTCATATTTCCCTATAAGTGTAGAAATTTTGAATAATATGACACATATTCACAGAGATTATCCTAATTATACAGTTATAAGTGGAACATGCATAATACATAACCTCCTCTATGTTGATCATCAATGTACAGAAGCAGAAACATTCACAGGCTTGCATAGAAGCATCAATCACACATATCAACATAGTATTTTCTCGGGGAAAGCATCTCGCTAAAAACCCCAACTATCTGTATATTATAGTGATTGAATAATGTAACAATACATAGTACAATACTCCTCACAAGTACTCAGTACTATCTCCACATGCTACACACAATACAACTCAGATCTGATCTCCAAATCTCCCCCGCTGCTTGCCTGCCTCCACAGCTCAATACCTGCTCAAGAATGAATGCGAATGGTTTACCAAACTCGTATTTAACCTCCAAAGAATCACTCAAACTGGGAAAGACGTGAGCAGAGGATATAATACTTAGTATTGGCCAATTCATTGGCATACTCAATCCCTTTGATTGTGCAAATCCTCATGCACAACTATAGTCACAACTGATAGCAATATGATCCTCTAACCCCTGTCCCTGTTGAACTGAACATGCACTGACATGCAACTGAGTTAACTGATGTATTCTATAGTTGCATTATGAGCTAATAATTAGTTTAACAACTCATCATTAGTCTATTTGCAGTTAGACTAATTACAACTAGCTTAACCAAGTTAAATTGAACACAACTCCATCAACTCTACAATCAACTCCACCAAACTCAACCGATTGAGTTCTAACTGAAGTCATGCATGCAACAACTCAACTGACCCACAAAGAAAGCGTACTTCCTTCTGACAGCTACATGTGCCACATCTGTAGCTCAAACTGAAGTGCTCCAAGAGAATAAGATCAAGTTTATAGTCCAAATATTATTATGAGACAATAATATTTGACTTTTCTATTTTTGACAGCCAGTCTAAAAATAGACTTTGATCACTCCTGCTGTGATCACTCCTGCTGTGGTCACTCCTGCTGTGATCATCCCTGCTATGGTCACTCCTGCTGTGATCATCCCTGCTATGGTCACTCCTGTTGTGATCATCCCTACTGGGATCCAAAAATAGAACTTGCGCCATTATTTGCCTGCGGGCCCACTTAGTGAAGCCAACTCCTTTCCACTAAGCTCCATCATCTTGTTTCATTCTCAACAAGCATTTCTTGTTGCACACTTTTCAACACTCCCTCTCAACAAGGAAGGCTTCCTCTCAAACCGGATCCTGTAACTCTGTAATGTTCTCCATGCAACACATCTGGCTGGTCCACTTGCTCTGTCATCAAAGTCTATGACTACTATTGCCTTTGTCGACTGAAAACTCTGCATCTCTGTGCTCTTCAGTATCTGACTGCTCTAGCCTCTGTCACTTTGATCTCTGACTGCATCTGTGCTGCTGCTAGTTCTATCTCCCAGCATTGCATCCGCACTGCAACTACCAATTGACCTCCTTGTTGGGCTAGAAACACCCTCTAATGTTGAAGCTCTACCTACTGCTGATAAGTGCTCCCTCTCTGACATCTGCGCTACTGCAACATCTCCATGCATCTCGCACCATTGCACACCTCTCTGTGCCACCTAGCATTGTGCAAAACACTTGTGCCTCTCGCATTGCTGCAGCCTGCTAGCTATTCGCTGTCCTGGGATTCCCTGCACTGTCGCTCTCTCTGCCGCTCCATCCACATCTGTCTCTACCCAATCAGTCAGTTCCTTCTACTACACATCGGGGCTCCCGTAGCAAGGTCTCATCCAAGAGGTTGGGTACCTCAAGGATCCTGCCCCTCCTCCTTGGGACGATCACTCTATATCGCCCCACCTCCTACCTGGAGGTATGGCTGCATGTGATCCCTCAGCCCACCTGGCTTGAAGTTTCCCCCTACTGGAGGTCTCTGCATGAGTAGATGTCTCTACTCAATCTCCTCTCAACTTCCCTTGTTGTGGCGCCTCCACAACCTCCTGAAGCTGCTGCACCAATCGTGGCTCCTCCACAATTGTCTGAGACTTCTTCTGGCTCTACATGTTGAAAGGTAACATACCTTCCCTCTCAACCACCAAGTCTCCATCAATTGCCTCACTGCTCAAGGCTTTGCATGCATCTTGAACCTCAAGAGCATACAGGTTCTTGACCCGTGAACCCTCCTCATGACAACGGAAGCATCGCACTTTCAATTTGTCAACCTTCTTCCCACCACTGGAAGAACTGGATTTGGAAAGAGAACCATTCTCCTTCCCCTTCTTCACCTTACTCACTAAGGCACAGTTCTCCTCATCATGCATAGATGAAGAACTGTCTCTGGTGCACCGTCTAATCTCCTCCTGCATCAAATCTGACCATAGTCGTTCCCAATTTGGCAGTTTCTCCCTTCCATTCACCGAGTTCTGGTAGCTATGCCAACTCTTAGGAAGGTCAACGAGTGCTAGAATCACCATCCTCATCCGACAGTCACCCCCACACTTCCCAGCTCATCCCGGCATTGGGTTAACTTCGTGAGATACTCGGGCATACTGTCTCCATTCTCACACTTAATGTTTTTGAGTTTATCTCTTGCTTTGGAATTAAATTCGAATTCCACCGGCGCAAAACTCAACCGCTTATGATCTAGAATTCGTGAGAACAAAGTATTTCTTGTACAAAGATCGACTGTATGGACATTCACTGGATATCTCACCTTCCAAAAGAAGGATGAATCCAGAGGATACCTGGCTCGATTACAAACTCTGCCTGAAGAAATAAAATGTAAACACTTTCTGAATAATAGATCCGATGATCAATCCTCGCTTGATATCCTATAAAAATCTCTTCTACAAATCAAGTAGTTGAGATTCCATGTAAGAACTTTTTCTACAAATCATCTAGCTCTGATACCATGTAGAAATTTTGAATAATATGACACATATTCACAGAGATTATCCTGATTATACACTTATAAGCAGAACATGCATAATACATAACCTCCTCTATGTTGATCATCAATTTACAGAAGCGGAAACATTCACAGGCGTACATAGAAGCATTAATCACACATATCAACACAGTATTTTCCCGGGGAAAGCATCTCGCTAAAAACCCCAACTATCTGTATATTATAGTGATTGAATCATGTAACGAT
Organism: Pinus tabuliformis; assembly: GCA_031772625.1. Classification (NCBI taxonomy): domain Eukaryota; kingdom Viridiplantae; phylum Streptophyta; class Pinopsida; order Pinales; family Pinaceae; genus Pinus; species Pinus tabuliformis. The sequence goes on along the minus strand of CM062818.1, from coordinate 1,440,504,033 downwards.
ACATAGTACAATACTCCTCACAAGTACTCAGTACTATCTCCACATGCTACACACAATACAACACAGATCTGATCTCCAAATCTCCCCTACTGCTTGCCTGCCTCCACAGCTCAATACCTGCTCAAGAATGAATGAGAATGGTTTACAAAACTCGTATTTAACCTCCAAAGAATCACTCACACTGGGAAAGACGTGAGCGGAGGCTATAATACTTGGTATTGGCCAATTCATTGGCATACTCAATCCCTTTGATTGTGCAAATCCTCATGCACAACTATAGTCACAACTGATAGCAATCTAATCCTCTAACACCTGTCCCTGCTGATCTGAACATGCACTGACATGCAACTGAGTTGACTGATTTATTCTATAGTTGCATTATGAGTTAATAATTAGTTTAACAACTCATCATTAGTCTATTTGCAGTTAGACTAATTACAACTAGTTTAACCAAGTCAAACTGAACACAACTCCATCAACTCTACAATCAACTCCACCAAACTCAACTGATTGAGTTCTAACTGAAGTCATGCATGCAACAACTCAACTAACCCACAAAGAAAGCGTCCTTCCTTCTGACAGCTGCATGTGCCACATCTGTAGCTCAAATTGAAGTGCTCCAAGAGAATAAGATCAAGTTTATAGTCCAAATATTATTGTGAGACAATAATATTTGACTTTTTTATTTTTGACAGCCAGTCTAAAAATAGACTTTGATCACTCCTGCTGTGATCACTCCTGCTGTGGTCACTCCTGCTGTGATCATCCCTGCTGTGGTCACTCCTGTTGTGATCATCCCTGCTATGGTCACTCCTGTTGTGATCATCCCTACTGTGGTCACTCCTGCTGTGATCATCCCTGCTGGGATCCAAAAATAGAACTTGCGCTATAATTTTCCTGCAGGCCCACTTAGTGAAAGCGACTCCTTTCCACTAAGCTCCATCATCTTGTTGCATTCTCAACAAGCATTTCTTGTTGCACACTTTTCAACAATAAGAAGAAGATGATGAATTTCTAGGACATTAAAATGAAGTTAAAATTGATAATATATTCATCAAAATACTTTAAATATATTTAGAGGTTGATTCTTATAGAAAATTAAAAGTCGATCTCAATGGTGCAAAAAGAAGGTGACAAATTTAACTTAAATAAAAATAAATAACTTTCTCTCTTAAAATAAATTAATTGCATAAGTTATGAATTATAAAAAAAAAAAAAAGGTTTTGAGAAGAAACTTAATGAAGCCATATAAGAACATGATGAAGAAATTATTTCTCGAAGAGTCTTAATCAAAAGTTGTTGAAAGAAATTCGAACACAAAAAAAATGTTTAACAAGAAGTTAAGGAAATTTCATGTGTCAAGAACTATAATCAAAATCTACTTACCCAAATTAAGAAGTTTAATAGTGATAAATAGTGATAAGTTTCATGTGCCAAGAACTATAATCAAAATATACTTACCCAAATTAAGAAGTTTAATAGTGATAAATAGTTATTGGAAAGCAAAATTGAATAATTGGTCTAGACGTAAACATTTAAATATTCAAATAAAAATGTCCAAACTGTAGAGAAGGAATCAAATATAAATTCCATTAATATCATAACTCAAAAATATGCGAGTCTAGTTGAAATAAAGATATACTTAAATGTTGTAATATAATCACAAAAAATTTAAGTGAAGAAACAATAGTCAACCTAGTAACGTCAATACATGAAAAAGATCATAAACCAAAAAAAACCGAGATAATGCTACAAGTACGATAATTAAGAATCATATTATAAAAATACCTTATCAAACACCCTCATAATAAAAATAAGATATTTTAACTAGTTAGTTTTCGACATTATTAAGAATGTAAAAAACTAACTTATGTTCAAAAAAATGTTGGTGGCAACACAATCAAGACTTATCATAAGAATTCATCTTGGAAATCATATAAGCACAACATTCCATACAAGGTCAAATTGAAATGGTTAAAAAAAATATTGTAGCTGAGAACAAATCATTAGAAAAGCAATATTGTAAACCAGTGTATATATATATATATATATATATGAGAACAAATCATTAGAAAAGCAATATTGTAAACCAGTGTGTATATATATATATATATATATATATATATATATATATATATATATATATATATATTTTAAATATTAATTAATATAATTAAATGACACTGACATAACTATTACGAAAAGGTATTTTACGGATCCATTGTACATTCTATCATTAATCAACTTTTCATACATTATTCAACATATTATTATTTTATCATTAATTGTTATTCTTATTTTTCAAATATTAGTTCAAAGTTATCACATAAAAAATTTTCTTTTATTTTAAATGCAAAGAAGCCCATATTTGGTTATCACATAATTTTTTCCTTTCATCACCAATCGATCCAACTCTTTTCATATTTAAATTGAAAGAGATTATGATAAGCTCTGAAACAATTATGTGGGTGAGAAATTCATGTGTGTGAGAAATTCATGGGATCAATTAATATAAAAAACCTTCCCGAAATTTAAACTTTGTTCATGCATGAAAGGGTCTTCATTCTTTAATCATAAATGCAATCTTTTCAAATAAATTATTTTTTAATATATATTTCATATATATATATGTCCTTTTCTTGCTATGATTCCAAATCATGTCAAAAGGTCGTAGTGAGAGACTTAATGGAGTTGGTATTAAGTATTTTTCAAGTAAATCTAACTTACCATTATATTTTATACGATTTTGTTTTTTATGTAATGAATGTGAAAATATTGTACCTAAGATCACTTCATATAATTGGAATCTATTTCAGTTTTTCTAGTTGATGTTGATGACATTCGTAACAACAAAGAAGTTTATTTGATCATTATTATTATTTTTTATTTTATTTTTGTTTTAATATTCAAAAGAAATTGTCACATTGGTGTATTTTTGAAATATAATATCAATTTAGTCAAAATTGATTTGCAAAAAACAAAGCACAGAAGGCCACCTAACTGATATCACTTTATGTGGTGGATTTCCGACCATACAAAAATACCATGGTTACTAACATAAAAGTGTTCATGGACTAAGATGAAGTAACTTACTAAAAGGTAAGTGATAATACTAAAGCCTAAAGAAAAACATTAGTTGGTAATTTAGAGGATAGAAAGAAAGTCGGAAAAATGACTTATTCTTGAATTATGAATCCATACATGTGGAGTGTATTTGAGATAAGTGAGGAATAACCTATTTTAGAGAGTTTTTTGAACCCAATGTTTTGGAATTTTAAGTGAGTCCATCAAAATGAGAACGTCATATGTTTTATGAGAAGATCAATGATATATGAACATGCTCAAGATGATCATTGGATAATCTGGAGGGGATTGTCCGATGGTCACGTTGAGGTGTGGGTCGTTGATGATCGCTTCCTCCTGATGGGGAGTGTTTGAATCAGTGTCCATATCCGAGGTCAATTGAATTCAGCTTGACAATAATATCATCCATATCATAAAGTATGTCCCTTAGTGTTCTCTTCAATTCCTCCTGCCCTGCAAAGATTTTATAGTTGTCAGCCAGTTTGTCGCAAAAGACCATATTAGGAAGGGTCTCCATCTATATGTGAGCTGATATGGAATGTAGAAAAGAAAATATTCTCTTCCTCATTTTTCTTGTGTTTGTAACCCATTTATTGTTTCCACTATAGACTTCAGTATCTAGGTGATATATCCCATCCCCAAACTCCCTAGCTTCCAATGTGTGTATTTATTTTCTTACTTAAATAGGAGACGCATCAAAGAAGTTTGCAACCAACTTCCAGCGAAAGAAACATCGGTGTTTGTAAGAAGATTCCCATGGAGTGCCTCCCTTGCAACTGGCAAGTCATTGACGAGGTGCCATGAGAAACGAACCCTATAAACTTACCAAACAACGAAGGTGTGGAAAGACCAACCAGCCTAATATTACAATAAGTTGAAAAGTGAAGCCCTTCCACGAAAAAATAAACTAAATGTGAAGTAACAGAGAATTGATAAAGACCCCCTTCAATTTCTATGAAAATGTCATCAAGGAACCTACCAAGGAAAATTCCTTGACCATGATAGACTTTAAAACCACTTCCAAACAGAACCACAAACATACTAACTTCCATATGTATGTATGCAACCAGAGAGAGTGATAGGGAACCTCTGTGATTCAAAACCGAGTCATTGAAATTACGAAAAAGGATGATGTCAAAACCACATGGAAAACGACCCATTATACCAGACTCCAAAAACCAATATAGGGCAATTGAACGAAATCCAAGAGGGCTCGAGGGATTGTTGTTATTCCGTTGAAAGGTCAACCAACAGTTCAAAGGTTGGACTACACACAATATTTTGTAGGAAACACATGAAAAACATTTTCCCTCTACTCAAAAGCAACTCAAAACCACAGAGAGAGTTATTATCTTAGACAACCAAACAAGAACCAAGATGAGAGACTGTAATGAAGCTTAAATTTCTATGACCCTCCAAGAGAATGACATGAGGACACATAAGAGGGTAATCGTTGAGGAGTTATACAGAAACTTGAAAGCCAAATACAAAACCAAAGACAAAAAACCAGAAAATTCCCGGAGAGAATGACGACTAGTTTCTGACACCCTCAAACAACAAGAAAACTGGTATATATAATTGAGGACAAACTACATCATTTACCTAAGAAATACCTGGCTCGTTGAGTGAATAAGAAAAGCGCCAAGTGGATTTTTCCTAAACGTCTGCTATCCCAAGACAATGTCTCATGGTGAGTTCATAAATGAGCTATGAGCATTTGTCAGAAAAAGTTGTTGCCATAACAAATCCTTTGTATGTTAGCAAGTGCTTACATGAACCTAGTAGATAGAATGTCCAAGATCCACGACGAGTTGAGGAACCCAATCTCCCACCATCACGTAGTTAATATGAAATGACCCCATCCATACGACGTTGTAACTCACAACCATAAAACACAATGTGTACGCTGCTTTGTGCCAAGTGTAAGCCACTACACACTCTCCAAGTCCGCCTCTATTTGCCCCATACAATCACTGTAGTCTAAACATACTACCTTTTCGCCCTGAAAATCATGAAAATTCTAGCAATATTTCATAAATTGCAGTAAGGATTTTTGTAAATCAAAGTTATAGTTGTTAAACATCAAGATTTTGGGTGCCCCGGAGGTTTTTGATGATGCTGAATCCATTTCCACCTTCAAAAATATGATTTAAACATTGCTTCTGCAAGATTTGCTAAAATGTTTTTGCCCAAATTCCATACAAAAACAGCCATGCAAGCAATTCTTCAGGCTAAGTAGAGTTGTCCCATACAATCCTCTTTCGGCATGACAGTCATTACCGCATCACTCTTTTTACTGTGAGAGGGCGGTTTCATGAATGATTCCGGTGTCGGGAAACATCCCCATCGTGGATTTTATTTGATCATGTTATTATAAGCGAGAAATAGGAATTGGGACTAATTCCCAAACATAGCATGAGATTGTCAAAACATTTCATCATAATGCTTCAAGGACCTGTATCGAAAGCTTTCTTGCCATATTTATGTCATGGTTCCAATAGCATCTAGGGTTCCAATATAACGTATTGTGCTTTGACATATTTTACCTCATTACATAGTGAGGAAATTTCATTGACCACAACTACCAGGGTTTGAATATATGAGGGGGTGGAAGTACCTTAAAGGGGTCCTCCATGGAATAACAATATGAATTTAGAAGTCTACATTGTCGGCAATCAGAGTACAGTTACCTTTGCTTTCTTTACGCGTAATGACGTTTGTTCCCCTCTTCAATAATTTCTTTCTCATCTCCATGGAGTGGAATGAGTTAGGAATATGCTGGTGTGTTAATAGTCACTTTTTCCTTCGTCGCTAAGCTTACTCCGTTGAGAAACAATTAGCTGAACGTAAAAGAAAAGGGGCGTCACACTCACGGTCAAACTATATGTTTCGGTAACTGCATAAAGTATTATTATTTTGTTAATAATAATACGAGTTGTTTTTTTGTTATTTTATAGAAGTTTTTTTTGGAGTTTTTTGGTTTAATTTCTCTAAAATCTGGTAGGAATTTATTGAAATCACAATTTTGATGAGTAATTTCTACAATTTAAGTGCCCTAAGGGTTTTTCAAAGTACTGAATCCATATATACACTCAAAAAACTAGTTTAAATAATAAAAATCAATATTTCACTTTTAATTTTCCACCAAACAAGAACTAAGATGAGAGGCTATAATGAAACTTAAATTTCCATGACCCTCCAAGAGAATGACATAGGGACACATAAGAGGGTAATCTTTGAGGAGTTATATAGTCACTTGAAAGCCAAATACAAAACCAAAGACAAAACACCAGAAAATTCCCGGAGAGAATGACGACTAGTTTCTGACACCCTCAAACAGCAAGAAAACGGGTATATATAATTGAGGACAAACTACATCATTTACCTAAGAAATACCAGGTTCGTTGCAGTGAATAAGAAAAGCGCCAAGTGGATTTTTCCTAAACGTCTGCTATCCCAAGACAATGTCTCATGGTGAGGTCATAAATGAGCTATGAGCATTTGTCAGAAAAAGTCATTGCCATAAGAAATCCCTTGTATGTTAGCAAGTGCTTACATGGACCTGGTAGATAGAATGTCCAAGATCCACGATGAGTTGAGGAACCCAATCTCCCATCATTGCGCAATTAATATGAAATGACCCCATCCATACGACGCCATAACTCACAACCATAAAACACAAAGTGTACGTTGCTTTGTGCCCAGTGTAAGCCACTACACACTCTCCAAATCCGCCTCTGTTTGCCCCATACAATCACTGTAGTCTAAACATACTACTTTTTCGCCCTGAAAATCATGAAAATTTTAGCAATATTTCATAAATTCCAGCAAGGATTTTTGTAAATCAAAGTTATAGTTGTTAAACTTCAAAATTTTGGGTAGCCCACATGTTTTTGATGGTGCTGAATCCGTTTCCACCTTCATAAATATGATTTAAACATTGTTTCTGCAAGATTTGCTAAAATATTTTTGCCCAAATTCCAATAAAAAACGACTATCCAAGCGATTCTCCAGCCTTAGTAGAGTTGTCCCATACAATCCTCTTTCGGCATGACAGTCATTACCGCATCACTCTTTTTCCTGCCAGAGGGCGGTTTCATGAATGATTCCGGTGTCGGGAAACATCCCCATCGGGGATTTTATTTGATCATGTTATTATAAGCGAGAAATAGGAATTGGGACTAATTCCCAAACATAGCATGAGATTGTCAAAACATTTCATCATCATGCTTCAAGGACCTGTATCGAAAGCTTTCTTGCTAAATTTATGTCATGGTTCCAATAGCATCTAAGGTTCCAATATCACGTGTTGTGCTTTGACATATTTTACCTCATTACATAAGTGAGGAAATTTCATTGAACACAACTACCAGGATTTGAATATATGAGGGGTGGAAGTACCTTAAAGGGGTCCTACATGGAATAACAATATGAATTTAGAAGTCTACATTGTCGGCAATCAGAGTACAATTACCTTTGCTTTCTTTACACGTAATGACGTTTGTTCCCCTCTTCAATAATTTCTTTCTTATCTCCATGGGGGGTGGAAATGAGTTGGGAATATGCTGGTGTGTTAATAGTCACTTTTTCCTTGGTCGCTAAGCTTATTCCGTTGAGAAACAATTAGCCGAACGTAAAAGAAAAGGGGCGTCACACTCACGGTCAAACTATATATTTCGGTAACTGCATAAAGTATTATTATTTTGTTAATAATAATATTAGTTGTTTTTAAGTGTGATTTTATAGAAGTTTTTTTGGCGAGGTTTTTTGGTTTAATTTCTTTAAAATCTGGTAGGAATTTATTGAAATCACAATTTTGATGGGTAATTTCTACACAATTTAAGTGCCTTGAGGGTTTTTGAGGGTGCTGAATCTATATATACACTCAAAAAACTAGTTTAAATTACACAAATCAATATTTCACTTCTAATTTTTCCACCAAATTCCAACACAAAAAATCCAAAAAAACACACTAAAAACAGCTCCATAATAATAAAGTTGTTTTGATATTACCATTTTTTTTTCCTTTTTTTTTTTATTACAGAGGAATCGGCCATTGGAGCAGCGTCGCAACTCGCGTTACATGGGTCGATTCTGACCGCTACCACTATAACCCCTGGCAAACTCTGCCTGTCCCTCTCCACAACTTACATGACTAGTCCGGGGAATTTGAACTCATGACCTTTAATACGGAGCCCGCCTTTCTAACAAACTTCACCACATTGTAATTACCAACTCGCCTACTCCGTAAGTTTGTTTTGATATTAACATTCATTCTTCTTCTGTCACCGCATAACCGAATAATATTGGATCATCTCCTTCATTTTTATATCTTTTACCTTTTGTCAACGCCACCATAGAGATTCCACGTTCACGTTACATGTCGTAAATCAGTCTTACGTATGTCAAGCATATCTGACTATGAATATTCCCATTTTTAATAAGGGTCTGCCTTTTAATTGTGTATTTGAAAGTAATAGAGATACATTTGATTATAGGACATATGTGTTTTCTATTTTAATTAGTTTGTATATTTATTGGACTTTCCCAACCTTTGATGTATAATATTCTGACTCAGTTTATATGACGATAACAATAATCAAATATATTAGTTCTAACATTATGGAACAATTTCTAATCTTTTATATTATCCTTTGCTTTTCTCCTACCGCTTTGTAAAGTGATATAAATAATCGTGGCAATCGATAGCATTCTTGGTTTGTGCTTCGAGATGAACTTTATTTAATATGTTTGAGGTGTTTGTCACATGTTGGGAGCATGTGCAGGGTGAGAACAATAACTTAATAATTTTTTAAAGTATTCTTAAAAAAAATTAAAATGTTTTATTTTGAATAATGATTAATAATTGGATCTAAATTTAAAATGTCAAATGTTATAATTTATGTGGCAATATTTTTATACAAAAAGTTGCTTTATAGTTAGTTAGTATGGGAGAAATGTGTAAATATAATATAAGATTGTATATCAACATTTTCAAATAAAAATTTTATTTTAATCAAATTGTTGAAATTTTAATTTAATTTTTCTATTAATATATTTTTTTTCTAATATTTTTTTCCATATACTTAAATTATTCTTATTATTTTATTTTAACAAATTATTATAAATTTTATAATAAATATTAATAATAATTATATAATTTAAAAAAATATAAACATTAATTTTAATAAGTCTCCTTTTACATGGATTTTAAATAGTAAAATACCTTCTGAGAATAGTATATAATAATTGAAGGTTTATGTCGAAATAATAATATTATTAAATAACTTGAGTGACTTGGTCCTCTCCTCAATAATAATATTATTAATTATTTACTTTTAGTTAACCTTATTTTAAAAATTTGATTTCTTTAACATTTAAATATTATCTTTCAAGGATTTTAATTCTTCATCTTTCTCATATTCCATTTACAGTTAAAAGAATTATATAATAATAAATAATTAAATAAAATACACACTCAAATTTATATAATAATAATAAATATTTCGCTCCCTTACCCTTTATCCCTTCTTACCTACGAAAATATGATGAATAGTCATCAGAAGATGCCTTTTGTCTCTTCTTGATTACTATAAATAAGGCGAAGAGGGAAGAGCAAGCCTTATAGGCATTTGGTCTCCTAGAGTATTGAAGTCAAGAATTTCTCCCTCCTCTGCATCTGCGCTTCTTAAACGATCTTCTTGCAACACGGAAACATGCTCATACGTTGTCATAAGTCTGAGAAACTTGTGCATCAGGACGAACAATCTTGGTGAGAACATAAAGTGGTCAAACTTTTAGTATTAAGTCTTGTTTTGTTGAAAATGCCTCTTATTCAAAGATAGAGTCTGCAAAAGGCCAGGTAGCCTTCAGTATCTACGCTCATTTTGAGTCAGAATATTTGATAAATGCCCGAGCATTCCATATGTGGAAAAATATCAGTTTTTATGTAACCAGGTATTCTAAATTCAATAAAGATAAAGTTCATTGTTGATCAATGAATGTCTAGTATGTGCGTAAAATGTGAGTAATAAATCTTATGGTTGTTGTGAGGTTAATCTGAGCTTCACGGAAGGTTCACTTAGAGTCTTGGAGCGCAGTTTGCTCTTATAGGAAAGAGGTCGTCAAAGAGCGTGTTTTGCATTGGACTTGCATGATGGTTTGTGTACGGGTTTGTGTAAGAGTTCGTGTAGCACAATCATCATTTTATAATTATGTAAACTTCATTCTCTATTGGAAGAATCCTCTGCGACCACGCGGTCAAATTATGATATCATATATGGAGTCCATTGTACTTTCATCACTAACCAACTCTTCATACATTATATTTTATCATCAATCATTATTCTTATTTTTGGTTACCACATAATTTTTTTCATATATCTGTTTTAAATTTTAAATGGAAAGAAAATATAGTAATGTTTGAAACATATATGTGTGACCGTCATGAAAACAAAGTGTCAAGAAATCATCTAATATCATCTTGTTAAATTTAACCATATACTCAATAACTACGACAAGATCATAACTCGAGGGAAAAAACCTTCCCAAAAATTTAATCTTTGTTCATAGATGAACTGCTCCATTTTTTAAAATGGAGTATACAAATTTTTCGAATAAATTATTTTTTAATATATATTTCGTATATTAAAAAAATAAATAAGAGATAATGAAGTTGGTTTTGAACTTCGTTCACGGATGAAATTCTCCATTTTTATTGATAAATACAAATTTTTAAGAAAATATTTTTTAATATATATTTCATATATTAAAAAAAACAAATAAGACTTAATGAAGTTCGCATTAAGTATTTTTTTGGTAAATCTAACGTACCATTATATTTTATACGATTTTGTTTTTAATGAGTAATGAATGTATAAAAAAATTGTAAATAAAATCACGTCATATAATTGCAACCTATTTCAGTTTCTCTAGTCCATGTTGATGTCGGTGGTAACAACAAGGAAGTTTATTTGATCATCAAAACATTATGAGATTGTCAAAACATTTCACCATCACTGAAGGACCTGTATCAAAAGTCTTCTTGCTATATTTCTTCTTCTTCATCATCATGGTTCCAATAGTATCTAAGTTTCCAATATTACGTATTGTGCTTTGACATATTTCACCTCATTACATAGTGAGGAAACATAAAGTTTTTTTTCAGTGACCACAACTACCATGATTTGAATATATGGAGTGGAAGTACCTTAAAGGGGTCCTACATGGAATAATAATATTAATTTAGAAGTCTACATTGTCGGCAATCAGAGTACAATTACCTTTGATTTCCTTACTTTCTTTAAAAGTAATGACGTTTGTTCCCCATTTCAATAATTTCTCCATGAAGTGTTTTAATAGTCACTCTTCCCTTCCTCCCTAAGCTTCCCCGGTTGAGAAATAATTAGAAGTCACATTCAGGGTCAGACTATAGATTTCGGTAACTATGTAAAGTATTATTACTTTTATATATATATATAATAAAGCTAGTTATGTGAGATATTGGCATTCATTCTCCCTGTGTGTATCTCAAGCCTCTGTGACTATGGTTATTCCCATTTTTTAATAAGTGCCTGCCTTTTAATTATGTGTATTTTAAAGTAATCGAGATACCTTTCATGATAGGACATATGTATTTTCCTATTTTAACTAGCTTGTAACATGAGTATGTAAGTTTATTGGACTTCCCCTCCCTTTTATGTGTAAGAGTATGACTGAGTGTATGTAACGATAATAATAATTCATTAATACGATCACATAATAAATGTAGTCGATATGAGTTGAAAGCTTATATCAATGTACAGTAAAAATATTGTTAATTAAATAAATATTTGTTAATAGTATTTTATTATTGATAAATCATTTTTATTATTGCATTAAAAATATCATTATAATTAATAATAATTATTTAATTTTAAATGTTATTTATTATTATTTAATTTGAAATTATGTAATATAAATATGAATCTTTAGATTAATAAATTTTAGAGATTGATATTATAAACCCAAGAGAATACTCAAGGGGTTAATATTAAAACCCCAAAAGATTATGAACTCAAGGGAATAATATTAACCCAAGGGATTATTACTAAAAACTATAGGGTTTATATTCCCTTGGGTTAATAGTATTAATCCCTTGGGTTTATAATATCACTCCCTTAAGTTTAGGAATGTACGGGTTCATACTCCTATGGTTTAATACTAACACCCTAAAGGTTTATGAACCAAAGGCAATAATATTAATCCAAAAGATAATAAACCCAAGGGATTAATACTACAAACTCAATGAATTATTAACCCAAGGGAATAATATTATAAATGCAAGCTATATAAGCCCTAAGGAAAATATTATTAACCATAAAATAAAAATGGTTGATAGTGGTCGATTTTCATTTTTTAGAGAATGAATTTACTATTAAAACATGGTAGAGAATTTTTTACCATAGTTGACCATGATTGATATTATAAACTGAAGGGAATAATAAGCTGAATGGATCAATACTAAAAACGCAAAGGACTATAAATCGAACGGAATAAAATTAAACCCTAGGAATATGAACCCTTAGATCAATAAACCTATGGGACTAGTATTATAAACCCAAGATATATAAACCCTAAGATAAATATTATAAACACTAAAATAAACATGGTTGAGTGTGGTTGAGCATGGTTAATTTCCATATTGAGACAATCCTTGAACATGATTGACCATGATTGACAATGTGACGTTGGACCATGGTTGACCATAGTTGACCATGATTGATTTTCATATCAAGACAATCTTTGTCAGAACGTGACGTTGGACTATGGTTGACTATGGTTTCTTTTCATATTGAGACAATCTTTGTCACAATGTAACATTTGACCATGGTTGACCATGGTTCACCATGGTTCACCATGATTAATATTATAAACAAAAGGGAATAATAAACCAAAGGGATTGGTATTATAAACCCAAGGGATTAATACTAAAACCCCAAGGGATTATGAACCCAACGGAATAATATTAATCCCAAGGGACAATTATTACAAACCCCGGGTATGTAAACCTAAGATAAATATTATAAACACTAAAATAAACATGATTGAACATGGTTGATTTCCAAATTTAGACAATCCTTAATACAATGACTGATATTATAAACCCAAGGAAATAATAAATCCAAGGGATAGATATTATAAACCCAAGGAATCAATATTAAAACCCAAAGGAATTATGAACCAAAGGGAATAATATTAAACCCAAGGTACAAATATGAAGAAACCAATGCATATAAACCCTAAGATAAATATCATAAACACATGGTTAGCCATGGTTTATTTTCATATTGAGACAATTCTTATCACAATGTGACGTTAGACCATGGTTAACCATGGTTGATTTACATATCGAGATAATCTTTGTCACAATGCGACGTTAAACCATGGTTGACCATGCTTGATTTTCATATCGAGGAAATCTTTGTCGCAATGCGACATTAGACCATGGTTGACCATGGTTGATTTACATATTTAGGAAATCTTTGTCACAATGTGATGTTAGACCATTGTTGACCATCGTTGAGCATGGTTGATCTACATATTGAAACAATCTTTGTCTCAATGTGACGTAAGACCATCATTGACCATGGTTGATTTTCATATCGAGACAATTTTTGTCATAATGTGACATTCGAGATAATGGTTGATTTACATATCAAGTCAATCTTTGTAACAATCTGACGTTGGACCATGGTTAACCATGGTTGACCATGATTGATTTTCATATCGAGACATTCTTTGTCAAAATTGTGACATTGTGCCATGGTTGACCAAGATTGATGATGATTGATATTATAAATCGAAAGGAATAATAAACCCAATGGATCGATACTAAAAATCCAAAGGACTATAAACCTAATGGAAAAAAATTAAACCCTAGGAATATCAACCCTTAGATCAATAAACCCAAGGGACTAATATTATAAACCCAAGAGATAAAAATTATAAACCCTAAGATAAATATTATAAACACTAAAATAAACATGGTTGAGTGTAGTTAAGCGTGGTTAATTTCTATATTGAGACAATCCTTGAACATGATTGACCGTGATTGACAATGTGACATTGGACCATGGTTGACCATGATTGATTTTCATATCGAGACAATCTTTGTCAAAATGCAACGTTGGACTATGGTTGACCATGGTTGATTTTCATATTGAGACAATCTTTGTCAGAACATGACATTCGACCATGATTGGCCATGCTTGGATATGGTTAACCATGGTTGACCATGATTAATATGACAAACCAAAGGGAATAATAAACCAAAAGGATTGATATTATAAACCCACGGGAATAATAAACCCAAGGGATTAATACTAAAACCCCAAGGGATTATGAACCCAAGGGAATAATATTAAACCCAAGGGACAATTATTATAACGCAAGGTATATAAACCCTAAGATAAATATTATAAACACTAAAATAAACATGCTTGAACATGGTTGATTTCCAAATTGAGACAATCCTTAACACAATGCGACATTGCACCATGGTTAACCATGATTGATTTATATATCGAGACAATCTTTGTCACAATGCGATGTTGGACCATGGATGACCATGGCTAACCATGGTTTATTTTCATATCGAGACGTTCTTTGTCACAATGTGACATCTGACCATGGTTAACCATGATTGTCCACGATTTTCATATGAAGACAATTTTTGTCACAGTGTGACATTTGACCATGGTTGACCATGGTTGGCTATTATTGAACACAATTAACAGTCAATGATATTATAAACCCAAGGGATCGATATTATAAACCCAAGGGATTAATACTAAAACCCAAAGGGATTATGAAACAAAGGGAATAATATTAAACCCAACGTAGAAATATGAAAAACCCAAGGCATATAAAAATTAATATAAATATTATAAACACATTGTTGACCATGGTTTATTTTCATATTGATAAAATTCTTATAAGAATGCGACGTTAGACCATGGTTAACCATGGTTGATTTACATATCGAGATAATGTTTGTCACTATGCGACGTTAGACCATGGTTGACCATGGTTGATTTTCATATGGAGGCAATATTTGTCACAATGTGACGTTAGACCATGGTTTATTTACATATTGAGGAAATTTTTGTCACAATGAGACGTTAGACCATGGTTGACCATGGTTGATTTACATATTGAGACAATCTTTGTCACAATTTAATGCAAGACCATGGTTGACCATGGTTGATTTTCATATCGAGACACTTTTTGTCACAATGTGACATTTGAGACCATGGTTGATTTACATATCAAGACAATCTTTGTAACAATGTGACGTTGGACCATGGTTAACCATGGTTGACCATCATTGATTTTCACATCGAGACATTCTTTGTCACAATGCGACATTGGGCCATGGTTGACCAAGATTGACAATGGTCGACCATGTTTCATTCTATAAAACATGGGTGACCATGATCAACCATGGTTGACCATGATTTTCCATGATTGTCCATGATTCTCATATGGAGACAATTTTTGTCATAATACAATATTCGACCATGATTGACCATTGGTTCATGCAAGTTGCATGGTGATAAAGATTTGATATTGTCACCTTTTAATAAGTGACATTGGACCTCCTAACTTACTATCCAACCTATGTGCCTGTGCATGAGCCTTCCTGGTTGAGCTTTTTGGTTTCGTGACAGTCTTAAAGATGCTAAAAAAGTTGTTTAAATTTAAGAGCTACTTTATTGTGTTCGAAAATTTTAAAGTACATCAATTAATATTGGGCTGAGGCAATCACCAAGCATAAATTAAGGATGGATTAACTCAAGCGTCATGGTCGTATTAACAGTTAGACATGCCAAATAATCCACAAAATTAAACTCAACTGACTTTACTATTTAGCAAAATGTTTTCTCACGGAGAAATCTTAATCAATCCAGAGAAAGGTTAATCTGGTTAAAAATCAAAGTCTACTTTACCAAATATGATAGAAGTAATTTTGTTATCGTTGAGAGATTCACGCTATCTTTTGACCAGAGTAACAATAATCTGTTTATTTATTAGATGTTTTAGAGATGGGAATAACTTTGTCATCCTCGGGGACAATGGGATTCACGCTGCCTTCTGACCAAAGTAACAATAATTTATTCATTTATTACATATTTTAGGTTTATATAAGAGAATACATTCATGTTAATAGTTTTGAGATTTATTAGACGATTTGAGTAAGTTTTTTATGATATAACATATTTATATTAGTGCTTTTTTGGATTTATTAAATGCTTTAAAATTTTTATGCACAGAGGATCATTGTAATTAAAAATACAAATTATTTGCTTGATCAAAACAATCCATTTGAATTGTAGACTTCATTAAAGGAAGATTTCAAGTTTTACATGTTTTCTCCTCACGAGAGCTATGTTTCTTTCAAATCCTGAACCAGTTAATCTCCACCAATATTCTTCGATAAAGATATTTGAAGACTTTAAAATTGGAAGGAAGACTTAGTCTTATTTTAATTATTAAACAAATTCACAAATGTGATGACTTTAATATTGACAGGACAGTGGATGACTTTAATATTGACAGGACAATGAATGTACTCTAGGTTTCTTTCAATTCTTTATCGGATTGGTTTCCATGTAACTTCGTTGATAAAGAAATTGATATAAGTGGACGAATTTAAGAGTGTATTTTTGTTTCCACAAACCTTCCATAAAATCCACAAATGAATCTAAATAATAAGAAATATAAAAACAATAATTAAACTAATCCTACTCTTGCTAAACCCTGAACAATTGGCAAGAGAACCTTGCTCTTGCTTTTGCTTTTGCTGATTGCTTTGTTGCCCAGGAAGAGAATGATTGTTTTTTCACTTGCAGCACTCTGGTAGGCCATTTGAAGACCACTTTTAAACGCAAGATCTGAAATTTCTAATCAAGTTTATTTTTCGCGGATCAGAACTGATATAGACAGTGGTAAGCCCTCAAGATGTCACAAGTCTCTGCCAATTTGAAATTAAAGCCATATATTACCACAATAGCCTATTAATTTCACAACAAACCACAACAAACCAAATACATGATCATAGTGTGCCCATCTATAATTTGTCAGGGTTCCAAAGAATGGGATGATCAATAATTTCTTTTTTATCGTGTGTTTACATCCACATGCGTGGACAAATAAGTTGTATTAAGAAAAAGCCTCACCATTGTTTATAAAAAGTTCACGGGAAGGTACATACAACAATTCCATGCCATGATGCATGCTATTATACTCTCAATATGATTTGTGGTGCTCCATGCTATGATCGACGTACGCAGGTAAGCTTTCTATGCACCAGATCCATGATCATGTAGGCTTTCTATGAGCCAGATCCATAATCTAAGATTCACAAGATTTATGGAAAGAAAATCGTCACCTAAAATATGCAACACTATGTATTGTTTACACGACCT
Organism: Pinus tabuliformis; assembly: GCA_031772625.1. NCBI lineage: Eukaryota > Viridiplantae > Streptophyta > Pinopsida > Pinales > Pinaceae > Pinus > Pinus tabuliformis. Next base: position 1,440,486,481 of record CM062818.1, on the reverse strand, counting down.
TAATATCACATACAAGTCTGGTATATGTGAGAAACTCTCTATGGAGTACGTAACAAAGATTAAAAAAATAATCGATGGGTTTTTTCACAACCTTGCTGTATTATACATCCTTTCCATACTTCCTTATACCTTCTTATGTTCCTCTGGTACCTGTAATTCATCACATGCAATGATTTCAGGGACTTGCCGGACTGTGAAACTGATAGTGCAATCGGTAGATTAACAACTGCAACCTTCCCCAGATGAATAAATCGATTAATTGCTCATATCCCTTCACGCTGCGTTCATCCATTCGCCTTGATGTGCATGGCAGGCTCTGCCACATTACAAGAAGTAATCAGATCGGCGCACGTTCAACCACAACATCGAAGAGAAGGCGTAGCCGTCGATGGATCTCTAAATTTTCCAGGCGAATTCAATTAAAAAACTAACATGAAACTTTCTTTTTGCAGGTCGCTTCACGCCCCCTCGACCAAGATCCATAGATATGCTCATCAGACGAAGCATATTCAGAGCATATTCTTCCCAGAATTAATTTGGCTCATTCAATTTTTTTATTAAAAAATGTCAACGAGGACTCTTCCACCCCAAGTTGAAATAGAGGAGCATTCGCCTAAATATATTAACTCTAACATTACATAACTATTTCTACTCTTTTAAAATATCCTTGTTCTTAGAGATTAACTTTGTTTCATAGGTTGAGGTGCTTTCCATATGTTTCGAGCATATGTGGCATAGTACGGTGAGAACAATAACCTAATAAATTTAGTACATAAAAACATTCAAGTTATGTTAGAGAAAGATTTCGGGGAAAATCACATGGAACCTTATTTATCGACGCGTTTCGAACCAACCAGTGTGGTTCATCGTCAGGACAAGTTGAAGAAACAGATCCAGCTTAGCATGTTATATAGCCGTTGGAGGCTGTGCTCAGTCTATATAACATGCTAAGCTGGATCTGTTTCTTCAACTTGTCCTAACGATGAACCACACTGGTTGGTTCGAAACGCGTCGACAAATGAGATTCCATGTGATTTTCGCCGAAATCTTTCTCTAACTTGATATAGATCACAGAAGCCTAAACTCTATTACATTCAAGTCATCTAAATAAATATATATTTTATTTTTTACCTCGACTTATAATTGTATGTGAATTTTGTTCAATCCATATGTCAAATGTCCTCGATAACCTATGTGGTAATATTTCATTCAAAAGTCCATATCTATATATATATATCGATTTGGATGTGAATTTTGTTTATATGTGATATTTTTGTGATGTGCAGATGTTTTGTAAAATTGTATTTCAACAAATTATTCAAATTTTTAATTTTAACTTTACTTTTATTTTAATTCTTTCTCTATTAATATAATTAATTTTTTATTAATTAAGTTTTTCCTTTTTTTATTTAAATTATTTTTTACATTTTATCTTAACAAATTATTATAATTTTCTTAATAAATATTAAAAAATAATTTTGTTATTTTTTAGTTATTTAACATTATATTTAATAGCTCAATCTCGCTCTATCTCACTTTTAAATACCTTAAAATACTAATATTTAATAAACTAAGGTTTCCCCACATATATATATATTGATTTGTATGTGAATTTTGTTTATATATGATGTGTAGATGTTATGTAAAATTGTATTTCAACAAGTTATTCAAATTTTTAATTTTACTTTAATTCATTCTCTATTAATATAATTAATTTTCTATTGTTAAGTTTTTTTTTTTATATATTTAAATTATTTTTTACATTTTATTTTAACAAATTATTATAATTTTCCTAATAAATATTAAAAAATAATTTTGTTATTTTTTAGTTATTTAACATTATATTTAATAGTCCAATGTCCCTCTATCACACTTTTAAATACCTTCAAATACTAATATTTAATAACCTAAGGTTTCCCTCTAAATAATAATATTATTATATAATACAAATTTAATACATTATTTGTCTTGCGGTTTAGTTAATCTTAATTTCAAAGATTTGATTTTTTTAATATTTAAATATTATTCGTCAGTGAAGTAGTTTAGCTCTTCATTTTTCTAGTCTTCCATTTATATCAGGAAAAAATTATAAAATAATTAATAATTATATGAAAGTACACACTAAAATTAAAAAGAAAAATAAGTATATCCTTTAGAAGAATAAATTTTTTAATCCCTTACCCTCTATCCCTTAAATTTAAATTAACATTTTTAATATGTTCTAGACAAACTTCAACTTTTTATTCCATCTTACAACAAATTTACTTGACTTTTTTAATTAACAAGTTATCTTAACATTACCCCTTTTTTATTCTTATCCTTTTATTAATATACTTATTATATCTAAATCTGTTAAAAAAATATTCTAATTAAATTATTTCACTGTTAATTTATTTTATTTTATATTTTCTTATTTTATTTAATGATTATCTATTTAATTTTTTTTTAATATTTTCCACATTTAAAACCTTTTATATACTATTTTTTTTTCATTTTTTTCAATAATATCATTTATTATTAGAAACGTTTTAATTTTTTTAAATTGTTGATTTTTTTTCACATTTGATCTTTCAATGTTCCATTAATTTAAGATCTATTTTCCTTTCTAGCCCTTCCTCTCTCACTTACTAATTTCTCAGCACTTAATCAAATTTTGTATCTCTGTCTTGAAGATGAGTCACACTTGTTAGCTTGAAATGTCGACAATAAAAATGCTTGATGTGAGTATTACCTTTCTATCTTCACCAGTGCTAAGAAGAGAATAAATATTGCAAGGATTAGAACTAATTCTCACGTTCTCTAGAGTGAAACCGGACGCTGGACTATTCCGAAGATACCTTGGGATGAGAGAATATCTCTCCTTTGTGATACTAAGAGAGTCGAAGATGAAAATCACCTTCTTTTCGACTGTACGGTCCTTACTTACATCTATTCTCATTTCCGAAATCTTTTTTCCATGCCCAACCTCCTTGACTTGTTCAGTCAACAAAGCTAGTGACCTCATAATGTTTCTTTCCCTCCTTTTTAATCAAAGAAATAAAATTTTAAATAATCTCAATTAATTCTTCTTTCTTAAGGTCTAATAGACCATATTGGTCTTAGTGGACGTTAATCATCATCATCATCATCATCCTTAATTATATATTAATTTTCTTAACTTTATAAAATATAATTAATAAATAATAATTTCTAAAAATTAAAATTTGAACATTATTATTAATTTTAATCCTAATTTATAAAATTTAGATACAATATTAACCAACATCATTAAAATATTTAATTAACTTTCGCATTTATTTTATTTAATTAAAAAATTATCTTCTATTAAAAGGGAACACAAAACAATTTTTATTAATGTAAAGTCAAACTATATAAACTATTTACAAAATCCTAACCTCATGTGCCTGTATTAATATATTTGTGAACATGTTAGTTTGTTGGTCTATAATCTATAACATATTTGAAAATTTGCAAGATAAACTTGTTCAAACTATGTCTAAAATTATATTTCTACAACAATTTGATATATGACAATATATTTTAAAAAATGAAATAATAGTTCAGTTTTAATTAACTAGCTTATATCCATTTCAAATCTAGATCTACTAGGGGCTTAGAGGGATCAAATCTCTTGAGATGCAAACCCCTTTTAGAGTGAAAAGTGATTTGTTCCCTTTCTATAATTGATAGATCCAAATATCATATTGATCTAGGTTACTTATATTTTAGCTATGTATCTTTTAAATAATTAATTGTGGGATACTATGATTTGTTGTGCCACTCTAATGAAATATTAAATTTATATGATGACGAATATTATTTCTAGTCTTCAATATATAGTAACTAGCATAGAGCCATCTTAACACTAGATCTATCAAGCTCTAAGACAGATTAATCACTTGAGGTGGAAACCTCATTCTTGAGTGGAAATCTTGAGGAAATATTTGGACCTTGAGAGATTTGATCCGTGAGGTGAAAACCTCATTTTTGAGTGCCAAACTTGAGTAAATTTTGTGCCTTCAGAGATTTGATCCCTTTCGGACCTTGATAGATCCAGAGTTGAGATGCATTTAGGATGATTTAAATATTAACAACTAACAATCATAATTATTAATTTTGTGTAATTTCACTCAGTGAAAATGTTTTAATTAATAATTATAATTAGTGATTTTAATTTTAATTTTGATGTAATTTGACCAAGTCAAAATGTTTAGATAACATAACATAATAGGACATTACAACATCTCTTCCACACTCGGCTGGAGAGTGCCTCTCCTACAAAAAGTGTAACAAAATCAAATTAAAAACAAATTATAATTTATTTATTTTTTATTTTGAAATCACAGATGGTTTTATGCATGTTGTATTGATGAGCCATGGTATTGTAACAAAGCCTATTTAAAATTTTATAATATTCATGGTGAAGTGGATGTGAATATCCACGGTTATTAATCTTGTTATATTGTAATTATTAAGTTTTCATGTTCTTATTAATGAAACTTAAGTATGGTTACAAAATTATTATTTTAAATTATATGGTTGAAACAATATTGATTTATAACTTCTATTTATATATTATATAATTTAGTGTGATAGAGGGTTTAGATGCATCTCAAAATTAATTATAATATTATTTCCTTTATATTTAATTAAAAAATGTTATAAAATCAAATTCAAATAAAATGTTTATAAAATATTTTGACAAATGAGAGACAAGTTTTTGGTATGTGGTATTGAACAACCATAGTATTGGTCCATGGTATTGTAACAAAGCCTATTTACAACTTACTAATATCTATAGTAAAGTGTGTGTGAATATCTGTGGTTAAAAATATTGTTATATTGTAAATATTAAAATTTTTATGTGTTTATTAATTAAATTTAAATATAATAACAAAATCATTATTTTAATTTATAAGGTAAAATGGATCTTAACATATATCCTCTAGTTATATATTATAATGTGATATATATGTCATGATTTTCCTTTATCTACAAAATTATTTGTGATTTTATTAATAAAAATAAAATTACAATACAACAAATTAAATTTTATCATTTTTGATAGTTTTAACTTTTTATGGTCACTACAAAACTTATCATACTAGCTCTATATTAATTTCAACCTTTTATTATTATTTAATTGAGTCCACATGCAAATGTTGACAAATCCTTTACGTGTTATAAATTGAACATATTGAGCCGACATGTAAAGATGTTTACATACTTTCTTACATTACACCTACAACTCTAAATAACAATGATATTAATTGGATCTATTTTGGGTAGTTAGGAGAAATGATTATGATCTTTATATAAACTCAGTTTTTACAAATAATATATCAGACTTTATATAATAACTTGAATTTTGTAAAGTATATATATATATATATATATATATATATATATATATACATATATATATATATATATATATATATATATATATATCTTAGAATTAACTCATTGAAACTATCTTATGTGTCATATTGGTCCCTACCCTTCGGGCTTGTAGGGACTACAATGATTAGTTGGGTCTTTAATTCTAGTCATGCACAAAAACCAATGACTAAAAATTTGTTTTAGACCAAAGTTTGAAGGAATTTATATTGAAATTTTATTTTTAACAAATACTTATATTCGTGGCATTTTATTGGTAATGAAAGTTTTTGTTCACCATCGTATTTGGCCTCTTCCCGATGTTAGAGGTGCACATTGGAATTAGGATAAGATAATGAGTTCAATTAAATTCTTCTCCAGTCAATTAATGCTAACATTACTTCTTTGACATTTAATGTTTATTGTAAACTTTTTCCATTTTGATATTTATTATAAACTTTCCCATCTTGAAATCTGAGTTTATGGCCTTTGCCTAACAAGATCTAGCATGTTCTACCTGATGCAACTTCAATGCCTTCCAAAAAGACCTATCATCTCATATTATATATTTCATATCTTTAACTTTGGTACTGTGAAACTCATCATTGATCACCTTGAAAGAGCGAGTTGCAATAGATGCTTGGAGGGATCTCAATGTTGTAGAGTTTCTTTCATGTAGCATCCATAGTGATAATTGCCCTGACTTGTTGGTTGTTGTCATAGTTGGACCTATAGAAAGAGAGATTGAATGGTAATGATGAAAAATTGATAGGATGTATTGTTCTATAAATGGTTCAATGATCTGGTGAGATATCTTACGATTATCTTTCTCTAAGTAATGGTATATTTCATATTATGTGCAGGTGTGACCCGGATAAAAGGGAGCATCCAAATTTTGGTATGGTTGGTCTATATAATTTACCTTTACCTACCCTTCCAACAATAATTTAGCTTATTGTATATCAATTTATAGGGCATGGGGGCTTCCTTCTCTTTAGAAAATGCCAAAAATACCAAACAACTATCATACACTGGCTTTGGAAGATGCTAAGTATGCCTTCATAACCCTTGGTTGATAAATTTCTCATTTTTTTTCATATGAGAGAATAGAATTAGCTGAATATAAATAGAGATAGAAGTGGCTAAATTTGAATAGGGATAAATATATCATCTTTACTTACCGTTCTTGCATGAAATCCTCACCTTCTGATTTCATTTCTAGCTAAATATGAAGACCTCCTTACTCTTAAATTTATTGCTTTGGTGTTTGGTTTGACAAGCATGAGAACATAGATGTGTGAGGGGTGTAAGAATTTGAATATTGCATTTTGTTTACCCGGAATCATGTCACGAATTCATGTTGTGAATTATTTTTTCTAGGCATTTACTTTTTTGTTCTCATTGCTCTGAAAGCATGGTTTCAACCATTTGGAAGATTGAATCCACCTTCAAATTATATTCTTGGTCTCTTCTCTATAACAATGCAAGTATGGACAGTGAAAAGGGTGTCGCTTGAAATGTTGAGGACAAGACCTAAAACAAGGAAGGGTGGAAGAATTACTACAGTTGAACACACAAAAAGCTCATGGCGAGTAGGTCAACTGGTTTGAATTTCTAGCCCTTTCTCTCTTTCTTTCCCTTAAATAGCCTTGTTTGTTCTTGTTCCTTAAAAGTAAGGGCACCCATAACAAACCAACTTACCTATCCAAAGAAAGAAACACATTACTCCGAAAGCAACTTAAGTAAATACAAACTACATGTAGCATTAGCTTAACCAATGCTTTAGTTTGTGTTTTAGTTGGAGTGGTTAGTAGTTCCCTATTGATGTACACTAGTCTGTCGAAATGTTCAAAAACCACCAACACGTTCGTGTGCCTACGAACCCTTTTGAATGCATAAGAAAAGGGGAACCATAATCTCGTACATAAGTGGTGAACACAAATTGGTAGAAATTTAAGGATCATTCATGCATATATAACCACAGTTAAAAAGGCTTTAGTAGAGCCATATTCAGAACCACACTTAAGTCAAAGCATTAATGTAGGTAGGTAGTAGGAAATATTTATTAATGCAAACATGTAGTATTTTTCATTTATTTCCACATCTAATCAACAATGCCATAAATCTCTTCAGATATCTACCTTTCACACCCCATATACAGATATTAGCAAACATATTAGCATGATGAAATGTTAAGTGGCATGATTTAGGTCATGCATGCTATATTATGGAGATGGAGTGGTGAGGCACGTGGCCCTAATGGTATGGCCCACATGGTCCATCGAGGTATTATTTGTAAAAGAACTTTATTGACTTTGCGGACGTTAACTTTGAGCTATTTCTTCATGGTGCAGGGTTGGTTTGAATTTATTAGTGTTAGATCTAGCAGAGAAACAACTCGTTCACTCTTCTGCAATTGCAGTATGGGGACACATACTTTTAACTAATGTACCTCTATAAACAGTTTTTGGGTGGCGACGAAGACAAATCTTCTGAAAGCATGTGGCTGTAGGAATCTGGTAATAGTTGTAAAATAAAATGAGATAACTCTTTGGAATCTGTAATTTTTTTTATGCATTCAATAATCTATTGTTCTACTGATTACCATCTGGTTTTGGTCGTGTCTAATTTTGGTATGCAGGGGAAACGATGTTGAAGCTTAAGTCACCAACCCTACACTCCTACTACCTAGGATTCTGATGTTGGCTAATATGATATGGTGATTAAGGTAAGTGAACGTGTGACTTTATTAATTATAGTAGATGCCAATTTTGCATGTTGATGCAAATCCTCCACTTGCTTACGGTAGGACTCTTTTAGGGATTCAACTTTTGATGCTACGCCCTCAATTTTTCTGACTTGGTTGTTCTGGCTAAGTGAACAATCCCTCTCCTTGCTGAGCTGTCCACTCTATTCCTGACCCTCAAATCATTCAACTGTGCTCTTGACTTGGAATTTATATATCTCACCGCAACCTTAACTACTTCAGGCCTGAACTAACAAAAATGAATCCCAATAAAAAAATAAAATATTTAATAGCATCCCAAATATAATATCATGCTTCCTTTAAGGCCTTCAATATTGAGCATTTCTTGCTTGCCTGAGTGAGATTTTTCTGCAGTTTTACCCCTCTTTGATGGCTACCATCAAAATCTCCTCTTTTTATTTCAACATATTTTCATAAATACTCTTCTTCTCTGCTGCTGAATTGAGTTGTGTTTGTAAGTTGGTAGCTTCTATTTTAGAGTTATGAAGGTCCACTATGGCCTTTTTCCACTCCTCTGATAATATGGCAACACTTGGTTCTTACGTAGTAGTTTATTGTTGAGATTATTTCTCATATACTTGTGTGACTTTTTTCTCATTTTCCTTTTTTGCAGTTTGTTTAGCGCCCATAATTTTTAGTAGCTACAAGAATGTAAGGTAAGCTTGTAAAGTTTCCACTTATCGTTTCCACGTCTCTATATATGTCTTTCCTTTCTCTAAGGGTACTTGGAGATTCTGATTTTTCTCTTGTAGCTCCACGACATTAGGAAGAATTGTTTTTTCCACCTCAGACGACTTGCATTGTTTCTTTAGTGTTCTCTTTTCCGTTCCATGCTCATTGGATGAAAGTGACCAAACAAAAAACATATTTAGTAAGTTATGTTTCCATTGTTTTTTACTAATTTTGTGTACTTTTAATGGGATTTGCCAGTCTTCTTTCTCTTTTCAAGTGAATTTGATAGGAGGTGTGCCTTCCTTATCTTCTTGGCATAAGGCATGTTAAAGTCCACACATACGAGCCAATGTGCTTTCATATCTTTATCCACTTTTTATTGCTAGAAGTTTTTTCTTCCCACTACATCATTGATTGTAGTTGATTGCAAAAATATCTAGGAGTCTTGATATATGATCATTAATATTATGTATAATCTAGACTAAACAATTAGATGGGACTATATCCTAACTAGTGACAATTGCAACTAGTTGGGCTAAATAAAAATCATAGAACTCTTTTAAAGAAAATCCATGACTTAACCTATTTCAAACAAAAAAATTCAAAATTTTGAAAAGTGATCTTAACAAATCAACGAAGATTTCCAATTATTATCAACTTACATAAATTCCTTGGCTATCGTAGCAAATTTCCCTCGCGTTTCACTCTTGCAGTATTTCTACTTTTTGCTTTCATTAACGTTATATATAGTTCATTTATTTCTTGTATGATTTTTCTTTATCTTGCTTTATGATTTCAGGGTAACCTTACAGATTGTTATAAATGGTTATTCTTTCTAGTCCCATTGAACTACCTTTTGGTTAGACACTTGTAAAAGTGTCTAATCTTTCTCTTTCGCTTAAGGAGATATCCATTAATGAGTGTATTCGCACTTCCCATTTTATCTTATGTTGATGAATGTATCAATTGATAATTCTAGTGATTCAAACTTATGTGAATGCTATCCATTATGATATCAGCCAATGTACCAAAATTTAACAATAAAGGCAAGACTTTGGTACTTCAGTATGTATCAAATTTGAGTAGGATATTCAATGTGGTGGCAGGTCTATAAGGATCCTTAGTGGTTATTTTAATCAAAACAAGTTTAGTGGAGATACTCCATACAGGTATGCTATTAATAGATAAGAGATAAGGTATACTATATAATTTTTTTTTTTTTTTTTTTGTAGTTTCATGTAATGAATGAATCCTAGTGATTGCTGCATTTTAATTAGAACCTTTCTTTGTACAAAATCTAGTATCTATGACAATATTAAACTGAAATAAGCTCACTAGTTTGAATGGTCTACCCTGATTCCATCAAGACTTTAAACACTTAGAGGACAAAGACCTAACATCTTATCGTCATTCTTGTCTCATGATTTCAAGCACTCATAGTGTGTGTATTCTATAATCAAGTCAAAACAATATTTCCTCTTTTAACTTCCATGTGTTAATAAAAATATGCCCTTAGTGTTACATTTTCTTCCCTTACCATAGTTAAGGGCTAATCTATTGATAAAACTGAAAAAATTTTATCGTACTTATGTAGCTTATAGAGGATTCAACATTTGCAATGCAGAGCTCTCAAAATCGACAAAGCTGCAATTACCCTACTAGAAGTGGTGGCATAGACAGACAAGATGTTAAATATCATAACACAAATAGTGAGCAAGGCTTATCAGTTTCTGATATACAGGAAAGAGTACATGGAAACTAAGAAATAGAAGAGCAACAACAATAGTTATGCACAGAAGAGGATAAAAGGAAGTGTCCTAAATCGATTTTAGTTTTCACAACTAGATAATTTCAATTCTTATCCCTCTATGCACCTTATAAATTCTTGCAATACTAATTTTTCTTGACATCTTGCTTCCATGAGAGGTTTACTTTCATCATAGTAAGGGTTATCATAGGGTAAGTATGTAACATGTAGGCTAGTGTGCTTATTTATATAATTTTTGGGTATAAAATAAATTAATATTTTGTTTACATGTAAAATACATTCCAAGCAATCATGATTTTAACTGTGTTATTTTTTATTGATTTAATATCATTATTGCTTCTTTGGCATAGCACTAGTTGATTCTTTTGCAAATTTGATATGTATAAGGAGAATATTGATAGAGACTATAGTACCTATATGATAAGGATTATATTGGGTTTCCTGTGTTTTTGTCTAGGGTCGTTGTGCATTTTCTATGTAGCTACATCACTCTTCCACTCTATAACGTTTTGACACAGAACAATCTATTCCATCTTCATTGAAAACACGATCGATTTTGGTGTTTGATACGATTGATTGAACATAAGAAAACTATGAGTTATATTAATATGAAATGGAATACTTATGTACCTTGGAGCCTCTTCCTAATTCAAACTTTTGTTGAACAAGAGAAACAAACCTCTGATTTTTCTCAATTCATGACATTGTTTAATCAAGTGGATAGGTCTGTCAAATAGCATGCAACTATGGGAAGATTTTGGCAATACTTCCTTAGGATGACTTGTCATTATTCTAGATAATGACCATAGGTTAGAGGTAGGGTGAAAATGGGCACATAGCTGAATAGTGAACAAGGCTTCTTCCTCAAATACACAATATTTTTTTTTGGATCCATTATCCATCACTAACATAATAGGAAGTGATGGTGTCTCAATATTAGATTGAGCAAGGGCTCCCAATGCTTCTCGATAATGAGGTATTTCGGGATAGTGATGAGTGTAATGTTTGTACTCCACTCATATAGTGCATGCATGGTTGGTGCATAAAGCCTTCTTACGTGTTGGTGTGGCCTTTTCTCCTAAAAGTGGAGGTGGGGCTACTCGCATTTTGGGTCATGAAGAATATATTTAAGCTCTTATAATTCAGGGAACAACTTGGTACGGTGCCTTGATACTTAATAACGTACAGTCTGGTGGTACCCTAGATGAGGAAGTGGTTGAGGGTTCCACCTACTTCCATTTTTTCTTATCCTTCTCGTTGGCACTTTCTAGTGTTAACATAGATGTACCTCATTTTAGGGTGGTTTCGTAAGGGGTGGGTACAGGAACAATTCCATCGAGGTAATACATGAGTATGTTGAAATGGCCTGTGGGGCCAGATAGCAAACAAGTATGGTGAGAAAGATATTCGGAAATGTGAGTGTTTCCATGAATTAGTGCGAGACAAAACCAAGTGGGGGATATAATAAGGGTGTCTAAGTGATAGTGTATGGTAGGAATGTTGAGTCAGTAATCGTAATATTGGGGATGTGTGGAACTAGTTTCTATGTTTGAGTTGTGTTTGATGAACTCGTCATGCACATGAGGGTTGTCAGGGCGGGCTCTATCAAAGGTGTATCTCCAGGTTATGTTCAAAGGAGTAATGATGCTTTGAACATTCCTGGACCAACCTTAGTGAAATATGTGATAGTCTTAACGGTGGGATCTTATGAAAGATAATACACCATCTAGGGTGGTGTACATATTTTTATCGTAGTATGTGAGTTGATCAATCGTAATGATTTTTCTATCATGAGGGAACATCATCATTCAAAACACTCAAGATGTTACTACAGTCATCGCATACATCTAGCTATGGTCAAGAAGGATATTGTAATCCATTTTGGCATCCAAGACTTCTATTTATATGAGAACATTTTTTCTAGCGAGCTCTACCAAAACGTATTGAAAAGTTCCTACGGGGGCTGAGGAGCACCAGTCATATGCTCTGAGGATGATGGGTGATTCTTTGATCTCAGGGGATCCTAGCTTTTTTCAAACTATTTTGGACATGATGCATGTGGATTCTACCTCATCAACTATGGAACAATGGATGTTGATGTTTCATATAGTGACTAGAATTTGGAAGGAAGTTATCCATGGAATACGCATTATCTAAATCGAAAGCCATCAAATGAGAATCGACTGGGTTCATTGTGCCTAATGCAAAAAGTAGGTCCTTCCATTGAGTTGGGCATGTTTGTAATACTTCCAATTTTTGCATAGTTGATGGGGATTGAGCTAAGTAGTCTACTATGTTGTAGCTATGGGAAACCTTTAAGTTATACCCTACTTGATGTAGTGGACCTTTGACCATTCATGGGATGGTTTCCATCAGGGGTCAAGGTATCGTCAAAGGTGTTGCAACTTTTGCGATGGTTGTGATGAAAGGGTTGGTTTTTAGTGGGGTTCCATAATCTTACATTCACCTTTGCAGGAAAACATCATCCCCTGCAATAAAAATGTCATGATTGGTAGTATTTTTGGAAATTCCTCGAGGGGGATTATCATATTGCTGATGGGATGGTTCATGTTGCGTATTCACAACTCCATGGTGGGGGAAGGGAATTTTCATTACTGTAGTTTGTTGTTTTTTCCCCTCTACCCCCTAGTATCTTTCATCCTCTTCAAATCAGGGAGTTGAGGCAAATGATGGGTTTGGTGTTGACATTCCCCACAAATAGCACAAGCATGGTTGTTCCTAAGAATAGGGTTCTTGTTTTTGTTTTGTGGGTTTTTATTGGTTTGACCTTATGTTTGATTCCATTTAGGGGTGTATCCCCCCATCCGATGCCTTTGGATGTTTTTGCTAGTTGTTTCCCCCTGTCTAGGTTCCCCTTCCTGCTTGTTTTTTTCCTTTATTTTTAGTGCAATCTGGTGGATTTTCTGTATTCAGTTGTTCAAATAACGGCAATTGTTGTGGGAAATATGGTTGCATGAAATTATCCATCATTAGGGTGTACTGGTGGCTTACTTTGTTGGGTTTATGTGAAAGGGAAGTATGGTTTCCTTTGTCCTAGGTTGGTGTAAGTGCTTTGTGAGGTTGAAACCACCTATGTGGCCCTAGGAGGGTATTGATCTCCTTGTGTGGGAGGGTATTTGATGCAGGAGCATTCAGCCCAAGGAAAATCATTGTAAATAGTAGACATAGGGGGTCATGCATTTTTGGATTTAGTTTCCTAAGTTCCAAGTCGGTTTAATATTTAGGCTTTTGAGTGTGATTTAATTAGATGTTCTCAAAATAAATAAATGAGAACATAGGAACTAGGGAGAGCTTTTAGGCATAAAAGGAATGGATGTGGACCATTAAGTGATAAGGAGGCTTTTCTATTTTAAAACAGGGAAAAGATGGAATAAAGCCTCAAGAGGCTTTTTGTCATATGTATGCACTGCATGTAGAGATTTAGAGCTTTTATTTGAGTGATTTAGGGAAAGGATGGGATTAGTAATCCAATCCCAGTTCTATATAACCATATGTAAGCCTACGGGCAGGAGGAAGGCCACTAGTGTTGATAATCAGGCCTGTGAGAGAGGGAGGCCTTGGATAATTGAAATTTAGGCCTATGTGCCTCTGCATGCGTGTGAGCGAGACTGAGGAGTCTCGAATGTAACCCTGCTTTTCCATTAATAAATATTCTGAGTTATTTCCTATCTGTGTCAATGTATTTAAGAAGTATTTCGTGAATAAATTGCTATGAATTCGTAGGCTCTGCAGGTTGCAGATAGAAATTCTGCAGGACACAGGGAACGAAGTGATTAAGAGGAATCATTGTGGACATTGAATCCAAGTGGAAGAAAGAACAACCTTGGAGGAGGAGTTGCAGCGATTCAGAAGAAACAAATGGGAGCTTTGAATCCATTAAAGGAGGGAAGTATTAAAGTGATGCTTGACTTAAGCTCATCTTCATTATATCGGTGCGCGTAAACTACCTGTGAATAACTCTGTTTACACAGAGAATTCACGATAATTCCTTAGCGGAACACTGTTCCGGAATTGAAACTTTATTAAATTGATTCATGCGATATCGGGTCTGACCCAAACATCACATCGGAGGAGTGTAGAGGAGTGGCTGCCTTTGGAACCGTCGAAGTGTAAGCTCCGACATTATGGAGCCGAAATCATTATAAAGTAGAGTATAAAGGGCCATCGAGTCCGTAGAACCCATCACATTGCAAACCGGAGAGGTCGCGATAACGACACCGTCGATATTCCGGACCCGATATCGTTATAGGGGAGTAGCATAAAGGGGCGTCGGGTCCGTTAACACTTTAGACCTCGCGATAGCGAATTGCGATTATTGCATCAGAGAAAAAGGGAAGGAGAGTTAAGGGATTATTGCGATGGCCGATAGTTGGACCCGCCGATATTTATAAAGGCGGGTGTATTAATTTTGAGTTCCGGCCAAGGGTTCAAAGGAGGATTTTATGTTGTTTTCCCGTGTATTCGTATTATGTGTGGCCGCGGTGTTTTAAGGTTTAATACATATATTGTAATGCTTGCGAAGGGTGTTTTGGCTCTGATAAAGGCATGGCTCTAGTTTAATGTAAGTCCATTGTTTATAAAAGGCTCAAAGCCTAAAACACTTCCGATAAGGCCTGTGGGCTATAACCCACAGGTCAAGGGTTGAGATTTATTTAAGAAAGGGGGTTTTCGCCTATAACCAAGAGCTCTTTTCATCAAGTGGTATCAGAGCAAGGAAAGTTTCCTGCGGGGAGAAGGATTCCAGAAAGGAAAAGTTGGTATCAGAGAAGGATTGAGGTAAAAGCAGCATTACTGTCGGAACAGAAATAAAGCAGGGAAGATTTCTTTGAAGAGGAACATGCACACAGGAGAAGGCAATGAGCTAAATGATAAAAGACTATAGTGGGAGATTGTGGCAATTCCAGCAGAGGCTTGGAGTAAACAGGAATAGAGAATTCCTTAAAGGAAGGAGAAAGAAAGATTGCTTAATGCAAGTTCTGAAGGAAAAAGGACTTGAGAAACCAACCAGAGGACAAGCCATTCAAAGTGCAGAAGAATGGGTGGAACAAGATCATGCCGAGATCTTGAAAGAGAGGTAATATGTTATATTCTGTTTTAAATTAAGAATGTGTGTTTTTACGCTAATGCACAGGTGATAGCAAGAGAAGCTGTGAGAGAAGAACCAAGTGAGTTCTTAAAGATAGAGTAAGGAGAATACCCTTATAGAGAAGTGGCAGTGAACCTGAAGAATCCAATAAGAAATTGGATAGAGAGGACAATTGAAGTGTTCTCAAGAGAGAGTGAGAGATTGCAGAAGCCTAGAAGGAGCAAAGGTGTTGCTCAGGAAGAGGTTCCAGACAGAGGACCCGTACTTACCAAAAGACTAAGTGAGGAGAGCTTAGTGAGGTAAGATTGCAGCCAGGAGGACTAGCTATTGCGGAGGCTTGTTGCAAAGGAGCTCATGAAGAAAGAAGAGAAGAAGATGACTACTGATAGTCATAGCAGAGGTTCAGAGAAAAGCCACAGTAGAGGATATAAGAAAGAGGATGCCAAGGTAAATGGCAAGAAGATGAGTCAAGAGGAAATTGACAAAGAGGTTGCTGAATTAAAAGAACAACTCAATGCATTAAGGAGAATGCTTGAGGAAAGCCAGAAACTAGGTTGGGTCTTAAGTAAGAAGCCAGTAAAGTGGCATAAGTTGCAGAGAAGGCTACAACAAAAGGAAGTGAAGTGGTTGAAGGGAAAACTCAAGGAAGTTGAAATGGAAGAATCCATTTGTGAACCAGAACAAGGAGAATTTATGGGAGATAGTGAAGATGAAGACTTGAAGACTGAAACTTCAAGTAAGACCGAAGAGTCACATAGTTTTAAATATGACAATTTGTGTATGTTTGCAGGTGAAAGACAATTGGCTGATATTGTCATGAAGAAGGAAAAAGACCAGCAGAATCTAAATTCTGTTCTAGAAGAAGATGAGGTAGATAGATCTCATATACAGCTGGTGGAAGATATCAAGCAACTAAGTGAAGGGCTTGATGAGATTGAAGAAGAGACCATCGCAGAATTTCTGAATCATATGAATGATTTAGAACAACAAGGAGGAATGATGGCTGAACCATCAAGTGAGACCATAAGGTCTTATATTTTTAAAACTGATAGTTTGTGTATGATGGCAGATACTACAGGAGAAAAACAACCATTTGAAGATATCTTCAGAGGAGATAAATAGCCAGGGACTGAAGGAAAACTTGAGGAAGAGACTATGTTAGCTGAAAACATAGTAAAGGATCATCAATTCACTATGATGATAGGCACAGTGGAGATAGCCATGGAAATTGTTGAGACAAACAGTAGGAAAGAAGAACATCTACTGAAAGATGTTAAGGAAGAGGAAGTCTATGGGAAAGACTTAGTAATGGAAAAAGGAACACTAACAAAAGAGTGTTCTAAAGAGGATGGACAGTCTTTTAAAGATTTCAAAAGTCTGGAGGAGTACTCTAGAAGAACAGAGTATGATGGAGAAGACCTCTTGAATGAGGGAAGTAGTGATTTGCTATAGCAGAAAGACCTTGAGACTACAAGGATCAAAGGAAGACAGTGTTTTAATACTGTAACACAGCATGTAAAGGATGAAGCTGGAAGGAAAGAGCATTGTGATGAAGTGCTTGCTAAGTGTGAAGAGGAGATTAAACTGCTGGAGAAACTGATGAGAGAACCTAACAGTAGAACAGAAGTTGCAGTCATAGCTTCTGAAGAAGAAGATGTGTCTCAAGTAGGCATGGAAGCAAGAAGATGCAGTAATTTGTTTGCAAGTTCATTAAACAGCATGAATGAGTATGAGTATGTGATTAAAGAGATTGAGCAGAGATTGTTTGAAGATGGTAAAGAGGCAATAGAAAGAAAACAATTTCAAAGTGAAGATAATCAACAATAGGTTAAGGGAGAAGAAGTTCACTAGAGTGGACAAGAGTAGGAAAGCATCATTAGAACAGATGGTGTGGAAGAGAGACTAATGGACAGTCTCATGAATTTTACTGAGAATTCGAATCAACATGCTGATATGCTGACGGAGGAGAAAGAGAAAACAGAGCAGCAAATTGAATTGTTGCCAAAAGAAGATAAGGCACAACAACCTTCTGTTTTCAATTTTAACAAGTGTTTTGTGAGTGCAGGTGATGTAGAAGACAGTCCATCACTTGGAATTGTCTTGAGGGAAGAAGAACTGTTGCAAAAAGAAGATGAGACAGCCATGTCTCCTATGCAGAAACTTGTTTCCATGGGTGACAATAAAGAGTTGGCTTGCCTAAATAGCCAAGAGAGAACTGCGGGGCAAAATTTTGGAACTGCTACAGTGATAGAGGATGAGGTTACAGTGTTTGAAGAACTTGATTTGATTGCCAGAATCAATCAAGATGATGATGGACAATTACTGAAGATTGTCGAAGGGGAAGATGAAGGTTATGCTGGAACTAATTTACAGCATGTTGATGAAATGCTTGAGAAGAAATGGCTGAAATGTTTGCTGGAGACATTTGAACCTGAGGAAGAATTTTCAGATACTAGAATAAATTTGCCTGAAGTTGAAAAAGGACCAGATACTAGTTTGTTAAAATTGATTTTGCTTACTAGTATACAAATAGAGATAAATGGATATGTTATTGCAGGAAGAGAATTAAATGATAATTTATTTTCTGAAGATAAAGTTACAGGTGATGAGCCAAAGAATGTTGCAGAGGGACAGGAAGTTTGGGAGGCAGCAACATCTATGGTGACAGCTAAGGCAACATTGACAATAGCAACATCAATGTTAGCAACATCTATGGTGGCAGTTGAATTAACATAAATTGGGGATAGCAGCAGTAAGCTAGACATAGATATTGAAAGCATCAGAAGACTGATGATGAAGGTGTCTCAGAGGTAGCAGACAACAGCAAGAAAGCAGAAGAATTTCAGCAAAGGAAAGACAAAAGCAGGGTATGAAAGCATAGCTGGAGGGAGGATGCAGAACAAGCTTTGGAAACCTGGAGAAAGACAGCAAGCAATAGCACATGATGACTTGTAGAAAAAAGTGTGGGATCTAGGAAGACCAAGACCAGAAGACACATGATCAGGAGATCATGAATATTTTCTACTTTGGGAGTCTAATGCAGGAGCATTCAGCCCAAGGAAAATCATTGTAAATAGTAGACATAGGGGTCCATGCATTTTTGGAATTAGTTTCCTCAGTTCCAAGTCAGTTTAATATTTAGGCTTTTGAGTGTGATTTAATTAGATGTTCTCAAAATAAATAAATGAGAACATAGGAACTAGGGAGAGCTTTTAGGCATAAAATGAATGGATGTGGACCATTAAGTGATAAGGAGGCTTTTCTATTTTAAAACAGGGAAAAGATGTAATAAAGCCTCAAGAGGCTTTTTTTCATATGTATGCATTGCATGTAGAGCTTTAGAGCTTTTATTTGAGTGATTTAGTGAAAGGATGAGATTAGTAATCCATCCCAGTTCTATATAACCATATGTAAGCCTACGGGCAGGAGGAAGGCCACTACTGTTGATAATCAGGCCTGTGAGAGAGGGAGGCCTTGCATAATTGAAATTTAGGCCTGTGTGCCTGTGCATGCATGTGAGCGAGACTGAGGAGTCTCGAATGTAACACTGCTTTTCCATTAATAAATATTCTGAGTTATTTCCTATCTGTGTCAATGTATTTAAGAAGTATTTCATGAATAAATTGCTATGAATTCGTAGGCTCTGCAGGTTGCAGACATAAATTCTGCAGGACACAGGGAACGAAGTGATTAAGAGGAATCACTGTGGACATTGAATCCAAGTGGAAGACAGAACCACCTTGGAGGAGGAGTTGCAGCAATTCAGAAGTATCGAATGGGAGCTTTGAATCCATTAAAGGAGGGAAGTACTAAAGTGATGCTTGACTGAAGCTCGTCTTCATTATATCGGTGCACGTAAACTACCTGTGAATAACTCTGTTTACACAGATAATTCACGATAATTCCTTAGCGAAACACTGTTCTGGTATTGAAACTTTATTAAATTGATTCATGCGATATCGGGTCCGACCCAAATATCGCATCGGAGGAGTGTAGAGGAGTGGTTGCCTTTGGAACCGCCGAACTGTAAGCTCCGACATTCCGGAGCCGAAATCATTATAAAGCAGAGTATAAAGGGCCATCGGGTTTGCAGAACCCATCGCATCGCAAACCGGAGAGGTCGCGATAAAGACATCGCCGATATTCCGGACCTGTTATTGTTATAGGGGAGCAGCATAAAGGGGCGTCGGGTCCGTTAACACTTTAGACCTCGCGATAGCGAATTGCGACTATCGCATCGGAGAAAAAGGGAAGGAGAGTTAAGGGATTATTGCGATGGCCGATAGTTGGACCCGCCGATATTTATAAAGGCGGGTGTATTAATTTTGAGTTCCGGCCAAGGGTTCGGAGGAGGATTTTATGTTGTTTTCCCGTGTATTCGTATCATGTGTGGCCGCGGGGTTTTAAGGCTTAATACACATATTGTAATGCTTGTGAAGGGTGTTTAGGCTCCGATAAAGGCATGGCTCTAGTTTAATGTAAGTCCATTGTTTATAAAAGGCTCAAAGCCTAGAACACTTCCGAAAAGGCCTATGGGCTATAACCCACAGGTCAAGGGTTGAGATTTATTTAAGAAAGGGGGTTTTGGCCTATAACCAAGATCTCTTTTCATCAGTATTGACCACTTTGCATGGGAGTTTATTGGTTTCCCTATGTTATAGGAAATATTTTAACATCTGGTCAATATGTCAGAAAATCGGAACAATCAATATCTGTGAACATGTTTCCATCATCCCTCCATATAGCCCTAACCATGACTCTTCCTAAAAGTTTGAGTTTCTCAAAGTAATTTCTCAAAACCAGTGTTTTTAGCTCTAGTGCTTCCTACCTTATTAGTCACCCACGTTAATCGCATGTTTCTCCCTTAGGCACTAGTGTTGACTAGTACTAGTTTCTCCCTTCTACAAGTGCACTGATTATAGAAATTCGGGAAAATTAAAAAATATTTCGAAGCTTCCTCTTCCAAAAGCTTCCAAAGGTTATTTTATCTATTTACCATGGATAAGAACTCAAATCCTATTTGATCATACCTTGGATAATTCACCTCTTATCCCTTGACCTCATCCTCCCATCATATGTGGATCTCAAGCCCATAATGGTAAATCCTAAACTACCATACTTCTCTTATGAATTTACTACCATCCATAGCATCAGAGTTGGATTTTGGAGATTGATAGTGCCCTTATGTTGATGCCTTGATCCTAAAGGAGTAATAATTTTCATGCATTAGGATTGATCTTGAGGCGTGCTTTGTGAGAAGGAAGGAAAATTCAACTTGGCGAGACATATACAAAGTCAACTACTATTGATGGTTGTAAAATATCTCTCATTTCTATTAATACAAAGAGCATCTTGCTTTCCTATATTTGTTGTGTTATATTTACAAT
Source organism: Pinus tabuliformis (assembly GCA_031772625.1). Taxonomy (NCBI): domain Eukaryota; kingdom Viridiplantae; phylum Streptophyta; class Pinopsida; order Pinales; family Pinaceae; genus Pinus; species Pinus tabuliformis. The sequence goes on along the minus strand of CM062818.1, from coordinate 1,440,465,401 downwards.
CATGTATTCCAATGCCTTACTAATTCATTAAATAGAGATGTTATAATATGCTACATGGATATTATGGATCCATTTCTTGTTTGAGTCGTGTGTGTAGGTTCTCATTAGTGGAATTTTGAGGTCTGAAATGGGCATCCTAAGAAAAATGCACAACCAAAATAAAATTTATAAGAACCAAGAGGACTCAAGATGATGATTTCAACCATGGGGGATGATTCACCATTTTTGAAGTAAAAAAGTAAAAATAATAAAATAATAAAACTAATTTTTCAACTCGTATTTTAAACTTATCTCCTTAATTTTTTACTCAAATTTCGAGAAACAATACTCATTGGATGAAAAATTTAATTCCTCATCCAAGGACTACCCATGTTGCATACTTTTGATGGACCCTGCTACATGAAAAATGACAAATACATGAAAAAATGTTATTGCAATCACATTTTTCATCTATTTATCATTTTTCATGTAGTACAGTCCATCGAAAGTATGCAACATTGGTACTTCTTTGATGCAAAGTCAAATTTTGCATCCAACAAGTGTTTCTGCTCGAAATTGGAGTAAACCCATACGGAGATAAGTTGAAAATACGAGTTGAAAATTTTATTTTTTATTTTTTCCCTCTAAAATTTGATGATGTAATATAATATTATTTTATTATTTCTATTTTTATTTTAAAATTTCCTTAGGAGGCCCATTTTAGACCTCAAAAATACCCCAGTGAATTATAGAGCTTGGAGCTACAATTGGAGCTTACAAGTGAGGAGGAAAGGGAAGCTTGCTACAGATTCGAGGTAGACTTCATTCCCATACTCTAATATCTCTACGGAAAAATATATTTTATTTACCTTCTACTGTTCTAGACTAGACGACTAGGCCTATGGAATTCACCTTTGTCTCGAATCATAAATTCCACATAACACCCTACATAGCAAGGTTTTATGTGGGTGTAGGCTGATTGGGATAATATCCTGTGTTGGATGGTGGTCACACTCCAAATGTGGTACCATATGGTTGGTAAGTGGTTGGGCCACTATACACATTTCCAAATTGTTAGAATGTGTTTCCAAGTTAATTTTGGGCTATGGTTATAATCAGCCCATATGCAACACTCGATGCTACTGGTAGCTTTAGTTTAAAATATTGTACATGAGGTGAATTTGGAATAACATGGTAGGGGTATCTCGGCAGTGTATATGTAAGATCAAATTGTTGAGCCTTACTGATAGCCTCTTCCTTTCTTTGTGGGAATGTAGAAGCTAGGTCTTTTGAGATTTTTGAGGTAAGGGATCACAAAAATAAGTTGAAGGGAAGGTCAAATTCTATATACACCTTGCACAAGCTATGATGTTTCAACCATTCATGCACATGTTCCGAGATATGTGTGGCCGACGTTTTCTTGAAATGGGTGAGAAGTTCCAATCCTGAGTCCTGGCATATTAGGACCTGTAAAAGTGTGAGAAATGATTTGGCTAGAGAGCCAAAGGTCTAATGGGATCCAAAGGCCTCACCTATGTACCATTTCGCTGCAAGCCTTATGAGAGTGTCTTGAAACAGTCACATGAAAACAAAGTCCTCTATGATACTGTTGGATGAGCACCAAAGGTGAAAGGTCATTATGTGGTTTCTCGGATCTTCTCCTTATTTCCCTTCGAATTTTTGTATATCTAAAAGTAACTTGGTTGGAATTGGTGTCCAATTCTGACCATGTGAAATGGGATCATTCATTAACTTTCTTAAATATGGGAGATTTAAAGAATCTATAAATGATATTTTGGTGTTGTTCGCCATCTATAGATGATTTTGAACAAGAATGTGCAAAGGAGTTCCTCGTGGGGATGTACGAGATGTGTTACCATAGTGGGCACCCTGTGGACTCTTTAGAGAGGTGGTGTGTGGGCTCCCGAGAGGGATACCATGTGGGATCCATTGAAGGGTGGTGAAAGCGGTACTTTGAGGGGGAGGGGTCCCAATCAAAGTTGCACTGATAAAGGATGATCTAATAACAGTGGTTTTGAAATGTATTCTACACATGTATGCCAATAGAGCTAACACACCTCCTCATAATGGGGGGAGGTTTTGGAAGGCCCCAGAGCTACGGGTACCGTCGGGTCCCCTATGGTGTCAAATGGAATGGTCATTACTTTTTTAGTGAATGGGGGATATGTATCAAAGCATATAAATCACATACATAAAACAAAGTGAAAAATAAATTGTTACTTTCCCTTTAAGTTATGATATATGATCAATCAGACAAGAAAAATGGTTTTTGTTTTTTTTTCATATGATAAAAGGTCCTATGAAAATATATTCATTCTTTCCAATCTTAAAGTAACTAGGCCTTGTGGAGATATATTTTATGACAGGTATTGATGCTACATCCCGAACCAATGGGCATCGCTTCTAGCAGACAAAAGAAACTACCACAGTAATGAATGAGGCTTTAGTGCTTCATTCACCTTCACCTATAAGGAAAGATGTCTTATGATTTGGCCACTAGGATATCTTCGTCTCACGAGGGTAGCTGAGTATTTAGCTTCTTGGTAATCAATTATCAGTATCGAGCACTATGTATGTCATTTAGCCCCATATAGTACTCCACACACTGATAACTAAGATGAGCCCCTTGTGAAGTGGGTCTCTAACATGCTCGGGTAGTCTTTTTTGTGAGATGGTAAAGGATTTGAAGCACCCTAAAAGACAAATTGTATGTTTCAAAATGTAACATGACCATGGTGGCTTATTCAATGTCTACCCCCAATGGTGTTAACTTGAACTATAAATTATTTTGTGACCCCTGTGGACAAATTTACTTTGTTCAAGTTTGCTTGCTTTTAAGAGTCTTTATTCACTTATGGCGTGAAAATGTAAGCTAAAATAAACTAAGTACAAAATCTCTTAAAATTGGATGCTCTTTGTACAAATCTTAGAGAAACTTAGTGTGTGAACTACAATGTGTGTGCTAGTGAAAAAGTGAAGAAAAAAAGTGTGTAAAGATGGTGATATGCAATGATCATTTACAAAATATTCTACTTATATTAAGTTTTTTATTGTTCCTTGCATGAAAATAATTAATATGTGGATAGTGGGCCACATACTTCCTTCCTATTACACTATGTGTGCCTAAAAGGGAGATGGTAAAATAATTTTATTTAAGAACTCTCTTAGATGCAAGCTCGAGATCGCCTGAAAGATGCAAGGGAAGAAGGGGCTACTAAATTTCTTTAATAACACTTGGTATTAGCCAAAATACTAATGAAAATAAAAAAAATGCTTTGGTTAGTCAAAAATATGTGCGGATTATGGGCTCCTTACTCTTGTCCTACTTAAGCTATGTGAATTTCAAAAAAATATCAAAACAAATTGAAAAATATGTGTGGATTATGGCCACTTATTCTTCCCCTTAATTAAGCTATGTGAGAAATGATTTTTTTTTTGAGTGAAGAATCAGTAACTACCCTACTAATAGTGATTAGTAAAGAAATTAAATAATATAAACTAACTAGAAAAAAATTTATAGAGTTCAAGGAATTCACTAAAGGTTTCCTATCACCCAAGAAAGAAAAGTTACAACGATTTTCTGATCTCTCTGTAACCCACACGGGTTATCCTTTGCACAAGCGTGCGTTCTGCACGTCTATCTGTGATAAAAGCCACATGATTGGCTGAAAATTTTAAGAAAGTGACTTTCTAAGTCGAAAATAGGTCCAAGGGGGCCTGCAAAAATTTCAAAGAACTAATAGAGGCACAATGGAGTGGAAATGTAGAGAGAAAGGTCTTGCAAAAAACACCATTAGATGAAAGAAAGGAAACTAGTGGAGTCAACATCTTGTTGTGGTGCTTTTGTTGCTATGCAGTACCAAAGACACCTTCCTTGGAGTTTGTTGTTACTTATAAGGAAGAAACAAGCAATTGGTTGTTGTTAGTGGATAAAAATAGATAAACAAATTGAAATAAATGGAAACAATGCATATGTAAACATAAACTAAAAAATATACTAGATAACGAAAGAACAATTCTTAGCGAAGAAACATGTCAACAATGTAATGGAAAAGGGTTCCCTTTATTGACTATTGAATGTAGAAGAGATACAATAGATGAATAAAATACACTTTGAGAGAATTGTTTGAGCAATGGTGCTAAAAAATCCTCAACAAGGAAATTCCTTTCTCAATCTACTTGCAAACTTCCTCTCTATCTCAAAGAAGTATGAATACTATCTCATTGATATAACCCTATTCTCAATTAAATGTTTAATTTTTAGGGAGCACTTTTGGTAGCATAACAATTCTTTGCTACTTCTTGTCTTTTAGCTCTACTTGAACTTGTAGTTATAGAGTTTCTTGGAGCACTCCCCCTCCTCTTAGCTCATAAATGTGGTGGTTCACCTAATAAATTATATGAGAGCTACCATTTCCTTGCCTTTAAGGCTTCTTAGGGCTCAAGGCTCGAACTTGTCAATCCATCATGTCAAGATCTGGGGTGTTTCTCAAGCAAGTTCATGGTCTGAGGTGCTGACTAGATTTTTCATGACCATGTGGCTATTGAATAAATAACCACATAGTTGTTAATTTATAGTAAAAGTGCACTTGCCAGGTTCAAATTTTAACTTGAACATTAGGAAATCTGTCGATTTTTGGCCTTCATGGTGCTTCTAGGTGAAAATGTTTGTATGTGCTAATCATTGACTTTGAGTTTCTTCTAATGCATACATATGTATGTACAATTTTCACATGATAACATCAACCATAATTGGTATTACCTTCTATTGAAGTTATATATTGCATACATCAATATTTTGGCTATTGAATCTTGATCATTGCTGAAAAGAGTAAGGAGTGTAGGGTTTGTGTTGCTTAACTAGTTGTTATTGAGCATTGTTGCTAAGATTCTGAATGTATTATAATATGATGAGGTAGAGCATTCGTATAGTTTGTATACTAGTGAGTACCATGTGTTGACTTGGTCTACTATTAGATTATTACAGTTGTTAGGGTTTGGAGTTACTGGCCGGATGAAATTGTTCACGGTTGAAGTAATTTGTTGTTGATGACCAAAATTGTAATATGATCAAGTGTTTGAAAAATTGCCATCGGGGTTGTAAGTGCATGTTTATATTACTAATCTCTCCATTGTCTAGAAGTCAGAGGTTATATTTTATATCTAGGGTTTGTGTTGAAAAGTCAGATTATAGGAAGATTACTTGCATATAAAGATTGTATGTTGAGCAGAGCTATTAGTTGAAGTTTAAAAATTTTTCATGCTTCTAAGAGGGTTTGAGAATTAGAATATTTATGATATAAGGTTGTGATTTTTATTTTTCAGAGCGTATGTTGCAAGGATATATGCATGATGACATAAGATTGCTAATATCAGATAGGTTGTTATGGATAAAGTGATGTTGTTGACAATGACTGGCCATTATGACTTGATGATAGGGATGATGAAAGGAAGATGTCCCTTTTGTTGTATCGAAGCAATTATGATGTACTTGTTAATTGTGATTGTTGAACAATGAATAAATTTCTACTAAATTTTGAAGTTATAAGGGTGGTTTTAGTTTAAAAAATGATGAAAGAGAGGTCCACATTGATTTTTGGGGTTAGTGCCTCAAGATGGTTGGATCCAACAAATTGATCTGAGGGAGTAGGCATTTCTTGGTCATGGGAGCCAACAAAACAATGAAGGGAATGAGTGCTTCATGTTTGTGGCTTCCACCAAAATAGTGAACGGAGTGGGTGCTTCCTGGTGGTGGGTGCCAACAAAACATTGTAAGGGAGTGGGTGCTTCCAATTGGTTGGTGCAAGTGAACAGATGTAAAGAAAGATTTAGGAAGAGAAAAATAAGTATGGTGGTCTTATTGCTTTAAGGGTTTCCACCTTAAAAACCTTTGTGTCATGTGTGCCTGATTTAATGATATGATTGTTTCTTTTACTATTTTAGTCAAACAAAATGTCTCTAAATAAATTAAAAATATAAAGTTGTCATAATTCATGCAATAGTGATTCATCCCCTCTCACTATTTCCAGCATAAATATAACCAATAATAAAAGCACTTTGGACACATAAATATTTTTAAATTATTATAATGCTAAAATGGAAAAATATGATTTCTCATCTCACTTTCATATCAACTTAAAACAAATATACAAAAGAAAGCCATTTAAATATAACTTTAACGCTCCATTAGTAAACAGAGAATGTCTAAAAATATAATGAAAATATTAAAAGGAGATCAATGTGATTTCATATCAACTTAAAACAAATATACAAAACAAAGCCAATTAAATATAACTTTAACACTCCATTAGTAAACAGGGAATGTGTAAAAATATAATGAAAATATTAAAAGGAGATCAATGTGATAAAGAATATAAAGCTGCATTGATTTTAGGATAAGATGAAAAAGGAAACTAAAATATATTGATGATTATATGATAAGATGAAATATTTATTCAGTTTGTTTATTATGTGAAAGTCTATATAGAAATTGGGGATGACGATTTTATTTATTTATTTAAATGGATGGTTCAGATTTAATGTGAAGCAAATATTCTTGGTCTGATATACATAAGGAGGGATGATATTTTGGGTTGATTAGAAAATTGTGTGTTATAATGCCACCTAATAACTTATATTTGGCTAATTGTATTCACCCTCCACGCAATCTCCTCCACGCCCGCAAGTCCCACATTCATATTCTTTGCAAGCTATTGACTACCGAAAGGTTAAAGGCTACCAAAACCACCCCATATTGAAACACCCTTCATGATGTTCATTGATCTGAATTTATCCGAGGTTCGACTTGCCCTCCCTTCTGCTCATTACTTCTGCTTTACGCAACATAATTCCAGATGTTGTCTGATGGCATGTGATTCTAGGGTTGTGCAGCTTGATCTTATTACCCCGAGTGGCCAGAGCCAGAGCTTGAATCCTTGCGGGCCTATAATGTAAGAATGTTTTGGAAAGAGATTTAACTCCTCGCGGTGTCCTCTTCATCTTGTGGAGCTTCAATCTCCAACCAATGACGTTCTGTATGTAAGCTGTTAACAATCACTTATTTGTTCATGGTGTATTTTTTTTATTACTTAACTTTGCATTTTGTTTTAGAAGGTGTAGATATTTTTTTTGTATAACATTTTTTTCCCTCTATTAATTACACTTATTTTATTATTATTACTTTCTCTACTACTTATCATTAAATAATCTCTCAATGATATATTATTGTATTATTGCTTTCTCTGTTATTTTCTTTTTTGAAAAGTTTTGTGATATAGACTTGATTTTGATTTATTAATTTGATTTTAAATATCTAATGTTCAACTTGTTCAGATACAAATTGTCTGGAAAATGAGATTAGACTTTCACAATAGAGTTTTTCTCAACTTTTTGAAAAAAAAAAAACTAAATAAACATATAGATATTTGTCAAATAAATTTAATCCTTTTAAAAAGGCGCTGTGTATGTGATTGAGATACACCTAACCATATTTATTAATGTAGTTGTGTTAAATAAAATATATTGAAAAAATTAATGAGAGAAAATTAAATAAATTTTAATTATTGATTTTTTAAAAATATATATTTAGTAAAAATACAATTCTTATTCTTTATTTTTTAAAATTTAAAATATATATGATAATTTTTAAATGTTTAATTTTTTTAAATATATATGATAATATATAAACATTTAATATATTAAATTTTATTATTAAAACATATAAATGTAATAATAAGTCATGAAAATATAATATAATAGCAATTTATAAACATGTATCACATAAATTAAAATAATTTCTCAAAGATATTTGAAATAGAATATATAAACATTAAGGTAGAAATAATTCATATCTATTATAAATATTATATTTGGAAATAGTCTGAGCTAAAGAGATTTATTTGGGGATAGATATATCTATATTAAAAAGAAGTTTCTAAAGTATGTATATATATATATTAATTAGGAAAAAAAATCTCTTCATTATTTAATTAAAGATTCGGATTAAATTATTAATTTATTGAGATTTGTGATTATTTGGATTATTACCTTATTTTTAATTTAGCTTATATTTTTAAATTTGAATTCAAGTTGAAACTTTTTAGTTTAGCTTACAATTTTAAAATTTGAATTCTCGCTTAACTTATCACCACAACTGTGTTTCTTACTCATATAGGTTTTCAATCATCTCTATTTATCTTATATGACCAGGCTAATTTAAACTTAGTTAACCCAATTGAGCTTAATAAATAATTATAAAAATAAATAAATTATCTGTATTTTATAAATATAAATAAGATTGTAATTTTATTTTATTTTAATTTAATAAATAAATTAAAATGATAATTAATTTATTAAATTATTAATTTATTACATTTTTATTATTATTTAAGTTATTAAAAAAAAAAAAATCTTAAAATTTGAATCCTGGCCAAATCTATTGCCATAATTATCTTTCTTATTTATATAAATATGTGGAACCTCTTTACACTCATCCCATTTACTCCATATAGCTAGTTAATTTGTATCCTCACTCAATTTAATAAATAAATAAATATAATGGTAGACAATTTAATACTTGGAATATGAAAGATTGAAGGATATAAATAGAATTTTATTTTATTTTATTTTACTAAATAAATAAATATAAAAAACATAAATGTGATAGAGATTTGATGCTTAGGATATAAAAAATTGTCGAGTGTAAATAAAATTTGAATTTATATCAAATATTTTTAGACAAAATCACATTTACATTATAAAGTGGACGAACCACTTACTCTGGCTTGATACTTAAGATATAAAAATTTGTGGGACCACTTACTCTCGTTCATCCGAAAAAACCAATTAATGACCAAAGAAATATGACCAAAATGTTGCATGTGTTATAAGATACTGTAAATTAGCTACTAATAGTCATATATATGCAAATTTTAGTCATTATTTGAAACCAATTAATTAACAAAGAAATATGACTAATTTTTGGTCGTGTTATAAGATACCTTAAATTAGCTACTAATAGTCGGATATATGCAAAATTTAGTTGTCATTTGTAATCATAAATTTTTCATTTGCAGTATTCATTTATATTTTTTTTGTAGTTTTATATTCATTATATAAATGACTAATTTAGTATTTTATATTCATTTCATTTTCTTTCATTAATAATTATTATAAAAATGACTATTTTAGTCATATATTCATTTTATCTGTGCTCATAATTAATCAATATGAACTATTAATGTAGTAGTTTTAGATTGATTTTATGTACTCATTATTAGTCAACATAAATTAATTAGTATGATTTTGTGACTAAATTAAGAAAATGCCATACAATCCACATGTTCATCTAATGTGAAAACACAAAGTTTACTAAATAATATCAAATACAACTATAAATAATTTCAACCACGTAAACTATATTATATGAAATTTCAAGTATTACAATACGAGTTTTCAACTTAATATTGGTTGAACTACAATTCACACATGAAATATTATTTCATCACTTTAAAACATTATCATTATTTTTCCAAGGCATTGTAGGTGGATTCACCAACTCTAAAGACTTGACATCAGTCTGTATGTGTGTGTATCATGCAAGATATTGGCTTTAAGGACGTCACTAAAGTGGTTCTTTTCCCTCTCTTTCTGCATTTTTCACTCTAATGTTATTTTTCTCTTTCTTCAATTCCTACTTCTTATGATCAGTATTAAGTTCATCTGTTGAAAATGAAAGAAGATACAATATAGGGTACAATACATCAAAGACGATGAACTTTGGAATATAAACTAAAGTGGAATATAAATGATTTATATGACATATACCTCAACATCAGCAATGTCAATGTTATTCTTTCCCTAGAAAAGAAAGAAACTCAAACAAGTTTTCTTTAGTTGGGAAATAGTGGCCACTATTTGGCTATATGACCTGTATAAACAAAGAAAATAAAACATTACCATCGAAAATAACACCTTAGGAACTTAGTATTGAACCTTAAAGAAAATCTTAGGCACAATCATACCAACTAAGTTACATACTAAGAATATCAGATAGTAGATAACTTGTGAAAACGAATCAAAAAAGAAAAGAAATCAGTGTAGAAGATCTCCTTATTGCTTGTCCTAAAACAATCATGTTCCTTAAATGTGGAGATCCTTTTGCCCATGGTAAAAGTTTCTGGCTATTATGACCTATGTTTTTAGGATCATGAGACTAATCCAACATCATATTCTATTGTGGAGACAAAATGATTTAACTTTCCAAGATGAGTACCTCACTTGATTGAATGGATGTGTTAGCTGTGAGAAGTGTCAAAACCCTAGGGAAGAAAAACACTAAGAACCAAGAAAATATATCACCACGGTCCACTAAAATACAAAATTTCAATCCCGCAATGGCCTCTAGTAGTACATTTCATTGGATGGATATCACACTCTGAGAGATTATTGTCTAATAAAATGAGAAGTGTACATATACTATGGCAATGACCCTCATAGTCGGACCCTATAGTCGTGTCCAATAATATTAATCATATTATAGTATTTAATTATAAAACTAGGACTATGAGATAATTATAAGTTTGAATAATTAGTTTGAAATTGCGTTTCGAGTATTTATGTATGCATGAAAATATTCGAAAAGGTACCTTTTGTGACTAGTTAATTTCAAGTGACTCTAAATACACAAGAAATTATGGTTCCTCGATGTTTCTCTAGTGGTTATCTACTCAATTCAATAATTGCTCCGATGTCCTCTGCTGCTTTTGGTGAAGTCCTCTTTGATGATTTCCAATGCTAATGCAATGGATATTTATCTTGGATGTTTTTTTGAGCAAAAGGGAAGCTCCACAAGTAACAACCAATAAGTAGACTCAAATATATTATTGGGGGCCAAAATGTATTAATTATATGACAAGAGAAGAAGGAATGCACGTTAATCATCTTCCCTTTAATATTGATTAATAATTTATTTGCATGATCATGTAATACTAGAGTGTTAAGTACAGACATTTAAAGTTATTCATCCATCAATATCACCTTTGAGAGTGCTTAATAGTTAATACTTCATATTACACACATAGTAGCTCACCAACTTCAAGGATAGAAATATAAACACGACAAAAATGAAATTAAAAGGAATGATAGGAAGTAGAATGTGACTAATCTTGAGTCAAGAAAATACTAAGGCCTTCACATTAGCAAGGCATTCCTAGGCACTAAAACAGACAATCCTTCCATTGCATCATTTTCATCTTTTATTTAATTTCCTTAATTGAGGACACAACTTTCACAAACAATTTCATTGAAAAGGGTCTCAAAATCCCAACAAATTTTGGAGTGATTGTCATATCAATTAAACAGAAAGGAAATAGTTTGATATGCTTTTAAGTTGCAGAAGAGATCAAATAATATGAAGCTTTCTCATCCCTTGGTCCTAATGAAATTGTAATCTATGGGTTCCAATAAAGTAATCACTTTCGCTCTGAGATAGTTAAGAGATCACTTTGGAGAAGGGCTTCTAGAAGAACTGTCATAGTAGAAAGGGAACTAACTAGGAGGAAAATGAAGCACTTTAGTGGGTGCTCCAAAATATTGGAAGGTAACTAAAAATTATTTTACACTCCCGCCATGGATTTTAAAACATAAACCCTTCATATGTATCTCACATCTCTTCCACCTTTCTGTAATCTATAATTCTTTGAGCAAGAATAGAGCATTCATAAATATTATCATGAAAGAAGACTCTTCATAATCCTAATAAGTTTGGCTCTAACAAATCAACAATTTCATGTAGTGAAGAAATTTTCCATGGTAGATTCCAATGATTGAAATGAAAACTTATCCTTAATCTCATTACAACAAAAATAAAGTCAACCCTAACCAGTTGGGTCAAAGAAATCAAGAATTTCATGTAGTAAAGAAATCTTACATGGTAGATCCCAATTCTTTGTAATGGAAACCTTATTCTTGATCTTATTACAGCATAGATAAATTCATGAGTACATACATATTTCCTTATATGAGACAAAATTTGAACACATTTCGAGATTTCATAGAAAATATAATGATATGATTTACCGGTAGGACATGAGAAAGCCATCTACATCTACCACTCAACACTGGACAATAGTGTTATTGAGACACCATGGCATGCTATTAGAATCATGTAGATAAAGAGTGCTATAGAGAGTCCTTGCAATACCTATTCAACGCTATCTTCAAGCTTCAAACTCATCAATTGATTTACGTCAGTATAAAATTATAGTGATATCTCATTCAATACAACCCGAAAAAAGCCATTTATGATAGTTGTCGTTGCCTTATGTGGATCTATCCCCCTATGGATATAGAATGACTGATCTTCCCCAATTTTTTAGGTACTTGCTTCATGTTCAACACCGGCTGTTGGGTTATTCACTTGCTCCTAAAGTCTCTTGCATGAATTATAAAACACCATCTAGTTAAAACATGATACATGGTAGTAATAGAAACCTACCCAAGATCCCACTTAAGAATTCAAAATGGTTCCAATAAGAGATGTCTTAAACAATATCGACTATTTAATTTCATAATCACACTAAACTAAACAAACCTTTAAAATGTTGAAAAGTGTGAAAAAATGGAGTTTGAATATTATATTTACGTGAGGATAGATATAGCTACTTGAAATGTAACTTCTATATAACATTCTAATAGCCATTTTCAATCATTTAAGAGACTAACCTTTTTTATCTTGGGTTAATAACTTAATACTCCACCAAAAATAGCAATAGTTTTCAATTGGTTCTATCCACCAACTGAGGGAAAATTTTAAACCAGTGTGAAAATTCTTACTCATTCCCCTACCATATTTATGATATTTTATTTGTGTGCGGATCTAAGCTACATGTAAAGTAACTTCTACATATTTGACAATTTTGAATGTAAACAATTACCCACAGTGACGTTATACAATTAATATATGCACAATAAGATACAATATGTATCAATTGTAAGTAATATCAAGTTTACATGTTATATTAAAAAAAAAAAATTCTCATCTAAGCTATGCATAATGTAACTTCTACATATTTGAAAATTTTAAATGTAAAAAATTACCCACACTGAAGTTATATGATTAACATATGCATAATAAGATACAATATGCATCAATTGTAAGTAATATGAAGTTTACATGTTATATTAAGACAAACGTTTTCTCATCTAAGCTATGTGTAATGTAACTTCTACATATTTGACAATTTTAAATGTAAAAAATTACCGAGACTGAATTTATACAATTAAAATATGCGAAATAAGATACATTAGTATCAACTATAAGTAATATGAAGTTTACATGTTATATTCAGACAATTGTTTTCTCATTTAGGCTACTAGTAAAGTAACTTCTACATATTTGACAATTTTAAATCTAAACAGTTACCTAGACTGAAGTGATACAATTAACATATGTAGAATAACTTGAAACCTTAACCAAAGCACTTACCAGAACTCCACATATTTTCAACTATTTAATGCACCACCATTCAAATCAGGTTGATTTTCACCTGTTTAATCCATAGCCATTCAAATCAAGTTGAGTGCCCATTGCTTATGGTTGAGTCGACTAACGTTTATAAAGGCATAGAGTTAACTTTAGATCTACGACTACAAAAGTGTGATCTCCCAAAATGGGAATATTCACTCTAATTGAGACCCATCTCTCCACACATGAATTGTTGAAGACCACTACAGCAGGAAAATTATGTAATGGTGATGGATCTAAGGTTTTGAGTGAGAGAACTAGTGTAGGAAGGAAGCTTCCAAGAAAGTAATTCACCCAAGTCTATTCCAAACTGCCTTTTCGCCACCCTTGTTGATCTATCTCCAGATATCCACATATTCTGAACTTTAGTGGCATTCCTCCAATTACCCCATTATCCAAAAGTCATTCATACCTCTCAAAATTTGTGAACATTTTAACCCATAGAGATACTTCCTAACCAAATCAAGATAGTCATAACTCGTGAAGATTTTATTTGAACCCAACGCTAAACTTGAAATGAAAAAGAAAAGAAATATGTATTTTGGCATTTCCACGCAGATATCAACAAGGCAGAGAAAAATGCAGTGCTAAAATATGATGTTGTAACTTGTGAACATTTTATTTGAATCCAGCTAAACTTGAAATCTACGTTTATAAAGGCATAGAATTAACTTTAAATCTATGACTACAAAAGTGTGATCTCTCAAAATGGGAATATTCACTCTAACTGAGACCCATCTCTCCACACATAAATTGTTGAAGACCACTACAGTAGGAAAATTACGTAATGGTGATGGATCTAAGGTTTTGAGTGAGAGATCTAGTGTAGGAAGGAAGCTTCCAAGAAAGTAATTCACCCAAGTCTGATCCAAACTACCTTTATGCCACCCTGTCGATCTATCTCCAGATATCCACATATTCTGGACTTTAGTGGCATTCCTCCAATTACCCCATTATCTGAAATTCGTTCGTACCTCTCAAAATTTGTGAGCATTTGAACCCTACTGAGATACTTCCTAACCAGATCAAGATAGTCATAACTTGTGAAGATTTTATTTGAACCCAACGCTAAACTTGAAATGAAAAAGAAAAGAAATATGTATTTTGGCATTTCCACGCAGATATCAACAAGGCAGAGAAAAATGCAGTGCTAAAATATGATGTTGTAACTTGTGAACATTTTATTTGAACCTAGCTAAACTTGAAATGAAAAAGAAAAGAAATATTTATAATGGAAAAAATAAAAGAAATATTTATAATGGAAAAATAAAAGATATAAATTTTAATTGAGTTAAATGATTTATTTTTAATAAGAAATTTGTATTTTTATGTTAAAGGCTATATTAAAAATATGAAGAAGAAGTTAAAAGTGATATTGGGGATGAGTGTAGACATTTAAATATTGGCTCAATTAATAATATGTTAAATTAAGAAAAATAATAAAATTCAATTTCTTATATTTTGATTTTGTTATTAACTCGTGAATAAGCTTTGTTACAATACCATGGACCAATATCATGGGTTATAAATACCACAAGCCAAAAAAGCAACTTATTTCACAACCAAAATATTTTGTAACAATATGACAAGATTCTTAATCTTAGATATTCACCCCCACATTACCATAGATATTATTAGCTTGTAAAAAATAGGCTTTGTTACAATACCATGGTTCAATATTATAGTTTATCAATACCACATGCCCAAAAAACATAAATATTTCACAATCAAAATATTTTATAACATTATGTCAAGATTCTTAACCATGGATATCCAACCCCACTTTTCCATTGATATTATGAGCTTGTGAATAGGATTTGTTACAATGCCATAGCTTATCAATGACACTGCTCAAAAATCATAACTTTTGTTACAATCAAAATATTTTATAACAACATGGCAAGATTGTTAACCATGGATATTCACCCTAACTTTACCATGGATATTAACTTGTAAATAGGCTTTGTTACAATACCATGGACTAATACCATGGCTTATCAATACCACATGCCAAAAAGTCATAACTTATTTCATAGTAAAAATATTTTATTTTAATTTAATTTTATAACATTTTTTTTAATTGAATCTAAAAGGGAAAATGTTACAATTTGATATATATATATATATATATATATATATATATATATATATATATATATATATATATATATATATATATATATATATATATATCTATATATATATATATATCTATATATATATATATATATCTATATATATATATATATATATATATATATATATATATATATATATATATATATATATAAACCCTCTATCCTCGCTACTACTAAACATATTCCCATAGAAATTAAATTAAGGTTTCTGAGCTGGGAGGCTCATTCTATAGCCTAGTATGATGTGTAACGATGTCCGTCTATCATAAAAATTGAAATTTTGGTCATAAAAATTGAAATTTAAAAAAATGTAAGAAAATAATTATACAAAACATTTGAATAATGTGGGTTCACAAAAAAATTTCACGTAAAGAAATTGGATGCTTCTCGGCTCATATTAGATCCATATTTGAAATGGATCTATGCTGGTAATAAAATTAAGCTAAGATGGATCTATGTTCATTAAAGAACCATATAGACCCATCCTAGCTAAAGATATCTAAAGAACCAACATACATCCATCTTAGCTAAGGATCCAAGGGATGAGACCAATCAAAGGAACTAGCCATAATAGATTAAATATAGTTCATGATTTTTTAAAGCTTTTCATTCTTTTATTTTATTTGATATGATTGATCCTAAATATAGGTTTAATATTTTACAAACAATTAAATTTTTTTAATCTAGATAATTTCTTAAACAAATACAATGTGATAAAATTGAAGAGAGAGTTGGCAGTTGGGGGGGAGGGGGAGAGAGGGAGGGACACGGTGAAAATGTTGGAGGGCAGAGAGAGAGAGAGAGAGAGTGATGGGGGTGAGAGAGAGTGAGGTGGGAGAGAGGAAGCGAGAGGAAGGAAGAGAGAGAAGGATAGAGGGCGATATATATATATATATAGAGAGAGAGAGAGAGAGATGGATTTGGAGGGGGAGAGAGAGGGAGGAAAGAATAAATACATAGAGAGATAGAGGTGGATATATAGAGAGAGAGAGGGAGTGAGAAGGGAGATATGGAGAGATACTGAGAGAGAGAGGAGAGGAGGGAAGAGAGAGAAGAGGAAAGGAGAGATATAGGGAGAGAGGGGGAGGGAGAGATATGGAGGCATAAAGATGGAGGGGAGAGAGAGAAGGAGAGGGGAGGGAGATAGTGATAGAGTTTGACAGAGGAGAGAGAGAGAGAGAGGGAGAGTGATTAGGGGGGAGAGATAGAGGGAGGTGGGAGACAACGGAGAGAGAGGAATGAAGAAAGAGATTAGGAGAGAGAGATGGAATTGAAGGGGGTAGGAGAGGGAGAGAACAAGAAAAACATAAAGGTAGAATAGTGGAGAGAGAGATGGCATGACAAGGCATCCATGGAGAGAGAGTGAGGGAGAGAAGAGAGAAGGAGGAAATAGAGAGAAGGAGAGAGATAGAGAGGGAGATAATGGGAGGAGAGGGAGAGGGAGATTGTGTATGTTTGGGTTGTGAGATAGACAGAGGGAATAATAAAGAGATACAAATACAAATATAGATATTATATTGTATTATATAACCAACCTAGATCCATCTTAACCCCAGATCTATTAAGTGCTGAGAGGGATCCAATCACTTGAGGTGCAAACCTTCCTCAAGCTTTGCACTAAAAAAGGAAGTTTGTACCTCGACAGTTTGGACCCCTCTCGATGCTTGATAAATCCAGGGTTAAGATGGATCTAGGCTTGTTAATATGAAATTAAAGTAGTTGTTATTTGATATTATAGTCTTAAAATTTAAAATTTCTCGTCAAATTAATTTCAAATTGGAAGTAGATCCAATTAGATTATATGAATAGATTTTTAAAAAATGCATAAAACAATTAATTTTTTATTAAAAAATATATTTTTAAAATTAGAAATTATTATAGATAAATAGTGAAAAGTTAGCTCATTTATACACCATGTGAGGATGAAGAAGTGTTGAAGGAATGATAACCTTCCATTAAATCTTTAACAACCTTTCAATCCTCTATCACCTGTAAGTTTAGATTTCTTGACACAATTAAAATGACTAACGTAAACAACTGATTCATATTATCGTAGTACTTGTTAGGTAGTCGTATTTTTGTTCCTAGACTACATTAGTCATTGATGTTAGTCATTTTTAGTTGTATTTCTTATTAGCTAGTCATATATTTTAACCCGCAACTAAATTAGTGATTTATCTTAGTCGTTTTTAGTTGGGTCACTTAAGATTTCTCATTTTTGGTAGTATCTCATTTGGGAAAGTTGTGGTGACTAACGTTTTTAGTCACCTAGTAACTAATTTCGCATTTTCTACTAGTGATCCTTTTTAGGTTCACCTCCCAAACCCTTTTAGCAACATCCTTCTAGTTTTCTGGGTTCATAAACCGGTTTTTCTCTCCCACTATTTTTGTTTTAAAGAAACTGCCTTTATCTCTTGTAATTCTCCTTTTACAAGTTCCGCCTCATGACATCTATCTCTAGTCATGAATTTTCTTGGTGGGTTGTCTCTACCAATAGTTTATATACTTAATGGAAAAAGCAAGATGATTTTCCTTCTTTTTTTTCCCCTTGTTGGGCCTAACTTATTCCAATTGTTCTCCTAGAAGTTAGGAGTTTAACCTCACATGATATCATTTAACATATTTCCAAGAATATTAATGTACCAAAATTAATTACTTTTTTTCTTTAAAAAAAATAAATCATTAGCATCTCTTGTCATTTCTCCTCTTAATTTCTAATCCATAGCTTTAATCCAAAATATATAAAGTATATTCTCTAGGGGTATTAAATCCCCCTCCCCTTGAAAGGAAACACTGTCATCAGAGTTTTTAGACTTTCATTTACCTTGGAAGAAAATAGGAAAAGAATCCTTCATTTCATCTTCCATCTCCCAGGTGGCCTCTTTAGACTCAAAGTGCTTCCATTTCACTTTAACTTGGGTGATGGCTCAATTTTAGAGAGTAATTTCCCCCTAGTTCAAAATTTGTAGATATTTGACCTAGAACTATCCTTTCAGGTCGTCATTTACAACATTCCAATCAATTATATGAGTAGGATCATATATATATTTGTTTGAAAGAGACACATGAAAGACATTATGAACTCTAACATGAGTCGGTAGTGCTAGTTGGAAGGCCACTGGTCCTGCCCTGGTTAGTATCTCAAAAGGCCTACAAAACTAAGGGGCTAGTTTTGAACAACTTCTCAATTTTGAGGAGATCCTTTTCAACCATAATTTAATATAAACATGTTCACCCACTTGAAACTCTATGTTTTTAATGTGTTTAAATTTGCATATTTTTTTTTATGGGCTTATGTTTCCTTTATATTTTTTCTGATTTTTTTCACCATTTGTTCAATTTCCCATAATAGATATACCTCTAGCATGATAAAATCCTTTGGTTGAATACAATTTAAAAGGAAACAGAATTTCCTTCCATATAAAACCTCGAGACAACTCATTTTAAGTGATGCTTAATAACTGTTGTTATATTCAAACTCTGCTAAATGCAGATAGGCCTCCCATTTTATGGGATGGTTAACTCTATTAAATAGATGTATAGCATGTATTTTAGGACTTGGTTAACTCTTTCTATTTCCATGTCTTTTTGTGGATGGTAAGTAGTACTAAATCTTAGTAGAGTACCCATCCTAGTAAATAATGGCTTCCAAAAACTTGAGGTGAACTTTTCATCTCAATGCGATATAATTAATTTTGGCATACCATGACGTTTAAAAAATTCTTTCATGATGACTTATGCCAACTGTGTATCTTCATAGGTATATAAAAAGGGTAGCATTAGATAATTTTTCTACCACTACCATAATAGAATCATGTTATCATTTACTCCAAGGTAATCTAGTAATGAAATCTAATGCAATCACCTCCCATTTCCATTCTGGTATAGGAAGGGGGTTTAGTCATCCAAGCAAGTGTTGTTGTTCCACTTTCACAAACTGGAATTCCTTGCATCTTTCCAAGTATTCAGCAACCTATCTCTTCATTACCGATGAGAATATTTTATTTTTAAGAGAAGTAATCATTTTATGATAACCCAAGTGAGCTGCAAAGGGTCTCCTGTGGTGTCCATATAATATTAATCTTTTAATTTTATCCAAACTTGGAACATAAGGTATATCATTATATATCAACAATCCATTTTTATTAATTACATAATCAAACTATATCCTTTCATAAGTTTCATTCTTCATATTTTTACAAATTTGATTGTAATGTTGGGCTTCTCTTGTTGTGATTTCAACCTTTTAAATAAAATATATTTCGTATTTGCTCAACATTACTTCACATATTTGTTTCAAACTTAAACTCTGTGAATTTTCCACATTATTTTCTTTCCCCTTTATGTGTTTAATGTAAAATCATATTTTCTCAGGAGGGCCATCCATTTATCTTACGTGCCATACATTTCAAGTTACCTAAAAGGATATTTCTAACTTATATGATATGTAACTAAGGTGAACTTACTACCAATCAAGTAATGTATCCACATTTTAATGGTGTGGTTGATTGCTGGAAACTAAAAGTCGTGAAATGCATAATTTATTTCATTCTCTTTTAGTTTGTGGGATCCATATGCCAACACGTGTCCTTCCTACATGGTATACCTCCAAGACCTTCCAAGCAAGCATCTGTCCATATTAAAAAATCCTTATCATTGTCTGATATTTACAACATAGGTGAAACAATAAGTAAACTTTTCAATCTCTCAAAGACTTCTTGACATTTTTGTTTCCGTACAAATTTCACCCCTTTTTCTACAAGGAGGTTATAGGGTATGCTAAGTAAAAAATGCCTCTATAAAGCTATGATTGTGCCCAATAACACCTATGAATGACTTAACATCCACCACATCATTTGGAATTGGCTAATCAATATTGAATTTTATCTTTTTAGGATCCATTCCAATCCCATCTTTCAATATTACATGCCCAAGATATTTTACCGTGTTTTTGTAAAATTCACATTTGTTGAACTTAGCATCTAATTGATATTCACGCAATTTTTGCAGTACTATCTCTAAATGTTTCTGTTGTAGCGGCTACAACCACCATCCAAATTTTTCCTTAGCTTCATTTTGGAGCCTCCCTACCAACCTTTCACAGCACCTTGTCTTGCCTCATCAAGTACACAAGCTTTAGTGTTTTTGTTGCACAGAGATGGCCTATTGATCAAAGCTTGATGCATTGCCCCCATAGGTTGATCACTCGGACTTGGTCCAACTGCAGGCTGAGCAGCCCCCCCAAGAAATTGTGTAATTTTGGAGGGCACCAAGCCTTCCCTCTAGAAATTTTGTAATTCTGTCTTGCAGCCTCCTGGGCTCTAGAATTGTGCAATCCTGCGAGTTAGGATTCACCCAAAAAACTGCGCAATCCTTCCCAGCTACTCTGCCCAAAAATTGTGCAAATCTCCTGGGTAGCCAGCCTAGCTCCCATCTAGAAATGTGCATTTTCTCTCAACGGTTGAGCCGTCTCATGCATGAGAATTTCTGTTGACCAGTTCCACCAAGGACGAAGGAAACTTGACTTGCATGCATGGCTTTATTTTTCCTTATATTGAAAAGGGGAACATGCAAAAAAGCATCCCATTATTCGAGGAGTTATTATTAGCAGTCAGAGGTTACATGCAAAGTTCATTTTAGAAACGTTCCTCCAAGTGTCACTTTTTCCTAGATTTGTGGCATGCGCGTCATGAGCTCCAACTTATTTATTCGATGCATCAGAGCTCATTCTTTCCCATCGATCTTGGAGCTCTGACATCCCACAGTATATCCAGGACTCTTCGACACATCTGTCTCAGGTATTCACAGGTAAGTGGTCTCAACTTGTCTTTTTCAGCATTTCTATCGATTTTTGTGTTTTCACTTGTGTGAGTGTTTTTTCATTGATTTCTTTCAATGCTTATTTTCGCTTACATGAATACTAGCTTGCACTAGCATCGTTTCAGTTTTCATTGCTATCTCACTGTTGTCGCATGCATGAAACTGTTTTGCACAAACGGTCGCTGACTCGCTTCAACGGCATGCATGTTGATCTATTCATTGAATCTTTCATTCGATGTTTGCATGCACTATCAATCACTTATTCTTTCGCTTAGTATCACCATGCATTCACTTCCAAATTTTCTTTCAGTTGCTCATCGGCAGGTCTGGGCAGCCTTGGCCTGGACTCCACCTCACCAGACAACATTACGCAATTTGGGGACTGAAGGCTCTACCTTCCTCTCCAGAAATGCACATTTTTTCCCAGGAACTATCCTCCAGGATTGTTTTGTGCATTTTTGAGGGATAGTGACTACTGGCCCAGAACATTGCACAATGTAATCCCTGAGCTTGCAGTCATTGCCAACTCAAATTGTGTATCGTGCAATCCCAACGGACAAAAGTCAGCCTGGATTGTGCATTGCGCAAATCCAACAGCCATTCTTGCCTCCTAGATAGCCGAGACTACCTTCTCCGCAGTTCTAGTAGCCAGTTACCCAGCCTCCCAGAAGTAATAGCGCAATCTTTGATTATCATTCCCCGAGTATGTGTTATGTCATTCCCTAAATTTTATTTGGTTTTTGCTGACATATTTATTGCCATGCATGTTGCTTTGTCTCCATATATTTCAAGCATTCATTTGCCTCTTATAAGTATAGGAGCAATGGCATCCAAGAGAGCACGATCAAAGGACACTGACGGAAGTGTAGCTGGAGTAGCAGTTGAGCAGGTGTTCGCATGTCTACCGATCTATGAAGATGGAAAGTTGTTTCTAGACAAGGACATCAATCTGAAATGGAAAGAGGTTAATGAAGCATTTGCAGGCACTTTTGGGGAAGACCTCGAAGATTGTCAAGTGTATGTGAACATTCACAAGTCCGGCTTGTACCAGATTGCATGCAGATACCCTGCGTTCCCATGCGTAGACATGATACACTCGATCATCTCGCACATTGGTCCCGAGACGATGACTCTTAGTAGTGTCAGTGGGATGAAGCTTGCCACCTTCTGGGCACAGGATTATGATGAGATGTATCAAATGTCGAAGCTCGTGACTATCATGGAGACTCCTTTCAGCTTACCCAAAAGTAGTGCCAACTCCAGAGACATTCTGAAGAACTGTGTAAAGGAGCCGGCTAGATTCAAGATGACACCCAACCATATCTATAAGATGAAGATACTACGGAAGGAGTATCAATACTTGGTCATATTTGCATGTCGACTATGTGTCAAAGAAAGCAAAAAAACCTTCCCATAGAGTTAGGTGATCGCGTTGGACCAACTGGCAAGAGAGGGTAAACCATGTAACTGGTCTGGCATGTTGGCTCATCAGCTGAAGTAACAAGTAACAAAGGCATGATAGTCACCCAGAGCTATGCAAGCAGAGATCTACATGTCCGTGTACATGTTACATGCAATCTATGCCCGACAGGAGTTCTCAAGCTTGGAGTGGGCATGCTAACCGATGGAGACTGTTGTGAACACATATTGTAAGTTGTTGTCTGAATGCAGCTTCAGAGGAGTAATCACATGGTGGTCCAATCATTTTGTCACCCCAATTTACAAGATGATATTCGAACAAGATCCACCCAACATGTCGAAGGAAGTAATGGAGGGACTAATAGACATTGGTGATTGGTATGCCTCGCCGTCTGGCACCTTCATACAAATGTTCAACGCGGAGAAGCCTTTGCATTTCCTACCTATGTTTGCCTTGGACATACTTGTCATGCAGGAAGTAGCATATCACATCTCGACATGATTGAGAATTAGACTACATCGAAAGAAGAAGGCTCCTTGGCCCACTCTTCCATTGTGGATTGGGTTATATGATATCCGAAGTTTCAAGCAAGTGGTTGTCAAAGAAGAAAAGATGAAGAAGTATCCATTCGACCTCTGAAGTTGCAATCCGTATGACCCACATTGTCTTGTGAAGGATCACTATAGGAGAGTACAATTCAACTCGATCCACGGGGGATGTCATTGGGCAGAGGAGGACCCATGGAGATATTGTGACAACTCCTCTGCACTCAATAAACTAGTTCGCTTCGCTGTGGAGTGCTGATTGAGGCAACATGAAGTAGCATCCCATAGAGCACTAGCACCAGAAGTAGTAGTAGCAGTAGAGTCAAGCATACCAATGCATGACAAGGGCAAGAGGAAAATTGTCTCTCACATGGAGGAACAACAAAGATGGAAGTTCTAAGTAGATCCATTGGTAGAGAAGGCAACTATGGCTATAGAGGCAAAGAGGAAACAACACAACAAACGAATCACACGAAGGCAGAGGGAGAAGAGAAGAATAGAGAAAGCAAAGAAGGAGTTGCATGAGCTGAAGGAGCAATACCAGAAGGAACAAGAGCTACGCAAGTAGGAGAGGGAAGTGTAATAGTAACATGTATAGCAGGGGGTGCAACATGTGCAAATAGATGAAAAAACACCCGTACTAGTAGTGGATTCATGAGAATAGCTGGCATCAAGTAGACTGGGTGAACCATCGTAGGAGCAAGACTACGCTCGTGAGATAGAGCAAGAAATTCAACAGTTGAATACGAATATGGAGCAACAGGAATTGGATAGGACATTGACCTTATGCCTCATCACCAAGAGGTTGAATTAACTGCTTCACTGCATCCAGATGATGAGAAAGTATAAAGCGACCGAGGAGGCACTGAGATCCTCGGAAATCAGCCAGAAGGAGAGATGCACAACATCTCATTCGACGATTCCCAACATAGAGTTATGTAGTCTCGTAGAGTGTCGACTCTAGATGATCATACATCTCATGTGCAAGTTGAGGAACGAATGATCATGTCTGACGTGTGTGAATATCCAGCAACCTTAGCCAATTAAACTAGAGTGTATGTCGAAGCCACTAGCTCAAGTGTTCGCTTTCTAATAGCTGAGAATGAGAAAATGGCTAAAGAACTTCAGACAACCAAGCAAGGAGGAGAGTTGGTAATAGCGTCCGCCCAAGTTGAACTGAAGAAGGAAATACTAGATGAAGTATTGTCCCTTGACAAAGTCATGCGAGCATTGTACTCCAAGTTTGGCAGTGTGCATAAGGCAGTCGTCCATCTCAATGGATGGCAACATTAATGTGCTAGAAGAGCATGCATCTTGACGGACTTACATGCTGATGTTGATTACATGCAAACATTGACAATGAGATACAAGGGAGCCTCGCTTCACTTGCCTAAGATGATGAAGGCCATTGTGGTCGAGCTGAAGGCACATATTAGAAGTTAGATCTGGAACTACGAAGAGCTCCTATAGCTCATCACTCGTATACAGGTTTCCCATGGACATGTGTTGAAGAGTATGGATGTTGTAGTGTGCACACATGCAATCCCATCTATTGGGAATCTCACCTAGGTGAAGACAAAGGCACAAGTCTGATTAGAGCTTGACTCGTACTTCGACAAGTTGATGTGCATTGCTACTAGCCCAGACTTTCCCATCAGTGTAGACATCATGCACAAGTATGTTTTTGGTTCAAACGCATTGAGGACAATGATGCACATGCTTATAGACGAGTTAGAGAGAGGAGCCCGAGTAGTGTACCCAGATGATATGGAGGAAAGAGTCGACTTCCAGAAATATGTCACCTTGGAGAACATGGACACCATCAGGGACTACTGATGTTGGCATCAGTATGTTATTGTTGATCAGCACGAGGATGTTGAGGAGTTGGACTTCCATGGTTTTCTATGTCATAGTGATGTCTAGCATGACTTGCTCAAGCCATTTCTCTCACATGGATACATGTGCATTGTAATGTAATGTCCTGTCAAGTGTATGTCAAGTGTCGATAGTTGGATGTAACAGTCATAGAGTAGATGAAGAGTCTTGAGGGTAGATGAATTGTTACAAAGGTGAATGTCAAGGGTCACCCCACCCATTGCTATAAATAGTCCCTCATAACTCATTGTACAGGATTTTGGTCAGCTAAGCTTCTGATAAGACTATCTTGGAGAGAGCTTGGATAATATTGTAATGAAGCCTTTCCTTCTCCAATGTGCAGAGCTTGTACATCTCTTTGGAGGAGGAGGTGGTTGTGGTTGTAACGTTTTGCTATTGGAACTAGTGGTTGGACATGGATGTATTGTATGACTGGAACATACACTTCTTAATATAACAAGAGCCATCATATTTCATGCATATGTTATATTGTCTTCTATGCTATCTGGTTTACTCTAAATGATATATGTATTGGTTTTCTTATGCATGCATGTATAGCTATCTGTGTGTGTATGTATGAATCTTTTTGAAACATGTTGTTGGTTTAACCATCACTTTGGATTGATTGCTAACTTGCCTTCCATGTTGTGATGTATCTTTGCTCATGTGTTCCCTTCTTAACTACGTGCTATCACAGGTTTCCAAGGGGCGCGCTCATCTCGACCCATGTGTGTTACAACCTCTAATGAACCTTCCTTGGCTCACTACAACTGTCACACCCTTGCTACCAATAGAGTTATCTTAATTTCCTCTGTGTGAAATCGCAGTCAAGGCATCACCATACGACCCACTACTGGGACTCCTACATCGAATGGCATGAGGTCTAATTGGGACTCCTTATCGGGGAGATCCCCTAACATGTTGGCAGGTCCAGAACCATCAACATTCTTGGCGCTAGAAGGACGGCCAGATGAAAAGATGTGTCCTATCACCGCGTTTTTAACCTTTTCATATCTCTCATGGATTCTTGCACTCTTCTCCCTTCGCGATGTTTTTTGAATCATGAAGATCTCACCATCACGAAGGAGTTTTTCGATCACTTGTCAACTTACACATATGATGGTGATGGCAAAGTGGCCTGGGCTAAGTTCTTACATGACTTTCTTTCCATGTTGCATGAGGAAAATGGATGTTCTGATGAGCAGGTCAACTTGATGCTTGCATACACACTTCGCGAATCTCCACATCAGTGGATGTGTAGCCTACTGGTTGATAGAGTGCACTCACTTGAGCACTTTTTTGATCTCATTGAAGACACTTTCCACATTTTGATCCAGACCATCTTGAAAAAACATTGTTACAACAATGGAAGGCTTTGCATGAATTGACTATGGATTTTTTGCAGCGCTTCTGTGACTTGCAGTTTAAAGCTCCAAAGATCTAGATGAGATTTTTCTATCTTTGTGACCAATTCGAGTACTGCGTTAAGAAATTTTCTCATCCCAAGAAGAAGTTTGAAATCAAGCCTCAATCAAAATTCTTTAGTGATGGAACTACGCAATCTCAGATGGGGATGGTCACTATCACAAGTGACTGTCCACCATCCCCTCATCAAACAATTCCACCACTGCAGAGTGATGTTAAGGATCATTCTCACACACCTACTCAGCTGTCACATCCTCCCAACATCACTTCGATTAATTTTCATGCAGATTTGGTTGTGAGTCCATCGATTTGTCACATGAATTTTGTTCAATAGCCTCCGTCTTTGCACTTGACCACTCCTCCGGATGATACTGTCTTGTGTTCTTCCATTCCAGACTCTACATTTGTTTTGAACGAGGAACAAGCAACTGATGGAGTTTGTTTTGCACAACCAACATGCATTGTCATTCATGAAGAGTATGAGTGGGAGAATGAGCATAAAATCTCGATGAATGATGACTCCCTTTCGTTTGATCCCCCTCACTTCCTTCCTAACATCTTTGGTGAACCTGCCATCCGAGATTTCACGTGTGTATCTTCATCCATGTATGCACCCATTACTGATCACTTGCCAGATACACTGGATGTCAATCCATAATTCGACAACAAAGGGGATAAGTTATTCATAGAAAATCCACTTGATCTTTTATCTGCCTTTTCCGGAATTGCAGAGGATGAATTTGTTCTCTTTTCATCTACCCCTCTGCTTGATTCATCGATCATGAGGATGTCGATGAAATCATTGATTTTTCTGATCGTGGCTGTCGTGATCCATTTACTCCCATATTCAATAATGATCATGTTTTTATCACAGTTGATCTTTCAATGCCACATGTTTATGATGATCTATCTAACGATGAAGTTGAAACACCCAAGATTATCGAGGCACTTCAGCCCAAGCTAATGGTTATGTCAGGCCCTCGCTCTCTTAGGGTGAGTCGCACTTCTGATCAGGAAATTGTTCAATCACCCAAGGCTCCTCATCACTCATTTGTATGCATTGAAGATCAATGTCACATAGAGATCATACTTCCTCCACTCGAACTACACAATCCTATCACTCATGCATTGGAGGAATCTTACATTGCAAGCACACGTGCATGAAGCAAGTTGTCTTTGTTTCTTTCTTTTTCTTGCATGTCACAGTCAAGAGTGTGCATATCCTTCGAAGCTGCACACAGTGTCGCACAACATCATGGTAAGTCCACGAAATGTTCTTCATACAATTGCACTCACTTATGTCCTGTGGGAATCTTGGAGCACGAAGTGTGGTTGTCTTCATTGTTATATCTTTCTTTCTTGTTGGTTTGCATAATTGGGTTGCTCACAGACCAAGCCTCCACCAACATGGGTTGACCAATTCACCGTTGGTTGCATTGGAAATATCACTTCACATGATCAGGCCCATACATGTTAGCTTAGGAGTAGGAGTAGTGTTTTCTTTCATTTGGGTTACTTGCGTGCTTGTTAACTTACTTGCCTTGTTTGTTTGTTTGTTTTCTCCCTTGTTTTCTACTCACTTTGCTCTCACTTTTGCTTTTGCTTTTGCTTTGCTTTGTTGTTTGTTAGTTTTCTTGTTTTGTTCGTAGGTTAGTTTCACATGAAACCATGTATGACTCTGGAAACAAGCTGGGTGAAGTACAAGAGGCCTTTTACAACTATCACTACTTGGTTATTTTTCATCCTACCTCTATATGAAGAACTTGTTACTTTTAGTCCGTGATACATCGAACGAAAATACATATTGTTCGAAGTGAATCTTGGTGAAAACACAACACTTGCTCAGTCAAGTAGAGTAATGTGAGGGGGGAAACCTTAACAGACACGTATGAGGTATAATAAACTAATTTTCTGCTAGAACAACCTCTTCTACTCTCAATAAGACGGGATCCCTCTAGGCTCTTCCACCTATAAAATGAATAAGCGCTATGCACAGTTACGAAAATTAAAAAATGAAAAGTGAAAATTTAAAAAAATGAAAAATGAATAAGGCAAAAGAAGAGAAAGGCTTCCTGTGCAGGGAGGTGATGCAAGTAACTCTCCCGAGGTACTGATCAAGCTCACTGGCAGCGAAGCCATGCTTGTGTTCCTATGTGACTCCGTCGGGGTACTATTCAGGCTTGCTGGCAGCAGTGCAACACTAGAGATGAAACTAAGACTCTGACGACTATACTTCTTGTACACCAATATACCCCTCAACCCCAGTCGAAACAGCTGTGCTGCCTTGGCTTCGAATGTGTGTGAATCGACCAAGAGCCTGGAAGATGCTACATCTTACAATCAAGCTAGTGTGAAACCAAGATGAATTGAGAACTAAACAATACTTCCGAAGGTGTTAAACTTGCTTTTCATGAACAAGGTCCATTCAGAGAGCTAGAGTTCTACCAGTGTGTCGCCAAGTGTTGTAGCGGCTACAACCACCCTACAGATTTTTCCTTAGCTTTGTTTTGGAGCCTTCATACCAACCTTTCATAACACCTTGTCTTGCTTCGTCAAGTACACAAGCTTCAGTGTTTTTGTTGCACAAATACAACCCCAGTCGAAACAGCTGTGCTGCCTTGGCTTCGAATGTGTGTGAATCGACCAAGAGCCTGGAAGATGCTACATCTTACAATCAAGCTAGTGTGAAACCAAGATGAATTGAGAACTAAACAATACTTCCGAAGGTGTTAAACTTGCTTTTCATGAACAAGGTCCATTCAGAGAGCTAGAGTTCTACCAGTGTGTCGCCAAGTGTTGTAGCGGCTACAACCACCCTCCAGATTTTTCCTTAGCTTTGTTTTGGAGCCTTCATACCAACCTTTCATAACACCTTGTCTTGCTTCGTCAAGTACACAAGCTTCAGTGTTTTTGTTGCACAAATACAACCTATCGATCAAATCTTGATGCATTCCCCCCACATGCTGATCACCCAGACTTGGTCGAGTTGTAGGCAGATCAGCTCCTCTAAGAAATTGCGCAATTCTAGAGGGCACCCAACCTTCCCTCCAGAAATTTTGCAATTCTGTCTGCCAACTTGTTGGGATCTAGAATTGCGTAATCCTGCTAGTTAAGATTCACCCAAAAAATTGCACAATCCTTCTGAGAAGGCCTACTCAACCCAGGAATTGTGCAATCCTGGGTGGAATTTAGCTGCTCTGCCCAGAAATTACGTAAATATCCTAGCTAGCTAGCCCTTCTTCCATCCAGAAATGTGCATTTTCTCCCAGCAATTGAGAAGCCTCATGCATGAGCATTTGGGTTGACCAGTTCCACCCAGGACCAAGGAAACTTGACTTTCATGCATGGCTTGCTTTTTCCTGGAATAGCAAAAGGAAACATGCAAAAATCATCCCTTGATGCAGGGAGCTATTTTTAGCAGTCAAAGGTTACATGAAAAGTTTGTTTAGAAACTTTCCTCCAAGTGTTGCTTTTTCCTAGATTTGTGGCATGTGCGTCATGAGCTCCAACTTGTTTATTCGACACATCAGAGCTCATTCTTTCACATTGATCTTGGAGCTCTGACATCCCACAACACATCCAGGAATCTTCGACACATCCGACTTAGCTATTCACGGGTAAGTGGTCTCAACTTGTCTTTTTCAATATTTCTATCTCTTTTTGTGTTTTTGCTTGTGTGAGTGTTGTTTTCGTGATTTCTTTGAATGCTTGCTGTCATTTACGTGCATACTAGCTTGTACTAGCACCGTTTCAATTTTCATTGCTATCTCACTATTATCGCATGCATGAAACTGTCTTTCACTAACGGTCACTGATTCAGCGACTTGCTTCACCCACATGGATGTTGATCTGTTTACTGAATCTTTAATTCGATGTTTTCATGTGTTATCAATCACTTTTTCTTTCACTTAGTGTCACTATTCATTCACTTTTAGATTTTCTTTCAGTTGCCCATCGGCGAGTTAAGGCAACCTTGGCTTGGATTCTGCCTCACTAGACATCATCGCGCAATATGGAGAAGGAAGGTTCTGTCTTCCTCTCCAGAAATGTGCATTTTTTCCCAGGAACTATCCTCCAGGACTACTTTATGAATTTCTGAGGGATAGTGACAGTTGTCCAAGAAAATTGTGCAATGCAATCCCTGAGCCTACAGACATTGCCAACTCGAATTGCATATTGCACAATCTCAATAGTCAATAGTTAGCTTGGATTGTGCATTTCACAAATATAGTAGCCAGTCTTGCCTCCCAAACAACCCAAACTTCCTTTTGCGTAGTTCTAGTAGCCATTCACCCAGCCTCCCAGAAGAAATTACACAATCTTTGACTATCATTCCCCAGGTATGTGCTATGTCATTCCTCGAATTTGTTTTGGTTTTCGCTAATAGATTTCTTGCCATGCATGTTGCTTAGTCTCCAGATATTTCAGGTGTTCATCTGCCTCTTAGCATTACATGACCAATGGCCTCCAAGAGAGCAAGATCAAAGGACACTAACAGAAGTACAATTGGAGCAATAGTTGAGTATGTGTCTTCATTTCTACCAATCTATGAAGATACCGAGTTGTTTATAGACAAGGACATCAAGCTGAAATGACAAGAGGTCAATGAAGCATTTGCAGGAACTTTTTGGGAAGCCCTTGAAGACCGTTAGGTGTATGTGAACATTCACAAGTCCGGCTTGTATCAGATTGCATGAAGATACCCCACCTTCCATGCTAGGACATGATACACTCAATCGTCTCATACACTAATCCTGAGACAATGACTTTGAGCAGTGTCAGCAGGATGAATCTTGCTACCATCTAGGCACAAGATTATGATGAGATGTATCAAATGTTGAAGCCTGTGACTATCATGGAGACTCCTTTCAGCTTACCCAATAGGAGTGCCAACTCTAGAGACATTCTGAAGAACTGGGTAAAGGAGCGAGCTAGATTCAGGATGATACCCAACCAGATCTATAAGATGAAGATACTTCAGAAGGCGTATCAATACTTGGTCATATTTTCATGTCAACTATGTGGCCAAGAAAGCACAAAATCCATCCCACAGAGTTGGGTGATCATGCTGGACCAACTAGCTAGAGAGGGTAAACCATGTAACTGGTCCAGCATGTTGTCTCATCAACTAAAGGAACAAGTAACGAAGGCTCGATAGTCACCTGGAGGTATGAAAGCATAGGTCTACATGTCCACCTACATCTTAGATGCAATTTGTGCCTGACAGGAGTTCCCGGGCTTAGAGTGGGCATGGTCACCAATAAAGACTACTGTGAACACATATTGTAAGTTTTTGTCTGAATGGAGCTTCATAAGAGTAATCACACGGTTGTCTAATCATTTTGTCACCCTAGTTCACAAGATGATATTTGAACAAGATCCACCCTGCATGTCGAAGGAAGAAATGAAGGCAATAATAGAGATTGTTGATTGGTGTACCTCATCGTCCGGAAACTTCATATGAATGTTCAATGTAGAGAAGCCTCTGCATGTCCTAGCAAATATTTCCTTGGAGATACTCGTCATGCAGGAAGTAGCATATCACATCTTAGTAGGATTGAGAGCTAGACTGCATTGGAAGAAGAAGGCCCCTTGGCCCGCTCTTTCGTTGCGGATTGGGTTATATGAGATCCAAAGTTTCAAGCAAGTGGATGTCGAAGTAGAACAGATGAAGAAGTATCCATTGGACCTCCGAAGTTACAATCCATGTGACCCACGTTGTCTTGTGAAGGATCACTACACAAGAGAACAGTTCAATTAGATCCACACGGCATGTCATTGGGCGATGGAGGAGCCATGTAGATATTGTTACAACTCCTCCAGACTCAATGAACTGGTTGGCTTCATTATGAGTTGCTTAATGAAGCAACATGGAGCAACATCCCAGAGAGCACCAGCACTAGAAGTAGCAGTAGCAGTAGAGGTAAGCATACTACTACATGACAAGGGAATGAGGAAGATTGTCGATCACATGGAGGAAGAGAAAAGCTGCAAGTTATGAGCAGATCCATTGGTAGAGAAAGAAGCTATGGCTATAGAGGTGAAGAGGCAACAACAGGAAAAGCGAATCGCGTAAAGGCAGAGGGAGAAGATAGGAATGGAGGAAGCAGAGAAGGAGTTTCATGAGCTGAAGGAGCAACTCTAGAAGGAACAAGAGCTACGCAAGCAAAAGAGGGAAGCGCAACAACAATAAGTACAGCAGGGGGTGCAACATGTGAAAATAGATGAAACAACGCCTGTACTAGTAGTGGATTCATTAGAATAGCTGGCATCAGGCAGAAAAGGTGAACAATCGTAGGAGCAGGACTTCGCTCGTAAGATAGTGCAATCACTTCAACAATTGGATGCAGATATGGAGCAACAAGAATTGAAACAGGACATCGACCTTATGCGTCGTCACCAAAAGGTTGACTTAACTGCTTCACCACATCTAGATGATGAGCCAATCTCAAGCGACCGAGGAGGCACTTAGATCCTTAGAGATCAGCCGGAAGGAGAGATGCACAACATCTCATTCAATGAGTCTCAGCATAGAGTTGTGCAGTCTCGTAGAGTGTCGACTCGAGATGATCATCCATATCTTACGCAAGTTGACAAACAAGTGATCGTGTCTGACATGTGCAGACATCCAACAGCATTGGCTGATGCAAATAGAGTGTATGCTGAAGCCACTAGCTCGAGTGTTCACTTTCTAATAGCTGAGAATGAGCGAATGGCTAAAGAACTTCAGACGACCAAGCAAGGAGGAGAGTTGATGACAGTGTCTGCCCAAGCTGAACTAAAGAAAGAAATACTAGATGAAGTATTGTCCCTTGAAATAGTCATGTGAGCATTGTACTCCAAGTTTCACACCATGCATAAGGAGGTCGTCCATCTCAATGGATGGCAACAACGATGTTCTAGAAGAGCACGTATCTTGACGAACTTGCATGCTGCTGTTGATTACATGAAAACATGGATGATGAGATACAAGGGAGCCCCACTCACTTGTCTAATATGATAAAGGCTAGTTTCGTCGAGCTGAAGGCACATATCTAGAGTCAGATCCGAAATTATGAAGAGATCTCGCAGCTCATCACTAGTATATAGGCTTCCCATGCACGTGCGTTGAAGAGTATGGATGTTGTAGTGCGCACACATGCGATCCCATCTATTGGGACTCTCACCCAAGTGACAACAAAGGTACAAGTCCTACTAGAGCTTGACTCATACTTTGACGAGTTGATGCGCATTGTTACTAGCCCAGACTTTCCCACCAATGCAGACATCATGCACAAGCATGTTTCTGGTCTAGTTGCATTGAGGACAATGATGCACATGCTTACAGAGGAGTTGCATAGAGGATCTCAAGTGGTGTACCTAGATGTTATGGAGGCAATAGTGAGGTTCCAAAAAGATGTCACCTTGGAGCAGACAGACACCATCGCGGACTACCAATCTTGGCATCAATATGTTACTGTTGATCAGCACGAGGATGTTGAGGAGTTCGACTTTCATGGTGGTCTAAGTCATAGTGATGTCTAGCATGGCTTGCTCAAGCCATTTCTCTCACATGGGTACATGTGCATTGTAATGTAATGTCTAGTCAAGTGTAATTCAAGTGTCGATAGTTGGATGTAACAGTCGTAGAGTAGATGAAGAGTCTTGAGGGTAGATGAACTGTCACAAAGGGGAATGTCAAGGGTCAACCCACCTTTTGCTATAAGTAGTCCCTCATAACTCATTCTACAAGATTTTGGTCGGCCAAGCTTCCGATAAGACTATCTTGGAGAGAGCTTGGACAGTAGTGTAATGAAGCCTTGGCTTCTCCACTACACAAAGCTTGTACATCTCTATGGAGGAGCAGGCAGTTGTGGTTGTAACGTTCCACTATCGGAACTAGTGGTTTGACATGAATGTATTGTATGACTGGAACTTACACTTCATAATATAACAAGAGCAAGCATGTTTCATGCATATGTTGTATTGTATTTTATGCTACTTGGTTTACTTTAAATTATTTATGTATTGGTTTGCTTACACATGAATATATAGCTATATGTGTATGTATGTATGAATCTTTTTGAAACGTGTTGTTGGTTTAGCCATCACTTTGGATTGCTTGCTAACTTGCCTTCCATTTTGTGATGTATCTTTTCCCATGTGTTCCCTTCTTCACTGCATGCTATCACAAGTTTCCAAGGGGCATACTCATCTCAAACCCCGTGTGTTAGAACCTCTCATGCACCTTCCTTGGCTCGCTGCAGCTGTCACACCCTTGATACCAATAAAATTATATTACTTGCCTCTGTGAGAAATCATGGTCAAGACATTACCATATGACCCACTTGTTACAGATCTATTTGGGTACATCAAATCCCAACATCCATATTAGTGTTTTAGGGCTCATCAAACCCTAATTTTAGTTGCTACATGCCCTAAATAGGTCACCCCTTTGAATGCCTCCCTCCCAAATAGTTTCATGCCTTGAAGACATCTAGAAATTGCCTCAAGAAGGACCAGCACAGGTAAGCCCTTATGAAGGTGCGCTGCAAACCAGCTAAGTCCACTGCCAGGGTGCTTTGCAGAGCACTTAGGCTTCCTTTCACCTGCTTTAGGCAAGAATGAGTGAAATTCACATAGGGTTTGAGAATATTCTTATCTTGTGGAGTCATCTAGAGGTTTCCCTGTCTTATCGACTCCTATGAGCTCAAAAAAGGATGAGGAATGAGTTAAGGACTATCCTATCCGCTCATCCCTTCCTCCATGGAACTAATTCTAAGTATGGAAGGCCATTCAGTGTCACCATTAATGACAAAACCTCCTTCATCTTCCTATAAATTGACCACTCATCTAAGTGATCAAGGGCTGGCTGGATTATGTTGAATTGTAAGGAGATAATGCTGCTATGAGACTTGACTTTGGAGCAAATGATGTGATGCCACAATCTTGTCTTGCTTTTGATGTGATGTGGATGGCATCAAAGCTGGAGGAATGACTTTGAGTCAGACACTGATGGTTGTAATTCCTTCTTCTATCTAATAAAGTGTTTGAACCTTTTTCCATATGATGTGTTCTTTCATAATGCTTATATGTATGAATTTCTTCTGATTCCTTTCATTTATATTCAATGGATTGTATGCTTTGATCAGTTTTCATCTTTTGTTGTGTTGACAGGGTACTTTTCAAGAAGTTTAAGTATGAGAAGGAGTGACGAAATCAATACAAGGGAGATGAGACGAAATCGAAACAATAGGCAGGCCTTCTATCCTCTCTTCTTATCTATTGCTTATAGGGAAAGTCTAAAACACTTTAAACTGTTGTTCTAGGCACAACTACTTGTCTAGTGAATTACTATTTATTCGTAGATGCTAAATTCTCCAAAACACCACTGCTAGGACACCTACACCAAATGGTCTCAGGTCTAATTGGGGCTTCTTAGTGGGGAGAGGCCCTGACATGTTGGTGGGTCCAACACCGTCCAAAGTTTCTTATGCTCTTCCGAGGTCTTTGAATATATTAAAATATCATTTATAAAAATTAATACGAAGTTTTCCAAGAATTTTCTAAAGACATTGTTCATTAAGCACATGAAAGTAACAGGTGCATTCACAAGCCAGAAAGGTAGCACTATAAATTCATAATGTCCATATTGGGGTTGAATTTATTTTTTTTAGTTTGTCCTCTTATTTAATCCTCAGCTAGTGATATCGAAATCGAATGCCTATTTTAGAGAATATAGTTGTTCCCCTCACTCTAATCTAGGTGGAGCTAAAGAAGCTAAAAAGCTGAAGTCTTCATATCTCATTGAAACTAAGACTAGATCAAAGATCTCGTCATCCTGATTCAAATTACATAGATGGTGCCTCAATCTTACTTTGTATGTGCAAGTTATTTTCACACAAAGTTTGAAGTCAAAGAAGCAAGATTCTTGTCACCAAATAAACATGGAGGATCACTATTTTTGGCAGCTCGGATAAATTTGGTGGGAAAAAACTCAGAAAAAAATTAGGACTAAATGGTGGATAGAAAGAGTCAAATTGTCGAATGGTTCATTTTGATAGTGACCCCTGATGGAATCTAACATGACGATTTCGGTTTGTGATAAAAATAAAATTCAAGGGTGGAACTAACAAACTCGCCCAACCCCCAACTAGTCGCATATATAATAATATATTAAACAAGGGTTGGGGCCCACAAGTGTAACCCTAGGATCCTTTCCCTATGGCCTTTCAATGAGCCATGAGGCTAGTGAGAGTTGAACCTGAGATGGTCATCGACCGACACGCCCACCTAGAGGCCCCAAAAACAAAAAATTTCAGAAAAAAATGATGAAACATATATTAAAAGTGGGTTAGGTGGTTTTGAACCCCTGACCCCTCACCACCAAATGACCTATAAATAGTGCAAATGTCATTGGGCAGAGGGCCTTCCGCTGGAACCTTCACCGAGGGATTTGTATATAAACCCTTTGTCATTCAACAACGGGCATGTTCGAGAGCGAAACCCAATAGTGGAACAATGCACCGAAACATGGACTCAACATGTTTATTGAGAGAATCATTGGGGACTATTCCATAGAATATTCTAGGAGAATATTCAACATTCTAGAGGAATATTTTAATGCTGAATATTGTGATGAATATTTTAGATTCCTTAAAGGCCCATATGTGATAGACTCAAAACTGAGTCACGTTTATGCTCATCTTAACCGATTTTTCACAAGGATCGCGATGGCACAGTCCATTTTGGCGTTTGAGCAGCTCATTTCTAGGAGAACGTCATATCTAGGTATAATGATGCATTTTGGCCACTTGCTTGTTTTTGTTTTGGCAAAAGGATGGATATATGTTAAGGGTTATGGTGATCTCTATAGGCTACAATAGTACAATGAGATCTGAATCATTGCAATAAATTCATCATTTTTTCAATTGCATGAATGTTGAGATTGTACACTGATGAAAGAGGGCCATGTTGACACTTTTCCATAAAGTAGTCATGTTTACATTCATTGGTCTTAGAATTTGAAGACGATTATGATGATGATGAGTATTATATGAGTTTAATCAACGGATTCAAGAGAACACACTTCCACTTATGTGAGAATGTCCATTTATGCCACTTTTGTGAGAAATCATTTCTTTCTCTTGTTGAAGGAGAATTCTATGTGGGTGAGAGTCATTTGTAGGAGAACGCCTCTTTATAGGAAAGACATTGCCTCAAGATGAGAGATCTATCCTTCTGTTGATGAAGATCTTCCATGTACTCATTATCTTTTTCTGAGACTAATGAAGTAGCCTCCCCATTATTGACCTAGGGGCCGAAAACGTACTACACACTTGACGAAATTAACTATCACATCTTGTGTTATAATTTAGTCATGATTGTTTTCTTCTTGTTCATTTTGATGTATCAATGAAGTATTGTTTAAAGAATGTATTTCTCATGTTTCACACGAAAATATAATTGTTAGTAAAACATACTTTAATGAAGATTTTTGTTTGGGAAAGTATACACAATTTTTTTTCAATCAAGTGGTGTTAGATAGGTCTGACCATTTTACTAGGGATTGTGAATGTCATCATGGGAAAAGGATTGAAGCGATGAAAACTTCAAGAGTTGGATGAAATTAACTATTGCATTAAAGTAGAGAATGTAGAGCTTAGAAGGCTTCTACAAGATGTAAAGTAAGAGAACCTGGAATTGAGGCTCATGTTAGAACATGTTGTGGAGGAAAAAATGGGATAATATTCCACCACAGAAAGAAAGTTAGTCAAAGGATATGACCAAGTATCACCAACATAATTGAAGATAAAGGAAAATCCTACTCATGATGCTATTTCTATTGAAATCTTGGAGATACCTATTTCATGGATCAACGTGAGACTCCTCACCAAGATGGGGTATAAAGGAGGAGGACTTTGTATTAATGGCCAAGGAATTACTCAGTGATTGGGGTTGTAAGAATGCCAAAATTTGCAAGATTGGGTATATTGAACGAGAATGTCCAAAGGAAATAGGCACAAAGGATTCCTCAAACATACAATCCAAGCCATTTCCAAAACCATCGAGGAAAGAGGATAATGATAGCACATCACAATCTTCTTGCGATAGTGAGAAAAGAAAAGGAAGAGCTAAGGAAAGTTCTTCTCACCATGCTTGCACTAGAAAAAACCAATCAATATATAAAATGTCACGATATTCTAATATTAATTTTGATTACAATAAAATTGATAATGATGAGAAATACTTATGGCATAGAAAACCATGTA
Source organism: Pinus tabuliformis (assembly GCA_031772625.1). NCBI lineage: Eukaryota > Viridiplantae > Streptophyta > Pinopsida > Pinales > Pinaceae > Pinus > Pinus tabuliformis. The sequence continues at coordinate 1,440,426,402 of CM062818.1, read as the reverse complement.
CCTTTTATGGTTTGAATAACCATGTTGTTTCCAAGTGTTTGAAAAGAATGCAAACAAAGAAAATGCCAAGACATGAAGACCCTTCTCCACATCAAGGTAGAAAGAAGGTCAGTAATGTTTGGGAAAGAAAAAAAAAAAATTCAGCCATTGCAACAAGCGAGGAAATCATAGAGCTATGTGTTGGAAGCACCATCTAGAGAAATGACCAAAGAAGGATAGGAATCATGTGAAAGAACTTGTGAAGAAATCTCTCAATGAAGCAGTTCAACGAAATCATCTCAATGAAGTAGTTCAACAAAATCAACTACAAGAAGAAGACCCAGTAACTTGGTTAGGTGAGAGATGGTGGCATCAAAACATGTTTAGGTAGTTGTGCATAGCCATATTTGTGAATCACGTATTGCGAAAATGTTTGTAAAAGTGGTGAAGCATTTTCCATCACTTATGAATGGGAAATGGTGATATTTTTTCCTTTTAGTTGGATATAAAAGGATTTGGTTTTTATTTTAAACTTTAGCATGAGTATGTTATAAAATCTTGGAAAGTATTGGGTTTTCTTGTATCTTGTTTTGGTCTTGTCTTTTAACATGTATTAGTAGCTACATGTTTGCATATGGATATAGGTGTTGGTTTCATCATTCCAAGTTCTGAAGTACAAATGTCAAGGAAAGGCAAGGTGGCTTATCAGGGGCATATGTTATGCACATCGAGATTGTAATCATGTTTATTCTCTTAGAGGACCAAAACCCCCTCAGTTTCGACGTATGATCAAGGTGGCTCTGGAGAAGCTCAAAACTCAAAGTCTTCGGGTCTCATCGAAACCAAAACCAAATAGAAGAGCTTGTTCTCTCAATTCTAATGGTGCAAATGTCAACTCAATCTAACTTCGTATGCACAATTATCGTTAGTCAAAGTTTATAGTCAAGGAAGAAGGATTTTTGTCGCCACATATATTTGGAGGCTCACTAAATTTGGAATATTGGATAAATTTGGAGACAACAAACCAAATGAATAATTAGCACTAAATGGTGGGAAAAAATAGTTGAATTGTTAAAGGGTAATTTTTCTAGTGACCTCTAATGCAATCTGGCAGGACGCTTTTGAATCGTGTTAAAAAAAAGGGCAGGCCATAGCCCCTAATCGGTCGCATATATAATAATATATTAAATTAAGTTCGAGCCCCACATGTTTGACGCAGGGTCCCCCCTAATGTCTTGTCAATGAATCACAAGGTCGATGGGAGTTGAACTTGTGTCAACCACTAGCTAGTTTACTTAACGGGCAGCCCCAACAAGGAAAACGGCAATAAAAAAATGATAAACCATATATTGAAAATGGGTCGAGAAGTTTTGAACCCCTGACTCCTCACCACTGAAATACCTATATACAATGGGAATGTCATTGGGCCAAAGGCCTGCCTTTCGAACCTCCACCTGGGAACTTGTATATAAACCATTTCTCGTTTAGTAATAGGCATGGTATGGAATGAAACCCAACAGTGGAATAGTGCACTGGAACCTGGACTAGATTCATTTTTGGAGAGAATAACCAAGGGATATTTCACAGAATATTCTTGGAGAATATTCCAAATTCTAGAGGAATATTCTAATGTAGAATCTTGTGAGGAATATTTTATATTCCCTGGAGGCCTAGATGTGACAGAGTCAGAATGGGGTCAAGGTTATACTCATTTGAATTTATTTCTCGCAAGGATCACGTTGGCGCAATCCATTTTTGCATTTGAGTATCTTAATTTTAGGTCATCATCAAATTCTGAGGTATCATGATGCATTTTGGGCATTTGCTTGTTTCTATTTTGGAAAAAGGATAGATGTGTGTTGCAGGTTCTGGTGATCTTTGTATGCTACAGTAGGACGTATAGATCTAAATATTTGCAAGAAATTCATCATTTTAGCCATTGCATGAAAACCAAGATGATACGATGATGAAAGAGGGCCATGTTGATGTTTATAGCCGTTGGTATTAGATTTTGGAGATGATTATGATGATGATGAGTATGATTCGAGTTTGATCACCAAATTCAACAGTACCTGTTGCCAATTATCTGAGTGTTTATTTATGCCACTTTTGTGAGAAATCATTTATTTGTCTTGTTGAAGGAGAAGTATTTGTGGGTGAGACATCTTCCTTGGAGAACATCTCTTTGTAGGAGAGACATTTCCACTCAAGATGAGAGATATATCCTTGTGTTGACGAATATTTACCATGTAATCATTATCTTTTGTTGAGCCTAATGAGGCAACCTCCCCATTATTGACCCACCGCTTGGAGATGTAGTCCACACGGGATGAACTCCGTTATCATGTCTTGTGTTAGGATTCCTTCATGGTTGTTTCCTTATTATTCATGTTGATGGTTTGATGTAGTATTATTTAAAAGATGTATTGTTCATGTTTCACATGAAAAGACAAGTCTTAGTAAAAGGTCTTACAACGAAGATTTTTATTTAGGAAATTATTCATAAAAAAAGCAAGATCACTTACTTGGTTAAATAAATCATCTATTATGGGAAAATTATACTTATTTGTAATAGATAATTTGTTTAGCTGCTAGTAATCGATAAATAGCATACATGCTCGATATTTTTCTTGAAAAATAGGATTAGTGCACCCCATTGTGACACAATGGGTTTGATGTACCCTTTATTTAGCAATTCCTGTAATTGCATTTTTAATTCCATAATTTCTGGTGAACTCATTCTGTAAGGTTCCTTTGATACCAATGTTTCTCCTAGTATTAGTTATATAGAAAGATAGATTTCCCTCTTAGGTGGTAAACCAAGAATCTCCTCAGGAAATGTATCCTAGTAGTCTCAGATAACTTCTAATTCACACAATGACTTAACTCACTTATCTTATGAGTGATCCTCCACCTGAATAAAAAAAAGTTGGCATATTTTCCTTGCATATTTATTTAGTTGTAGTGTAGATATATAGTGCAAATATAGAGGCCTAGGTATGCCCCTTATAACCTGAGATTCCCCATTTTCTTATTTACATGTAACAATTTTATCAAGTTATTTAACAGTTGCTTGGTGCCCCTCCAACTCATCCATCTAAATTAGAACATCGTATGAGCCTAGTGGTAATATACTCAAGTTCATTGTATTCTTATTTCCATTTAATACAACTTGTCACGCCTTTACTCGATTCATTAGATTTCTTTTTCTGCTAGTGGCTAACTGGAATTTTTGTATTTTCCAAAATTTCACTTAAAATATTTTACAACATGAGGGCTAATATAAATCAAGCTATCACCAGATTCTATTTGTTCGGTGTGGAGCCTGATTATCTTTTGTATTCAAAGGTATCGCTACATTGGACCCCAGATCGAAATGGGCTAGCCACGTTGCCCGCAAAATATTCGCTGCAAGGGGGGTCTATGGGGGGGCGGCTGTGACCTTTTGGGATCACCCCTTGGTGGGGGGAATCGGGGGTAGCGCCCCCGAAGCTAAGAATAGATGTAAAATTGCCTTGTAAAATGTTGTAATTTCGTAGTCAATCTGGGTCGTTCATTAGGCGAAGATCTGACAGTAGAAGTTATGTTTAATTTATGGTTTTTTGCCTTAGAAGGAAACCCCTCGCTATATATGAGGGAATTGTATTGCGTCTATGTAGATCTGTATTCTTAGTGAGGAAGAGAGAGGAGATTGAGAGCGAAGAGGCAAGAGGGAATTACAGCATATATGTTTTAGGTTGTATCTCTTCAATTTGTTGGATAATATAAATTGAAGGACTGACTGTTTCTCCATGGACGTAGACCAAACTGGGTGAACCACGTATATTTGTGTCTCTCTTGTTTTATGCGTTTTCTGTGTTTATATTTATGCAATATTATATGTGTTCCATTGCTCTGTAATATATAATCTTCTAACAATTGGTATCAGAGCCGAAGGTCTATTTGGCTAAAAAACTCACAGGAGAGAAGGGTTCTTGGTCTGAGTGGGAGCAATGGAGGAAGATGGTAGGTTTAGGGTCGAAAAATTCAACAGCCAAAGCTACTAGCTGTGGAAGATGCAGATGGAAGATTATCTATATCAGAGAGATCTGTACCAACCATTGAGCGGAAAGACAAAGAAGCTGATGAGTATGACAGACATAGAATGGGACATTCTCAATAGAAAGGCACTTGGAACAATACGGCTGTGCCTAGTGACATCGATAGCATTTAATATTTCAAAGGAAACGACAACATAGGGTTTAATCTTGATATTCGCCAAACCATATGAAAAACCATCAGCCTCAAATAAGGTATTTCTTATGAAGCGTTTATTTAATATGAAGATGTCAAAAGGTTGATTTCTTGCTGATCATTTAAATGAATTTAATACAGTTACTAGACAGTTAAGTTCTGTAGGGGTAACTTTTGATGATGAAGTTAGGGCTCTATTAGTTATGTGCTCATTGCTAGAAAGTTGGAATGGTTTAGTTATGACCATTAGTAACTCTATCTCCAGATCTAGTACTTTAAAGTTTGATGATGTTGTCAGTGCAATCCTTAGCTAGGAAATGTGACAGAAGAGCTCTGGTGAGACATCAGGTAATGCTTTGACTGAAGAGACTAGGGGAAGAAAAATGGAAAGAGGAAAGAGTGCAAGATATCGCAGTAAGTCAAGAATTGGTTGCTCCAAGTCCAGATCGGGGATAGTGTGTTGGAAATGCAGGAAGAAAGGACACCTGAAGAAAAACTACAAGTCTTGGAAGGGAAAAGAAGGAGATGCGTAGCAAGAAAACAATCATGAAGCGAATGTGATAGGTGATGTGTTGCAAGATACTTTGATTCTTTATTTAGAAAATATTATTGATGCTTGAGTGGTAGATTCAGGGGCCTCATTCCATGCCACACCTGATAGGAAACATTTTTATGATTATGTTCACGGAGATTTTGGATAGGTTCGATTGGGTGATGATAAACCCTATAAAATAGTTGGAATGGGTACAATTTTCATAAAACAGCAGAATAGAAATCAATGGCTATTAAACGAGGTAAGGCATGTCCTAGATCTAAAGAAAAATCTGATTTCAACAGGGCAGTTGGGAGGTGAAGGTTGTGTGACTACTTTTACAGACAAAACCTGGAAGGTCACAAAAGGATCCCTGGTAATAGCAAAATGATAAAAGGTTGGTACATTGTATTTATGCAATGGTATTTCTAATTCTGTTAATGCTATAGCCTCTATAGGAGAAGATACGACATTGTGGCATCATAGGCTTAGGCACATGAGTGAGAAGGGGATGTAGATTCTTCACTCAAGAAATTTGTTTCTAGGTTTGAAGCATGTTGATTTAAAATTTTTTGAGAATTGTGTTTATGGAAAACAGAAGAGAGTCAAATTCCTCAGAGTTCGGAAAGAAAAGAAGAGCGAAAAATTAGAGCTTGTGCATGCAGATGTATGGGGACCTGCTTAGGTATCATCTCTTGGTGGATCTCGTTATTATGTTACTTTTATTGATGATGCAACTAGAAAAACCTAGATTTATTGTATTCGAAATAAATCTGATGTATTTGATACTTTTAAGAAATGGAAAGCTTTGGTTGAAAATGAGACAGAAAAAAGGTTGAAGTGTCTTAGATCAGACAATGGAGGTGAATATTGCAACAAAGTGTTTGATAGGTACTATTTTGAGAATGGAATTCATAGAGAGAAGATAGTTCCAAGAACACCACAAGAAAATGGCATGTCAGAAAGGATGAACAGGACAATCATGGAGTGTGCAAGATGCATGAGATTGTATGCAGGATTGCCTTTACAATTTTGGGTAGATGCTATAGATACTGTTGTTTATCTAATAAACAGAGGGCCTTCAAGTTCCTTGGATGGTGGTCTTCTAGAGGAGGCATGGACAAGTAAAAAGGTAAACTACTCTTTTTTAAAAACTTTTGGTTGTGAAGCCTTTTTCCACATTAATAAAGAAAATAGAACAAAGCTTGAGGCAAGATCAAATAAATGTACATTTATTGGATATGGTGTTAATGATTTTGTTTATCGCTTTTATGATTATGAAAAACACAAAATCATTAGGAGCAGAGATGTCATTATTATCACCCCAAGAAACTCTCCTAGGTTGTATCTTAGAGATGCTCGGGAACATTACAAACTCAACAAAAATGTTGGAAAATGGTGGATGAATGGAAGGAATGATGCATATTCAAGCCAGATAACCACTTCTACTATGCTTAACCCCATACATGGGTGAACACCCCCAGACTACAAGGCTTTAGACCACCAATTACTCACAGTTTAAGGAATAAGTGAACATGGAGAATATTGATCACACCAGCAGATGCACAAGACCCTGTGATGGCCAGCTGCAACTAGTAAAGAGGTCTGGAAATCTATTTCCTAATACATAGATAGGATGACAACTCTCTAGCATTAAAACAACAAAAACCTGCATACACATTCAATAATACTTACTAGATTCTAACACAGAGGTGGGATTACAGCCCCTCTAATGCTAGACATCAAGAGAACATAAAAAATTCATAACAGGCACAGCCTGGAACAAAGAAGAAATGGAAAGTGAGGAATTAATAGCAAAAGAAGCTTGTATTAGCTGAAAATGAAGACCAGATGCTACATGTATCATAGTAGTTACAGTTTCCAGAAGTTGAACTTTACATCAAAATAACATTCATCAACCGTCATTACATCTTGTTGCCGGGTATATATGGAGGTTGATTACAAAATAGCTCTTCTGTTCTATGCGTGGAGGGGTCATAATGGACCACCAACCACATTTACTATTAGATATGGGTCTCTCATACAATCTACTATTTTAATGAACAAAATGACCCTTTCTGGTACTCGGTCGTCCTTCTCTGCGTAGATGGAGTGTAATGTGTATAAGGCTCCATGACTGATTAATGCCTTTGACTGCTCTTTCATGTACTTTTCTTCCTCGGTCGTGCTGCTCTTGAACTCTATTATTGAAGGATAAATGCACAGGGTACTGGTAGATGGCTGCCATTGTCCTTCAGAAGCATGGCTTAGTCAATGGTGGCAGAGACTTCATAGCGAGCGAATGAGTGGGATGTGGAACAAACAACAGCCGTTGGATCACACAGACAGATGGCAGAGATCAATTTGCAGGCGTTATCGGGAGACAAAATGATCGGACAAATGTGGGCCATCGGATTGTGGTCAGGCAGATCTGACGGCTGACGGGCGGCTAACGTGTGCGGGTGATAACGAACAGGGACCATATGGGATGGCAGTAAGTGGTTTCCCTGCACCGCTTATTGGAGGCGGGCGATATTTGTACGTGACTGCGCGATCCAGTAAAATTGCGACGCGTGGCAGATGTGACAGGCAGGAAACCGCCGCGCGGGTTAACGAGCGGGTAGGTTTCAGCAGCGGGAGGAGTGACTACCGTTAGATCTAGAGATGGACGATTAGATGGTGGGGAGATGAATGAGGTTTAAGGCGTGCGAAAAAGGCTGCAGCAGTGTGGGAACCGTTGGATTAGGGCATTCAATGGCTACGATTGTGGCGAAGAGTTTACAAAGGCGCACAAAGATATGAGTGGGGTCACGTGGTTAAACATTCGGGGCTTAAGGAAAAGGGGCTTATGGGTTTAACTTTGTGCCCGGGAACCTGAGAGAAAGCGAGTTTGTAAAGGGTTTTGGAGGCAAAATGGAGGTAGGGGAGTTTATAAGTGCATCGGCAGAATGAGGGGAATAGGCAGAATTACTGCATCAAATCCCTTTTTGATCATAAACAACTCGATCAGGCTTGCATTTGACCTTCTAATGCTAAAAGTCATAGCATAGCTAACACTGGCTCCTTCTAGGAATGGGATCCTCCCTGTGAGGCCTCAAGAACTTGCAGATCAATGCCTTCCCAGTTGAAAACAAATTAACCAAAAATTCCTAGTGTTCCATTGGGCACGGAGTCTACTTTGCCTATACAAAACTGATAAAAACTGAATATTTACAACTTTTAAGGACAAAGACCTTAAACCACATAATTTTTTAGAAAACACCCATTAACTAGGCCATCAAAAACTGTCTCTCCTCCCATACTTTTCGGTATGAAGGTGTTGTTCCCTTGAATCTAAGAAATGATGAAAGGCCATGTCCAGAAAGCATCAAATTTCCCATGATTGCCTTTCTCTTCTTTCAATGCATCCTACTTCAGCACCAAGTCTCCAACCTAAAAATTATCTATCTTTGTCTTCCTGTCAAAAACTTCCTTGATCTTTCTCTGATGTGCTGCATCCTTTTCAACCAGCTGTTCTCTAATCTGATGTACTATTGCTAAATCAGTGATCCTCTTTGCCATGTCTTCTTCCTCATTCTATTCTGTTTGAAGGAATTTTTCCACAGCGAGAGTTAGCTGAATTGGGAATACAGCTTCAGTACCATATACCAGCTTGAAAGCAGAATTCCTTGTGGATTTTTAATGGTCACTCTATCAACCCAAAGTGCATACTTGAGCTTAGAATCCAAATTCTTTTTATTGTCTTCTAACAGCTTTTTAATTATCCTTATTAGGCTTTTATTTGAAGATTCTGCTAGACCATTCCCCTGAGGATAATATGAGGCGGAATGAACCAGTTTAATACCCATTGAATCACACATTTCCACCAATTCCTTTGCCCTAAAGGCTGTTGCATTATCTGTGACTAATTTATATGGACAACCAAATCTGGTAAATATATTTTCAATTAAAAACTTCATGACCACATTATGATCAGCCTTCCTGGTAGGAATTGCTTCAACCCACTTAGTGAAATAATCAGTGGCCACTAATATCCATCTGTGTTGGCCACTGGAATGTGGATTGATTTCTCCAATGAAATCCAAGCCCCACTACTGAAAAGGTCCTTTGCAAGTATTGGCTTTAAGGGCAGGGATTTCAATTGCTATTTTCCTTCAAATCTTTGGCACCTGTCACAAGATTTAACAAATGAAAATACATCAGGAAATAATGAGGGCCAGTAATATCTAGCTCTGAGAATGTTATGGGCAGTGGTTTTCCAATAATGGTTCCCTCCACACATGCTGGAATGAAACTGCTGCATGACTTCTATTGACTATTCTTTGTCCAGACACCTCAAAATCACTCCAGATGGATCCCTCCGGTAGAGTAGATTTTCATTAATGCAATATTTAGCTGCCCTAAGCTTAATAGTTCGGGCTTGACTTTAAGTAAACCCTGGAGGGATTTCTAACTTCAGCAAGAAATTAATTATTGCAGAATACCAATCACAAGAAGCCAGATTTTTGGCAACTAACTGCTTTCTCTCTAGTTCAGTTGCTTCCTCTTCTTCATCTGTCTGATCGATTTTCGCAATTGTGCACAGGAAATCAATATCCAATGATCTGCAATTTTCCTCAGCCAATAACTTGGCAAGACCCTGACCTCTGACCATCTTGGTGGGTTTCAGCTCTATATTAAATTCAATCAATTTTTCAATCCATTTATCCCTTCTTCCATCAGCATCAATTTGTGTTAAGACATCTTTTATTGCAACAAAAGGTACATATGCAATTATCTTGGAATGCAAGATATAAAATCTGAAAGCTTTCAAGTATTTGATAAGAGAATATGCTTGTTTTTTAATAATGTCATACCTCAGTTCAGCATCCCTCAAGTTTTTGCTGAAAAATGCTACTGGATGTTCTGAACCTTCTTCATCTGCCTACAATAAAACTATTGCAATGGTGTCTTCAGAGGCAAATGAAAATATATGGAACTCCTTGCTGTAATCTAGACTTACTAAAGTGGGAGCCTCCATAATATCTTTTTTAATAGACTCGAATGATTTTCTTGCTGCATCAGTCCATCTAAACTTTGACACTTTCTTCAACATGGAGGTAACATGCTTCACCTGTTCTGCAAAATTTGGTATAAACCTCCTCACAAAATTAATTTTTCCCAAAAAGGATTGGATGTCTTTCTTTGATCTTGGGGCAGACAAAGTCTATATTTCTTTTACTCTTTCTGGGTCAATTTGAGCACCTGCAGTAGAAACAACATGTCCTAATAGCTTGCCTTCATCTAAGGCAAATTGTGACTTTTTAGGATTGATTGAAATCCCAAACCTTCTGCACTTCAAGAACACTTTTTTCAAATGATGCAAATGATTTTGATGGCTGCTGGAGTAAACTGTTATGTCATCAAGGTAGATAAGGACAAATTTATCCTTCTCTCCCACAAATGCTATATCCATAGCTCTTTGAAAGGTAGCTCCATCATTCATCAACCCAAAAGGCATCTTGACATACATAAAAGTGCCCCAAGGAGTGTTGAATGCAGTCTTTTCTTGATCATTTAGATGCACAGCAATTTGATTAAAACCTAAAAATCAATCCAGGAAAGACATTACTTTGGCTCCTGAGACATTTTGTAGTAGATGCTCCATCTTGGGTAGGGGATAATTGTCTTTCTTTTAGCACTTGTTCAAGTTTCTGAAATCAACACATAGTCTGATTTCTCCACATTTCTTCCTCACCACTACTAGATTGGCTACCCATTTGGAATATCTAAGAGGAACTATAATCTTGGCAGCCAACAAATTTTTAATTTCTTTTTCAATTGGAGGAAGAAGCATAGGATTTATTGGTCTCAGCTTCTGTTTGAAAGGAATGGTGTCTTTCTCCAGAGTGATTTTATGCTGAATAATATTTTTATCATAAGTTTTCAGGTCACTATACTCCCAGGAAAACACATCGGCAAATTGCTTCATTAAACTGCAATATTCAGCACTTTGGTCAGCAGACAGATGAGTGGACAGATTCATGTATCTAGGCTAACCTGGACTTCCTATATCATGCTTACAGACTGCAAATTGATCTTCCTTTTCGGCAGCCTTGTAAGGCACATCATTCTAGTCGAACAATCTTTCAAGAGAAATTAGACCCTTTGGAATATGATTACTAGGAAGGTAGACAATGTTATTTTTGCCAATTTTATTTCTAAGCTAGGATTTGGGGCTTTCTAACAAGGCTTCATTATCTTGGTCAATTTTCATTTCAGAAAACTCATCAATGACTTGTAGAAACCTATTTATCTCATCATCATCATCAAAAACTTTCCAATGCTGGACATTGTCAGGAAAGGATGGTCTATATTTCATTTGGACTTCATACACCAGTCTGGGAGGCATTGGAGGGATAAATAGACTAGCAGAAACAGCAAGGGAATCAGCAAGCTGATTTTTGGCTCTAGGGATATATGAAATACATAAATTTTCAAACGAATCTTTGAGTCTCCATACCTCATCTCTGTACGCTTTCACCCTTGGGTGCTTTGCCTAAAATGTTTTATTTACTTGCTAAATGATCAAATCAGCATCTCCAAATACCTTCAAATTCTTAATTCCTCTGTCTTTTGCTACATTAAGACCCAATAGCAAAGCCTCATACTCTGCTATATTGTTTGTGACTTGGAAAACCAGCTTAAAAGACAGCTGAATGCTTTCCTGTTTTGGAGATACTAGCACCACCCCTGCTCCTGCAGTCTCCTTGGAACATTCTCCATCAAAGAACATCTCCCAAACCTGTCTTCCTTGCTCTTTCTTGGCTTGAACTGTTGGTTTCCTGATCTGTATTAAGGCCTTCTATGACTCTTCGATTTGGAGAATACATGCTCCAAAATCAGTGTCCACAACATATATGGGATGATTAGTAGGATTCTTCTCATCACTGATGATATATGCCAACTGTGCTTCTTTGTACAATCTCCTGTTTTCTCCTCCAAATACTAGGATAGTAGCATAAGATAGATCATTCTGTAATGTCCCACCTAGCCTCTTAATCCACCCTCTGGACAATAGCATGCCAAACTTGGGAGGCACATCTGCTACCACAATATCCATCATCATACTCTTCATGGGCAGCTGAGTTAGGGTAATGGCTAGATCTTTAATCAATCCCAGACATTTCACCTTTCTTGAATCAAAAGAGAATAAATCATGATATGGTCTAGTGATGTCAAGGCCTAATTCTTCCATGATAGCTTTAGGCATTAGATTGTGGCTGGCCCCTATGTCTAGCAGGAAATTGTGGAGGATTTTGTCATGAATGGTCAAGGAGACATAAAATGATGGAGAATTATTATCAGCAGGTTCAATCATGGGGCTAAGCACAATGGTAGGCTTATCATCTTGCAAATTGACAGAGTCAATGGAGGTTTGTGTGATTTCTAGCTCAAGGGCTTCAAGGATAGGCTTTCTAAATACTTCACTCTTCAGCAATTCTATCAGGGGCATAGATATTTTCATCTTCTTTACTTCAGAGTCTAAGCTGAAAGAGGAAGGTAATTTATCAGATCCTCTTACCTCTTAAATTGGAGCTTTGAGGATGACTGGATTAGCTGCTGGTCTTCTCTGTCTGATATTCTATGACTCTGTTTGGACAACAGCTCTTTGGGCAGTATTCTCCTTGACATTTTTTGCATTTGACCTCAGATTGTATCTTTGTTGTTCACCAGTTTGTAGAACAGCTTCTCTGTCCCATTCTTGACTGTCTTGCTCCTGCAGCAATGATTCTTCATAAGCAGCCAATGTCAAAAATGCAGCGCTGCCTTTATCTTCCATGTAGTGAATTTCATCCTCATCTTCTTCAAATTGTTCCTCCTCCATGACTACATTTTGGAAAGGAGCTTTAACTTTCTGTTCTTCATTTGGTTCTTTACCCCTCTGAATTATTTGTAACTGCTCATTTTCTCTTCTAAAAAGATTTGGATTTCTTGGAGCAAATGTTTTCTGCTGCCTTGTTTTTCCTAAATTTTGCTCAACCTTTAGCTCAGAAATTTCAGCAGAGAATGACTCTATCATCTTAGTCATGTTTTCCAATTTAGGCTCTGAAGATGATGCTGAGGAAGTAGAAACTTGACCTCTCTACCTCCTTCTGTCAGCTTGACCTTTGAGATTTTCTGTAGCCATGATATTAAACTCTACTTCTAGGGCTGCATCCTGCATGTCTGCCAGAGTAGCAAATCTTCTTTCTCTCAATAATAGGCAGAAATCAGAGTCAAAAGCATTGGAATAATTGAGTTTCGCAGAGGTGGGGGTAGGCTTTACCTCAGCTGGTATCTTACTATACATACGGTTGAATCTTTTGTTAAAATAAGGCAATGATTCACCATTTTCCCTCTTCAGGTTACCAAACTCAATATGATAATACGACAAATCCTTTTTATCTCCTAGTGCTTCAAAAATACATCATCTAAGACTTAAATATCAGTAATAGATCTAGGGGCTAGTTCTCTGAACCACTTTCTGGCCTCTCCATCAAGGCTCTCGACAAAAACTCTCATCCACACATCATTTTAACTTATATCTAAATTATCAACATAACTTTAAAAAGCTTCTAGGTGTTCTTCTGTTGTCACTCCCTCTGTGCCAGTGAACTTGGGCATATATTTCTGATATTCTCCCATAGGAACAGGATTCAGAGGAATAGGCAAAATTAAAGGCCCATACCTGGTAGCTACAATTCTTTCTATCTTCGTAGGTGCTTGCTGGCCTGCCATGACTGGGGTATGTGGAAGGACACTAGCAAATTGAATGGTAGGAAGTAGTGTGATGGATGGCAGAGACAATGGGATGTGATGGACTGTATGGCAAGGGGGCTGTATTAATCTTTGAATTAATTTCCTTATTAACAGTGTTGGGCTCCAAATCTTCACACTGTATATCTTCAGCTATAACTTTATCTTTTAGAGATGCATGAGAATTCTTAGGCTTACCTGATCCTGATGCCCCTTTCTGTGATGCTTTCTTCGATTTAGAAGTCCTCTCAAGGTCAGGCACTGGTTCAGCTGGTGATTTCTGAGGATTTCTTCGAGTATATCTCACAAACTAAGCCAGAACTTCAATGTGGAGTCGCTAAAGGTTGGTCTTCCTCCAATGGAGTCGCCAGATAGATGATTACAACCAGAAATGTGCCTAGACCTTGTCTATCATCAAAATCGGGAACTGTATCATTCTCCCAGGGAAGCTGAGCTTCAATCTCCTCTCCCAGACAACGACGTCAATTAATGTTATCACCCCAAGAAACTCTCCTAGTTTGTATCTCAGAGATGCTCGGGAACATTACAAACTCAACAAAAATGTTGGAAAATGGTGGATGAATGGAATGAATAATGCATATTCAAGCCAGATAACCACTTCTACTATGCTTAACCCTAGACATGGGTGAACACCCCTAGACTACAAGGCTTTAGACCACCAATTACTCACAGTTTAAGGAATAGGTGAACATGGAGAATATTGATCACACCAGCAGATGCACAAGACCTTGTGATGGCTAGCTGCAACCAGTAAAGAGGTCTGCAAATCTATCTCCTAATACACAGACAGGATGACATCTCGCTAGCAATAAAACAACAGAAACCTACATACACATTCAATAATACTTACTAGATTCTAAAACAGAGGTGGGATGACAGCCCCTCTAATGCTAAACATCAAGAGCACATAAAAAATGCCTAACAGGCACAACCTTGAACAAAGAAGAAATAGAAAGTGAGCAATTAACAACAAAAGAAGCTTGTATTAGTTGAAAATTAAGACCAAATGCTGCAGGTATCACAGTAGTTACAGTCTCCAGAAGTTGAACTTTACATCAAAATAACATTCATCAACCCTCATTACATCTTGTTTCCGGGTATATATGGAGGTTGATTACAAAATAGCCCTGCTGTTCTATGCGTGCAGGGGTCATAATGGACCACCAACCACATTTACTATCAGATATGGGTCCTTGATGCAATCTACTGTTTTAACGAACAAAATGACCCTTTCTAGTACTCAACTGTCCTTCTCTACGCAGATGGAGTGTAATGTGTATAAGGCTCCGTGACTGATTAATGCCTTTGACTGATCTTTCTTGTACTTTTCTTCCTAGGCTGTGTTGCTCTTGAACTCTGTTGTTGAAGGATAAATGCACAAGGTACTGGTAGATGGCCGCCATTGTCCTTCAGAAGCATGGCTCAGTCAAAGGTGGTGGAGACTTCATAGCAGGCGAATGAGCGGGGCGGGGAACAAACAATAGCCATTGCATCACACAGATAGACAGTGGAGATCTATTTGCAGGCATTATCGGGAGACAAAATGATCGAACAAATGTGGGTTTTGGATCGTGGTCAGGTAGATTCGATGGCTGATGGGCGACTAACATGTGCGGGTGATAATGAGCAAGGATTGTACGGGACGGCGGTAAGCGGTTTCCCTGCACCGCTTATCGGAGGTGGGTAGTATTCGTATGCAACCGCACGATCCAATAAAATTGTGATGCGTTGTGGATGTGACAGGCAGGAAACCGCCATGATCGCAGGTTAATGAGAGGGCAGGTTTTAGTGGCAAGAGGAGTGACTACCGTTAGATCTGGAGATGGATGATCAGACGGCAACCGTTCGATCAGGGCATTCGATGGCTGCGATCGTGATAGAGGGTTTACAAAGGCGCACAAAGATATGAGTGGGGTCACATGGTTAAACGTCCGGGGCTTAAGGAAAAGGGGCTTATGGGTTTAACTTTGTGCCCGGGAACCTGAGAGAAAGCGAGTTTGTACAGGGATTTAGAGGCAAAACGGAGGTAGGGGAGCTTATAAGAGCATCGACAGAGTGAGGGGAATAGGCGGAATTATTGCATCAAATCCCTTTTTGATCATAAACAACCTGATCAGGCCTGCATTTGACCTTCTAATGCTAAAATTCATAGCAGAGCTAACAGTCATATTCAATGAAAAGGTTTTGCATAAGGATCAATTGCAGGAAAAGAAACATGAAAAAGAAAACAGAGAATACATAGTGCTTGAAAAGATCACAGAAAAAGTGATGGTGTCTAAAAATCATGATGATCAACATCTAGAAAAAAACCACAATAGCAACAAGCACCTCAAACACCTGAAGGTGGTGTTAGAAGATCTACCAGGATAGGTAGACCCCCTGAATGATACTCTCCTTCATTATATTATGTATTGTTGACTGATTCTGGTGAACCAGAATGTTATGAAGAAGCAGTACAGGTAGAAACCATGAAGAAGTCGGAGCAAGCCATGAAAGAAGAGATGGACCCCTTAGCACATAACCAGACTTGAAACTTAGTCAACTTGCCTGCAGGTAAAACAACATTGCAGAATAAATGGGTACAAGTTGAAGGAAGAAGATGGAGGTAGAAAAAGGTATAAAGCTAGACTTGTGGTGAAAGGGTTTGCACAGAAAAAGGGTATAGATTTTGATGAGATATTTTCTCCTGTTGTTAAAATGATTTCAATCAGAACTATTTTAAGTCTAGTAGCTGTTGAAGATTTGCATCTTGAGCAGTTAGATGTAAAGACAACCTTTCCCCATGGGGATTTGGAGGAAGAGATATATATGCAGCAACCACAAGGATATGAGGTAAAAGGGAAGGAGAAACTAGTGTGAAGGTTGAAGAAGAGCTCGTATGGCTTAAAATAGGCTCCAAGGCAGTGGTATCTAAAATTTGACAGGTTTATGTATGAATAAGGTTATACTAGATATCACTCTGATCATTATGTTTATATGAAAAGGCAAAATGATGGCAGCTATATTATATCATTATTGTATGTAGATGACATGCTTGTTGCAAGTTCTAACATGCATGAAATAAATGTGCTCAAAAGAAAATTGGAAAACTCATTTGCAATGAAGGATTTGGGTGCTGCAAAACAAATCCTTAGTATGACAATAACTAGAGACAGGAAGAATCACAAATTAACATTGTCTCAAAGTGAGTACATAGAAAAGGTGTTGAAAAGGTTTAATATGCAGAATGTAAAACTAATTAGTATACCTTTGGCTAGCCATTTCAAATTAAGTAAGGAGGAGTGTCCCAAGACTTAGGAATAAATGGCTCATATGTCTAAAGTTCCATATGCATCAGCAGTTGGAAGCTTAATGTATGCAATGGTCTGTACAAGGCTTGATATTGCACATGCAGTGGGAGTTGTAAGTAGGTACATGAACAATCCAGGAAAATAACATTGGATGGTGGTGAAGTGGATTCTCAGGTATTTGAGAGGTACCACAAATCAAGCATTATGCTTTGGTGGTTCAAACATTGCTCTACAGGGATATGTTGATGCAGATATGGCAGGTGATAGAGCTAACAGGAGGAGCACAACAGGGTATGTGTTTACTATAGGTGGAACAGCTATCAGTTGGGTCTCAAAACTGTAAAGTGTTGTTCCACTCTCAACAACAGAAGCAGAGTATCTTCTTACTACAGAGGCTAGTAAAGAAATGATTTGGTTACAAAGGTTTCTCGATGAATTGGGTAAGAAACAGGAGCTAGGTAGGTTATAAAGTGACAACCAGAGTGCCATACATCTTGCAAAGAACTCTGCATTTCATTCCAAGCCTAAAAATATACAACTCAAGTACCATTTCATACGTTTAGCATTGGATGATGGACAATTGAAGCTGGAAAAGATACACACTAGCAAAAATCCTGCAGATATGTCAACAAAAGTTGTAACCAGGGAGAAACTGAGAATCTACTCAATTTCAATTGGTCTTCAAGTATGATGAAGAAAATGAGAAACAACCAAGTCCAAAGTGAAGCCATTGTCCAGCAAATGAAGTAGCGGTGGAGCTGCTATAATCAGTCTCCAAGTGGGAGATTGTTGGGTGTGGAGCCTGATTATCTTCTGTATTGAAAGGTGTCGCTGCATTGGACCCCAGATCGAAATGGGGCGGCAAAGCCGCCCATGAAATATTCGCTACACGGGGGGTCCAGGGGGGGTGGCTGTGACCTTTTGGGAGCCCCCCTAGTGGGGGAATCAGGGGCAGTGCCCTCGAAGCTAAGAATAGATGTAAAATTTCCTTGTAAAATGTTTTAATTTCATAGTCAATCTAGGCCATTCATTAGGTGGAGATCTGATGGTAGAAGTTATGTTTAATTTAGAGTTTTGTGCCTTAGAAGGGAACCCCTCGTTATATATGAGGTAATTGTATTGCATCTATCTTAGTGAGGAAGAGAGAGGAGATTGAGAGAGAAGAGGGAATTACAAAGGATATGTTGTAGGTTGTATCTCTTCAGTTTGCTGGATAATATAAATTGAAGGACTGGCTGTTTCTCCGTGGACGTAGCTGAAACTAGGTGAACCACGTATATCTATGTCTCTCTTGTTTTATGTATTTTCTGTGTTTATATTTCTACAATATTTTATGTGTTCCATTTCTCTGTAATATATAATTTTCTAACACTATTAATACATAAATAGATTGGTTAAAAATAGTACCTTCCATCTCCACCTTAGGAGATTGATGCTCTTCTTAGCGCTCTTCCAAGGATGCATTGATACACAAAATATTCTTGGCCACATCATTGACAATGGAGGCCTCTTGAATGTTATGCAGGTTTTGTATAGATCTCATGTTATAGGGAAAATTTCACAAAAGATGGGGTTTCTTCCAACCCAAACATTTTATGGGCTTCTTATCCATTCCATTAAAATACTTTATTACTATCTTTTGCCTATTTAGATGTAGTTTGAGACTAGCTTTTTGTTCTTTGGGTTTCATTGATGTTTCTGATAAAGTTATAGTTATGTCCACGTTTACTAGGTTTCTTGAATGGTACGGGTTTCCCTCCTTTTCCACCCTGAACACTTATTTCCTTCTTCTTATTAGACCGGGATTTTAGATTTTCATTTCTCTACTTGGTTTGTTGATATAAGATTCATTCTTTCCTAATGGCCTCATCCATGCTTTTATAATTGTCATACTCAACTTGTTCTTTAAAAGAGACTAGAAGGATGTTTATAAATATTTATACTTTAGTTTTGTCTTATCTTATGTATGACACATATCATAAAATATGAGCAAAGTTTGTTACTAATTTGTCCATTAAAATCTAGCCAAGTTTTAAATCATGAAATTGTTTAGCCTTATTGTCAAAATAATGCTCACTCAAATATTTTTCTTTAAAAATTCACTAAAATTCTTCCCAATTGACCTCTCAATCTTCTAAATGATGAATTGTTCTGACTTCTTTCCACCACAAGGAGGTCTTTCCTTTCAATTGGAATGTAGCCATCTTGGCCTTTAACTTTGTAGAGTAGTCATACACTTGAAAATACATATTAATATTGAGTATCCATGCTTTTGTTGCTTCTTTGTATTCCCCATCATAGGTTGGGGGTATGATATGTTTGGACTCTTCTTGGAGTTCAATTTTGGGCTTCTTCCCCAGTTTTGAATGAATTTTTGATAAGCTATGCTCTTGCTCTTAGTCGGATTTAGCTTCCCTACTTTCATCCATCTCCTCAGACGCCTTATGTTTAGAAGTATACCCTTAGTTTTCTTCATCCTTTAGTTTCTCTACAATCTTGGGATTGGATTTATCAGACCAATTTTTAATAAGATGCTCTTGTTCAATGCTAGCATTTAGTAGTTTCCCATGTCCTACACAAATATTCACTAATTCTATCTACAAATCTTTCATCATATTCAATAACTCCCTGGTGGGTACTTATGCTTACTAACCTAAATGCACATAAATTTCTTCTTCTCCTATGTATGTACCTCCTTTCGTTTTTTTCATTTCTTCATCCTATTTCTTTTTTCTTCTTATTTTGTAGACACACAAACATTTATTTTATTGATGAAATCATGGTCAGCTCAATGGCCATAATATTGCCCATAATATTACAATGTCTTTTACTATGATACCATATGTAACATCTCTAAACTTTTTATACAAAATACCATATTAGATTTCTATAAAGTTATACAAAGAAATTTCTTTCTTTAATGAATGTTCATTAACTTCTATTTACAAAATAACTTTTGAAACTTCTTTTCTTTATAAATACATTGATATGTATAATTTCTTGTTTAATTTATATTATTTGTTTTCCTTACATTTCTTTAAAAAAAAATTGGTCTAACACCCAACCTTTATCAATAATGGTTTAGGTATACCTCTATTTTATCTCCGTGTTGCACAATTTCTGATTATGATATAGTGCATTAGGGTTTTCACACTCATTATTGCCATATAAAAAGATTGAAATATATTTAGAATGCTTATATATATATATATATATATATATATATATATATATATCCTCCCTAGCTTCATTCATTATAAATGGGTGCCAACATTATTGGGACACATGTGGCATTTCACCCTACGACTTCCAACATTAAGCGGTTTAATTGTTTGTAAACTTACCTTTATCGTAAGTTTTATGTTTGTTTTTCCACCTTCCACCATGGTTATTTCAGCGTTTGAGCCACAACTGTTTTAAATATACGACCTCGTGCCAATATTTCCCATGGTTGCCCCGTGGGTCTTTGTTCACGTGATTACCACGCGTCAACACCAGGGCTTGCACGCTGCAACCCTAGACAATTGTATTTCTCATTCACAAAGATTTGTCATGGTTTGATCTATAGCGATTAGCTTTTCAGTTTAGGTAGGGTAACAAACTACCCTTTCCTCCGCCACATCAGTGTCATTTGTTATTGTCCGAGTTAACAGTTGAGCTCTGCAACTCCTGCGTATCTTACTGTATTGGACTGTTTTTCTTGTTGTTCTTATGAAAATGTTCTTCATGACTCGATCGTTCATTATCATTCCTTCTAGCTTTAGCATGGCCATGAACTGAGACCAATTATGCACACCAGGTATAGATTCTGACTTGGAACTCTCATTTTCATAATTGTGCATACCAGGTTTAGATTCTGACTTGAAACTCAGATTTTCGCATACCAGGTTTAGATTCTGAATTGGAACAATGATTTTCATATCCTTTTTAGTTATTATGTATACGATTTCCCTGAACATCATTCTACCTGAATTTTGACTTATAGCGAACTTTTTGTTGCAACTAAAACCATAACCCTTCCTCGAGGGTTTGGATATAGCGAGAAACTAATTTTGGTCTTTCAACCATAATCAGTCTTCCCCATTACGATTCCGGCATTAATTCTTTGTGGATAATTTTTATATTAGAAACACTGACTTTGGTGTTTTCAAGAAAGTAATTGTTTGCAAAATAAGGCTGATTTTGATCATTTCTTCTTCGCGACAGGAGTATATGCGAGGACATTGTTCTATTCCGCTCGGGGAATAATGGGTATTGGTTGAAATGTCAAGTTCCTTTCTCTTTTCACTTTTCATTTATGTTAGTATCTACAAACACAAATTTGACCAAAGTACTTGTTCTGCTTATAGGTTAATTTCGGCTACACTTGCGGTTTCAAACTTTGAGTATGTCGCTATCATGCCAGTGAGCAACATGGATGCACGCTTGCATTAGGGTTTATTTATGGGGTCTCATTCTGACAATATTTACATACTCTTTTGAGTTATATAACTTGGAACTCTTTGTAAATTTGAATTGAATTTTAATTTGTCTGATTCATATATGTATATGTATATATTATTGGATACATGGCCAAAGTTGCGTGGACTAGACTACAACCTTTTATTTTTATTTTTAACATGCTTACGACTTGCTCTATCAAAAACCTTTAGGCATGTTACCTGACATAATTGCCCAACAAGGTTTTATTTAAATTAATATATATATATAACGAGGTTGTGGCTTATATGAATTTCAATTAAAAATTCTAAATGAAGAAATGCTTTTCCTTTTTTGAGAAGAGGACTAAATTCTCGATTTATTTTCTATAGGGTCTCTGTACCCTTTGCACTATGATTTTTCCTTTCTCTGTATTCGAGTATTTATGATGTATTATTTACTAGCATTTGCACCAGATGTTGCAAAGGAAATGCCATAAGGCATAAAGTGTGGAAATCCATTATCCATATAGTGTGTGCATCAGGTCAATGACCTAAATATCAACATGTCTATTCACTTTTTCTAAATGTTGTAAACGACCAGAATTATAGAAATATTCCTAAATGTGTACCAATATTTATAGGCACACTCCTTATACCTTAAGATTTTTGGTTGCAGCTTCAGATTTGGAAGTCTTGAGATTTACCAAAGCTTCAATTCTTGCTTCTTCTCGCTGATATCTGAATTTTACAGACAACTTGAATGCTCACAGATTTTGTTGTGAAAATTATAAATAACAAATGTTAGCAATCTATTAATTTAGAAAAAGCTTTGTCAGAGATAAAGGTCTTATCGTGTTTATCAATACATAGCATTGTAGGTTAGAGCTCATTTCAACTTTAAAAATTGGAAATTGAAAAAAAAAAAAAAAAAAAAAAAGAGAGAAAACATAAAGGAAATTTCACAGAATTGTAATACGATCTTTTAAATGCATTAACACTAAGCTAATGATATGTTCTTTAAAAATGCGCCCATGAAAATCGTTCTCTATTAACGCAAGCAAGAAATATTTAATCACCACTGCAAATTGCTTTGACATTTGTTGTGGTCTTTAACACTACATCTAACTGGTAAAGTTTATGTTCAAAAACACTTTTTTACATTCCTGGTCTAAGTAGAAAATTGTTTTTTGTTAACCAAACTACAGAGAGCAATCTACATGTAGAGGTTGTGTTCACAACAGGCAAACACTTGGTGAAGAAAACGGACAAAAATATCATAGCTTTGGGGGTGGAAAGCTTTGTCATGTTAAGCAAGGCAGAAGTTGACTCAATTCAAAATTTTAATCTCAAGCATGTCACATCCAAGGAGAGTGCCTTTGATCAGGTCCGTACAGAAGGGAAGCCTCTGTGTCAAAAGACTGTAATTGCAGGAATTTCAACTGATAGAAAAGCCTAGTAACTGAAACATTTGGTTCAACATTTAGTCATTCTATGTTTCTTCAATAACATAAACACTGGAGCATGGCAGATGACTCACAATGCTCACACCTTTTTAGAACATTGATTGAAGGGGATTTGGCTTACTTATTTGTTTTATATTTCATTGTATATTTAGCAAATTAAAACATAAATTATGGACTAAACAGGAACATGCCCAGGGACAGAAAATTCTTAGAAAATGGTTGTCGCCATTCTAATCCAAAGAATTGGAAAGAATCCCCAAACTTGTCAACTTTAAATGTTGCAAGCATGCCAAATTCATTGTCTATCTTCAGTGCTTCAAAAATGTCTCAAATATTAGCTCTAGATCTTCTTCCAGATACTTACGGTGATTCGATAGATTCTGATGAGAATAATGATGAAGGTCAAGCAACTAAAACAGATGCTCTTTCTGGACTTCCTATTAGTGTCTAGATCTTCTTCCAATTACTTATAACGATTCAGTAGATTCTGATGAGAATAATGATGAAGGTTAAGCAACTAAAATAAATGTTCTTTCCGCACTTCCTATTAGTGTGAGAACACGTGAAAATTGTCAGGAACTTTATGGCATTCCAGATGCCACTAAAAGTGATGTTTGTGTCCAACACCTGCCAGAAGATCAAAAACTTTTGTCCACGTTAACTACAAAAATAAAGATAGAAGAAACTCACGATGACCCTATTCAACAAGAACTAAAGAAGAATATAGATATGGGGATTTGTTAAATATTTCAATGGGAAAGGACAAATATAACATGGAGGAAATGTCAAATAATAAACCAAACCAATCATCAGAAAGGAATATAACCTGCCACACATCCGTTGCTGAGTATCATAACAGCTCTAATGAACTCAATGTTGATGAAACTCAAATTTCCTTTATAGTAAAAAGCAATCAGCTACAGAAAGGTATTTTGGTTCCTCCATCTTCTGAATTAGTTCTAATACATTCAATAATCCTGACAAAAGCTTGAAAAAACTTCAATGAGCAATGCTCTTTATATGTTTCTCCCAATACAAAATTATCATTCCCTGTTCAACAAAGGTAGTGAAACGATCCCTAAGCCTGTGAATGCATTGGACCGCTGATAAGTACAATTCTTAACTTTAGAGAAGTATGAGTGAAAATTGTGACATGAGTGAGAAAGGATTTTGCTCTTCTGGAATTGGAAACAATAAATCTTACCCAATATACTATATCTTCTTCAAGTTCTTGAAGTTTTTTGGGTTGTTAGTTGTCAAGTCTCTATATGGCACAAGGTTACCACAACATCCTCTGTGTAACCAAGAATTCCTTTCAATTTTCCCTCAGATTCCTCCCTATAAAATGAAATGTACCATATATAGTTAAAATGAAATACACAACCTCGAAACTTATTCCTGACAGAGATTGTATATATCCTCATCCCTTCCTCTTCTTAGGGGGTAACTGAGACTACTTACTTAATGGCCGCCTTGATCTCGTCATAAGTGGCAGACTTCTCAAGTCTAATAGTCAAATCAACAACTGAAACATCTGGTGTGGGTACTCGGAAGGCCATTCCAGTCAACTTTCCATTGAGAGCTGGTAGAACCTTGCCAACAGCCTTCAAAAATACAATCACAATTAGTAGCTGTGAGAACATAAAAGGCGATGCTGGTGGGGATTCATATTAACAAAATTCTGCTGCTCCTGTACTGCTAGGAATAATGTTAAAACCAGCTCCTCTGCCACCTCGCCAGTCCTTGTTTGATGGTCCATCAACTGTCTTCTGTGTTGCTGTTTACATACAGAAACATAAGTCAATGCAGCTTGCAAACGCCTTGTATCAATAAAATTGAAGGGCATAATACTAGTTCATAGTATGTGTACCTGTGATGGAATGGACAGTTGTCATGAGACCTTCAACAATCCCAAACTTGTCATTGATTACCTGCCAGAGAAAACAGAGTGTTTTTGTTCTCTTTTAACATATATTTCCTCCCCAACAATATGTAATTTTTCTCATATAAAGACACCTATACAATGAAAACTGTGATAATTTAATAAAAATATCATTGCAAACCTTAGCCAAGGGAGCCAAGCAGTTAGTAGTACAGCTTGCATTTGAAACAATGTTCAAGTCAGATTTGTATTGGTGCTCATTAACCCCAACAACAAACATAGGTGCATCATTTCTTGGAGCTGAGATAACAACTTTTTTAGCACCTGCCTATTAGAAATCAACAAAAAAAAAAATTATTATATGGAGTTCAAATTGTAATTTCCATTGTTGCACTTTATACCATTTGAAATTTACAAAATTAGATATGTTAATAGCCTTTCAAATATTTTTGCATGCACCACAAAAAAAAATCATAGAATAGATTGTTCTCCAAAGAAACTGAAAGCAAACATGTTATTTTTTAATCACCTCGTCAATTTCGAATAGTCACAACTATGGAGTAATTTTAAGGTAACCTTTCATGAGGTGACTGCTCAATTTGAAAGAAGTTTCAACTTAGAATAGGGTTGGTTATGCCGATATCAGTCAACAGTGTCAATTTTATAAATTGAGAAAGAGCCAAAGCGGACATGCTATTGCCAAATTTCCTTGCTCATGTAGGGAGGGAGTGGTATTACATGTGACAACTCCTTAGTTACCTGAGCCTCAAATGTCATTTATCAACTTTTAGGTACATTGCATTTTTAATTAGTAGCATGTCGGATACACTTTGAGGGAAAAAATTAATTATTATTGAATTGTGGAATGGTAATATTCAAACCTTCAAGTGAGCAGTTGTTTTCTCTTTGTCGATGAAGACACCTGTGGATTCAACCACCTACTCTGTGTCGACCTCGCCCCATGGCATTTCGTTAGGATTTCTACAGTTTTCAAACCAAAATGTGAATAGTTGGACAAATTGGAACAAATAGACAATGTCAGCACTTACACTCTGTTCATGCCTAAGCTCAAGCAATAATTGACCTAAGAAACTCTCATTGATCTCCATAAACAAGTTTTTTACCTAAAACCGAATACAGCGACAGATTTTTCTCCAAAGAGTAAAGTTTTCGAGTCTTTGACCTTGACTTCATGATGCTTCCACTGTCCGTGGACACTATCATACTTGAACATATAATTCTGAAAAATAACAGAGGCACAGAAATTACTGCAGAGATCTTGAGTGGGAAAAATATGGTAGAAGAAAGCTATCAAACGAGTTAATAAAATCTTCCTGTTTCAGTTTGTCCGTAAAACATAAATGCTGTTGGGAATAAATCGAAGAACAAAAAATGTAAAATGAAGAACAATCTTCAGGTAGACGATCCAAAATTCATCAGGAGAATGATGTGCAAATATGCCTAAATTTCAATGAAGAATTCCTCCTAGATAGATAAATAAGGAAGAAGAGAAAAATGCTCATTTAAAAGGACTTTACCAAAGAATAATGTATATATTATACAAGAAGACTTTGCCAAAGAATAATGTATTCATTATGCAAACGAACTCAAATATTCTTGAAAGATACCGTATATAATGATCGAGCAGGATTTGAAATTTCTACATTCAGGAAAGCCATGGATGAAATTTCCCCCAGAGATTTGATGGAGCCCGTTTCAGAGGTATGTCAGGGCAGCACGGGAGCCCGTTCCACATCTTTATAAAATATCTTCTCCTCATTTTTATATTTATCCCTGCCTTTATATTTCTTTTCCACACCTGAATTCCTATCATGTTTCCTTGTTACAAAGAACATAATAATAAGCATAGATGCAATGACAGTTAACAACCCTGCTACTGCAATACCAGCAATCCTCCCACTAGCTAAATATTTGCTTTTTCTTTCATCGTGGGAACTCTTTCCTGATGATGAATTATGCCCAGGGCTTCTTGGGGATGATGGAGAAATAGAAGAAGGTGGTGGAGGGGCAGGAGATGTGTCAAACCGGTTGCCACCATACCTGCCAATATAGGGATGATGAAAGTTAAGAACCCTTGTGCCCAGGTTATCCATAATCCAAAAATGACAAAGATCAAGATGCATAACAAGCAAGGTGATCAAACATTTTTGAAATTTGCACGAGTTATCCGAAATGTTGCATATCCTTACTTGAAGTTTGTAATTGTCAACAATTTTGGAGGCATCCATCCAGTAAAAAGGTTGTTCTTGTTGGACACCTAATCCTAAGTGGGTTAGTGTGGAAGTCGAATGGACAAAAGGAGTCCAAGAGACCTTGGGATCTGAAACCCAAGAGTCACAACATTGTATTATAAATGTACATCTCCTGTTAATAAAAAAATGTACTCGCATGATTTATCTTTCCTATTCTATGTTTCCCATGTGTGTTTAACATGGTATCAGAGCAGGCGTATTCCTGCCCTGCATAAGTAATTTGAGCCATTTGTTTATGGCCTTTCTGTGCAGTTTATTTCTGCCATGAAATTCATAAATATTTCCTCATGAATATTTATTCAGCTCAATTTTAGCTGCAACCTGATTATACTACTGCTGGTGTCTGCTCTTCCATATAATTAGCTGCTCCTGACACTGCGTGTGCTCTGTCCTGAGGATTTTCTGCCTGAAATCCGCTGCTGACTGACATCTCATTCTCTGCCATTACCTGCGCTCTCTGTCCATAAAACGCTCCATTTAAAAGCGCTGCTCCATCTGCGATCTACCATTATTCTCTGACATTCATCTGACATTCATATGTTTCATACGCTGTTCATTCCTTATGCCCCAGCCTATCTTTGGAAAATGGTATACGTTCCTGCTGCTAGATTACGCGGGAAGAAAAGTGGATGCCCGCAGTCGAGGTGAAAACTGGAGGTGAAAACTGGCTATAGCAGTCGAGGTGAAAACTGGCCATATACCTGAGGTGAAAGCGGTATCATGTATTATGGGATTGAAAACTTTGCATGTTCTTTTGAAGGAAAAGTGGTACCAGCACCGTCATTAACTTGGGTGGCCTGAGAGGGCATAAAGCCACCTCCGGAGAATAGAGAGCCTGTCACTCCCCATGGAGAAAAAGAAGAAATTTATAATGTAAAAATAGTAACGGGAGACATTGTGACTGAAGGTGCTCACGGTCTTGCGCAGCGGAAGCGTGAAGAGGCATTTCCTGACACGGAGTTCTAAGACAACCTGGGGGACAATGTCAAAGACAAGTTAACGAATTTGCTCCAGGACCACCATATTTTACTTTGAGAATGTTGCCGGTACACCTAAAGGGGTTTGGACAACTATATCTCAGTTTCTATATGATATTGAGCCTGAGTTTGTAGATTCTAAATATCTTTCTGTTTCTAGCAGAAAATGAAGCTTTGAATGATGCTGTTTTAAATGCGCGTTTTTTATTGCTCAGTTCACGGCGATTACAAGTTCCCGCAGAAAAGTTTAAGCTGTATACATCAATAAGAATCCAAAGGCAAGGTTTTGTTTTTTCTAATGTTTTAAGCTGATTCCCTCAGCTCATTCAGGTGCAGTGTCCTTTCAATCTCTCTCATTTGGTGGCTTACCGGCCCTAGCTCAGAAATTCGTGTGAAGGGGATTTTAGTGGGGTCGGTTGCTTCAACCATCATTTCTGCTCTTAAACGTACCGAAGATAGTTCTGATAGAAGTTATCAAGATGGACGCTCCAGTAGGACAATTCAGTACCAAAACAACAGAGACCACCCAACTCATTCAAAGTACAGTTCTGTTGCTTTATAACAGGGTTATATGCATGGGGAAGTAAGTTAAATACAAGGAAGTTACTATGCCCATTGAATTGGGATCCAACCAGTGGTTTTGAACGTGGTTTTGGGGACTTGGTTTCTTGACTGTATGGTTTATTGTTACATTGGAGCTTGAACCCAACTTACCTAAGCGCTTTACTTATTGAAGTCTTTATTGCATGATATATATGTCCACTTAAAAGGAAGTACCTAGCACACATCTCCATGCATATCCATGAGGTCGCCTAGATTTATTACTGCTAGAAGCACAATTGGTGACAACTGAAACCGGAGGAGTATCTCTTCGTAAGATCTCATTCATATATTAGGAAGATTTGTTTATTACTACAAAGATTGTGATGATCTTATGGTTTTAGTGAGGGCATGCATCTGATGCCAGGTTTATTTTATGAGATGTTGTAATATGTATGCTAGTCATGATACTTGATAGACTATTGGAAGTGATGTTTGGTGATGTACCTCTGCTATAGAGGGTCTCAAACTTCCTCATCTCATTGGATGTGTGGCTGTGAATAAATTGAAGACCCTACATATTTATTTCTCTGTCTTGGAGCTGAATACGTTGCATACATTATCACTGTGGTGTTTTCTCTGTAATGATGGAGCTTCTTTGATGTTATAACACTTATCTACAGCCACTATTCTTCCTAACATTTGCTGGTATATTCTACTTCAGATCTCTGTTATTATTAGAGTTGATATATCAGAGGTATATGTAATCCATTCCTGCAGTTGAAGTTCGAATTTCAAAGAAGGAAGAAGTCATTTAGTTGTGCATCCATACAAAGCGTATCTTGGTATACCTGAGCATTTTAAGGGTGAAACATATCTATTGTATCTGTGTTGGAAGGACTTTGAGCCTCTCATTCTTGTTGTGAAATTTCTACAGAATTTAAAGAACAGAATCTCTAAAAGTCTGGTGATATTTGTATAATTTTGACAGTTTCAAGATATCTCTGGTTGACTTTTCCCTTTAAGCTATAGGGCTCTCTTGTGCAACTTGAAGATATTTAGCAGCTTACATTTTTCTGTGGGATTTGGAGGATTTTTAACGTGTAGAAAAATGGCTAAGCTTGAAAGAATATTAGAGTTATTGAGAACTCTAATCATGTCCACTGCTAACAGCACAGTCAAAATTAACAAAGCCTCTCTTTCAGACATTCAAACATGTCTGCAATATGCACAAGAAAAGATAGAGTTTTTGTAGCTTGAATCACAACTGCAGCAGGAAGAATTACAGCAGTGGAGTCATCATTCTGAACCTGTTTCTGTTCAGAACATTGAGACTGCAACCCATCAACAGCAAGTCAGTAATGTTACTGTTCGTTCAAATAAAGCAGCAATTGTACATGCAGATGCAGAAACCCAGTCTGCACTTCCCAAGCCCATCATCAGACCTTGGGAACAGCTTGTCCACAACAAGCACAGAACTGGTCTTGGATATGACAAGGACTTGTCCTTTCATATTCCAGACTATGCCAAGCCCATTCAGTTTCAGAGTGCTGGATTCATTCATGACAGTTCACTTGCTCTTCATGACAGTTCACTTGCTCCTCATGACAGTTCACCTCCAGCTGTTCCAGATTCTGCCCCTCTTCCACAGCAACAACAACAACAGATTGAGAAATGCCAACACTGTGATCGAGTTGGCCATCTAAAAGATCACTGTTTTGATCTTCATCCATGTAAGCACTGTCATAAAACCAGTCATTCTTCACACAGATGCTTCAGAAACAAACGTCCTGCAAGAACAAAGATTCATCTTGGATGGATCGCTTCTTGGCAATGGGCATCAACAGCCAAGAAGATATTCCAAACGCATGTCAGAACTTGTTCTAGAGTATTGAACAGTCTTGCAGTTGAGTTTTCTCCATCTTCTCACCTTGTACCTGACAAGGGGGGAAATGATGATCATCTACAAGCTTCAAAGTCACATCAAGCGAGCCTGAGCCACAACCTGCCACACCAGTTTCAGAGTTGTAGCCAGCGACAAAGATACCTGAACATGCCTTCAGTTGGCAATCTGGGACACTTCCTCTAGCAGAAGACTCCAGCTTCTTGCCAGTTTTGGAAGAGTTCCAGGAATTACAGAGTTGTTGGTCATCCTTAAACCATCACAAAATTGAGAACACTTCCTCTAGCAGAAGACTCCAGCTTCTTGCCAGTTTTGGAAGAGTTCCAGGAATTGCATTAAGCATTCCAGAGTTGTTGGTTATCCTTAAACCATCACAGGTTGAGACTTCCCTTTTCAGGTTGAAGTTTTACCTTTTATGCGGGGTGAGACCTCCCTTTTATGGTTGAAGGTTTCCCTCTTTAAAACAATAGGATCACTTCCTCTAGCAGAAAACTTCAGTTTCTTGCCAGTTTTGGAAGAGTTCCGGGAACTGCACTAAGCGTTCCAGTGTTGGTGGTCATCCTTAAACCACCGCCCTTTATACCAACATTTCATAGAGCACATTCAGCCTAGTGCTGCCATGCATTTTTGCACATTTTGTATTACAGCTCTCTTCTTGGACTCATACATAACCCTTCGGATTAAGGGGGGGAATGTTGGACACCTAATCCTAAGTGGGTTAGTGTGGAAGTCGAATGGACAAAAGGAGTCCAAGAGACCTTGGGATCTGAAACCCAAGAGTCACAACATTGTATTATAAATGTACATCTCCTGTTAATAAAAAAATGTACTCGCATGATTTATCTTTCCTATTCTATGTTTCCCATGTGTGTTTAACAGTTCTCTATATTTCTGTTGAAATACAGTAACAACATTTTATGGATAAAATTGGCATTGCCACCAATCCAAAAGAAATGCTTCTTGAGTGCTATATTTTATCAGTTTCTGTAAATTAATCTACACCTTCCAAAAATTTTACCACAGCTAAAAAAATTCGAGCATTGCATTTTTGAAATTGAACAGATATAGTAGTTGAAAAGAGAATTACAAGTCTGTCAAATGCAGATATGTTATTATTAACAGTTCCACTTAACATATTATTCTGCGAATGCCTGCAAGAAAACCTAAAATATTTTAGAATGTTTCAAGAACAGCCCCTACTGAAGTAAAAGAAAGCTTATTAGTCATTTAAGCTCTATATCTGCCAAGAAAAATGTATGTAACTTACAGAGAATAAAGACTTGTCAAATCGCTCATGGGGGCAGGGAGCGGACCACTAAAATTGTTAGAAGAGAAATCTCTGCAAAAGCAAAGATCGATTGAAAATATTCTAAACCTCATACTAATTATAACAAAATATGAACTGATACATTTTTCAAACGGAAGTTAAGAAGCACTCAAAAGATCAAATGAAAATACTTATAGATTAACTAAACCTGCAAGACTTAGAAAAATGTCTGGAATTGCACCTATTAATTGATTATTATTGACAATCCTGCAAGGATTGTAAGTATTTGCATTATTTGTATTGCATTTCTACAACTTTTGATGAAAAAAATCAAAATACAATTTGCCATTACTTACAAATCAGAGAGTAATGTTAAAGTTAATAAAGAATATGGAAGGCTTCCAGTCAATTGATTACCAGAAAGCAACCTGCCAATTGCAAAAATCATTGGCCTTATTGTGCACTAGCCACCTTTTATTGTATATTGCATCATCATATACTATAAAAGCTAATAAAAGAACTCCCTATTTCCCAAATTCTACAAAGCATGTTCCCGAAGCATTGCCAAAACATCTAATAATTGCCTACAAGCTTACAGGCGTTGTAAGTGAGGTGGAAGTTGAAAAGGAACAACATCTCCAATATGATTATTGGTAAGATCCCTGCATTATGTCACAATAGCGGCTGTCAACTTTGCAATCTAGTACAAACTCATCTGCTGCTTTTTTTAACAGGCATTCCTTCCCTGTTAGTTTCAAGGAAAGGATTGCACAGTAAATCATTGAACTAATTTGAAGGTTTCATCTTGCTACTTACAGAGTTATTAAAGCTGTGAAGTTTACCAATGAATAACCCAGCTGTCCTCCAATATTTAAACCAGGAAGAACACTGATTATCCAGTGTCAATCTCAGTACAAAGTCCATAAAAAGCAAGGCAGAAGTTGATTCAATTCAAAATTTTAATCTCAAGCATGTCACATCCAAGGAGAGTGCCTTTGATCAGGTCCATACAGAAGGGAAGCCTCTGTGTCAAAAGACTGTAATTGCAGGAATTTCAACTGATAGAAAAGCCTAGTAACTGAAACATTTGGTTCAACATTTAGTCATTCTATGTTTCTTCAATAACATAAAACACTGGAGCATGGCAGATGACTCACAATGCTCACACCTTTTTAGAACATTGATTGAAGGGGATTTGGCTTACTTATTTGTTTTATATTTCATTGTATATTTAGCAAATTAAAACATAAATTATGGACTAAACAGGAACATGCCCAGGGACAGAAAATTCTTAGAAAATGGTTGTCGGCATTCTAATCCAAAGAATTGGAAAGAATCCCCAAACTTGTCAACTTTAAATGTTGCAAGCATGCCAAATTCATTGTCTATCTTCAGTGCTTCAGAAATGTCTCAAATATCAGCTCTAGATCTTCTTCCAGTTACTTATGGTGATTCGATAGATTCTGATGAGAATAATGATGAAGGTCAAGCAACTAAAACAGATGCTCTTTCTGGACTTCCTATTAGTGTCTAGATCTTCTTCCAGTTACTTATAGTGATTCAGTAGATTCTGATGAGAATAATGATGAAGGTCAAGCAACTAAAACAAATGTTCTTTCCGGACTTCCTATTAGTGTGAGAACACGTGAAAATTGTCAGGAACTTTATGGCATTCCAGATGCCACTAGAAGTGATGTTTGTGTCCAACACCTGCCAGAAGGTCAAAAAAATTTGTCCACGTTAACTGCAAAAATAAAGATAGAAGAAACTCACGATGACCCTATTCAACAAGAACTAAAGAAGAATATAGATATGGGGATTTGTTAAATATTTCAATGGGAAAGGACAAATATAACATGGAGGAAATGTCAAATAATAAACCAAACCAATCATCAGAAAGGAATATAACCTGCCACACATCCGTTGCTGAGTATCATAACAACTCTAATGAACTCAATGTTGATGAAACTCAAATTTCCTTTATAGTAAAAAGCATTCAGCTAGAGAAAGGTATTTTGGTTCCTCCATCTTCTGAATTAGTTCTAATACATTCAATAATCCTAACAAAAGCTTGAAAAAACTTCAATGAGCAATGCTCTTTATATGTTTCTCCCAATACAAAATTATCATTCCCTATTCAACAAAGGTAGTGAAATGATCCCTAAGCCTGTGAATGCATTGGACCGCTGATAACTACAATTCTTAACTTTAGAGAAGTATCAGTGAAAATTGTGACTTGAGTGAGAAAGGATTTTTCTCTTCTGGAAGTGGACATGCTATTGCCAAATCTCCTTGCTCATGTAGGGAGGGAGCGGTATTACATGTGACAACTCCTTAGTTACCTGAGCCTCAAATATCATTTATCAACTTTTAGGTACATTGTATTTTTAATTAGTAGCATGTCGGATAAACTTTGAAGGAAAAAATCAATTATAATTGAATTGTGGAATGGTAATATTCAAACCTTCAAGTGAGCAGTTGTTTTCTCTTTGTCGGTGAAGACACCTGTGGATTCAACCACATACTCTGTGCCGACCTCGCCCCATGGTATTTCGTCAGGATTTCTACAGTTTTCAAACCAAAATGTGAACAGTTGGACAAATGGGAACAAATAGACAATGTCAGCACTTACACTCTGTTCATGCCTAAGCTCAAGCAATAATTGACCTAAGAAACTCTCATTGATCTCCATAAACAAGTGTTTTACCTGAAACCGAATACAGCAACAGATTTTTCTCCAAAGAGTAAAGTTTTCGAGTCTTTGACCTTGACTTCATGATGCTTCCACTGTCCGTGGACACTATCATACTTGAACATATAATTCTGAAAAATAACAGAGGCACAGAAATTACTACAGAGATCTTGAGTGGGCAAAATATGGTAGAAGAAAGCTATCAAACGAGTTAATAAAATCTTCATGTTTCAGTTTGTTCGTAAAACATAAATGCTTTGGAATAAATCGAAGAACAAAAAATGTAAAACGAATAACAATATTCAAGTAGACGATCCAAAATTCATTAGGAGAATGATGTGCAAATATGCCTAAATTTCAATGAAGAATTCCTCCTAGATAGATAAATAAGGAAGAAGAGAAAAATTGCTCATTTAAAAGGACTTTACCAAAGAATAATGTATATATTATACAAGCGGACTTTGCCAAAGAATAATGTATTCATTATGCAAACGAACTCAAATATTCTTGAAAGATACCGTATATAATGATCGAGCAGGATTTGAAATTTCTACATTCAGGAAAGCCATGGATGAAATTTCCCCCCAGAGATTTGATGGAGCCCGTTTCAGAGGTATGATGGAGCCCGTTTCAGAGGTATGTCAGGGCGGCATGGGAGCCCGTTCCACATCTTTATAAAATATCTTCTCCTCATTTTTATATTTATCCCTGCCTTTATATTTCTTTTCCACACCTGAATTCCTTTCATGTTTCCTTGTTACAAAGAACATAATAATAAGCACAGCTGCAATGACAGTTAACAGCCCTGCTACTGCAATACCAGCAATCCTCCCACTAGTTAAATATTTTCTTTTTCTTTCATCGTGGGAACTCTTTCCTGATGATGAATTATGCCCAGGGCTTCTTGGGGATGATGGAGAAATAGAAGAAGGTGGTGGAGGGGCAGGAGATGTGTCAAACCAGTTGCCACCATACCTGTCAATATAGGGATGATGAAAGTTAAGAACCCTTGTGCCCAGGTTATCCACAATCCAGAAATGACAAAGATCAAGATGCATAACAAGCAAGGTGATCAAACATTTTTGAAATTTGCACGAGTTATCCGAAATGTTGCATATCCTTACTTGAAGTTTGTAATTGTCAACAATTTTGGAGGCATCCATCCAGTAAAAAGGTTGTTCTCTATATTTCTGTTGAAATACAGTAACAACATTTTATGAATAAAATTGGCATTGCCACCAATCCAAAAGAAATGCTTCTTGAGTGCTATCTTTTATCAGTTTCTGTAAATTAATCTACACCTTCCAAAAATTTTACCACAGCTAAAAAAATTCGAGCATTGCATTTCTGGAAATGAACAGATATAGTAGTTGAAAAGAGAATTACAAGTCTGTCAAATGCAGATCTGCTAGATTATTAACAGTTCCACTTAACATATTATTCTGCAAATGCCTGCAAGCAAACCTAAAATATTTCAGAATGTTTCAAGAACAGCCCCTACTCAAGTAAAAGAAAGCTTATTAGTCATTTAAGCTCTGTATCTACCAAGAAAAATGTATGTAACTTACAGAGAAGAAAGACTTGTCAAATCGCTCATGGAGGCAGGGAGTGGACCACTAAAATTGTTAGAAGAGAAATCTCTGCAAAAGCAAAGATCGATTGAAAATATTCTAAAGCTCATACTAATTATAACAAAATATGAACTGATACAGTTTTCAAACGGAAGTTAAGAAACACTCAAAAGATCAAATGAAAATACTTACAGATTAAATAAACCTGTAAGAACCAGAAAAATGTCTGGAATTGCACCCGTTAATTGATTCTTATTGACAATCCTGCAAGGATTGTAAGTATTTGCATTAGTTGTATTGCATTTCTACAACTTTTGATGAAAAAAATCAAAATACAATTTTCCATTACTTACAAATCAGAGAGTAATGTTAAAGTTGCTAAAGAATATGGAAGGCTTCCAATCAATTGATTACCAGAAAGCAACCTACCAATTGCAAAAATCATTGGCCTTATTGTGCACTAGCCACCTTTTATTGTATATTGCATCATCATATACTATAAAATCTAGTAAAAGAACTCCCTATTGCCCAAATTCTACAAAGCATGTTCCCGAAGCATTGCCAAAACATCTAATATTTTCCTACAAGCTTACAGGCATTGTAAGTGAGGTGGAAGTTGAAAAGGAACAACATCTCCAATACGATTATTGGTAAGATCCCTGCATTATGTCACAACAGCAGCTGTCAACTTTGTAATCTAGTACAAACTCATCTGCTGCTTTTTTTAACATGCATTCCTTCCCTGTTAGTTTCAAGGAAAGGATTGCACTGTAAATCATTGAGCTAATTTGAAGGTTTCATCTTGCTACTTACAGAGTTATTAAAGCTGTGAAGTTTACCAATGAAATAACCCAGCTGTCCTCCAATATTTAAACCAGGAAGAACACTGATTATCCAGTGTCAATCTCAGTAAAAAGTCCATAAGAAGCATAAAGAACCACTAAAATCTGACTCCTTACTTAAGAATGCGAGGTTAAAAAGGCCAGAAACATATGACCAATTACTAGTTGAATAAAGCAGAGTAATATTGCATCTATAGGATCTGGCATTGAACATACATTCCAGTGATCTTAGGGCCCACGCATTGAACACCCAACCAATTCTCACCGCAAGGATCACCTGCACTTTGAACCCATCCTGCAAGGGGAGGTAATCCCAAGTTTGTATATAGAACATTTATCGCAAATACTGCAAAACAAACAAACCTACGACCATTAAAAAACATGTTCCAATTTCTAATATTCGACCATCTGCTACACAAAAAGTTTTGAAGGTTATTCTAGTATAAACTGAACAAACCTTATGAAATAATGAGTCATAAGATGTCATCATAGAACATTTCCTCTCAAGAATCAAATAATTGAGAGAGATATACATATCAGAAACAAAGCTACCACAAACATCACTAAAAGCTTACCATCTTGGCTGTCTATAAAGCCATGTGTTAAAGAGAGATTCAAAACAAGAAGTAGTCTAGCCAAAATCAATAAAGAGTATTTTGCAAGTAGCCTGTCCATCGCAGACTGTTCCAAAACCCCTGCTGCTATTCTATATTTCACAGTTTCTTTCTATTGAGGACTTCATCAATAACAAGCAAGGTGATCAAACATTTTTGAAATTTGCACGAGTTATCCGAAATGTTGCAAATCCTTACTTGAAGTTTGTAATTGTCAACAATTTTGGAGGCATCCATCTAGTAAAAAGGTTGTTCTCTATATTTCTGTTGAAATACAGTAACAACATTTTATGAATAAAATTGGCATTACCACCAATCCAAAAGAAATGCTTCTTGAGTGCTATCTTTTATCAGTTTCTTTAAATTAATCTACACCTTCCAAAAATTTTACAACAGCTAAAAAAATTTGAGCATTGCATTTCAGGAAATGAACAGATATAGTAGTTGAAAAGAGAATTACAAGTCTGCCAAATGCAGATCTGCTAGATTATTAACAGTTCCACTTAACATAGTATTCTGCAAATGCTTGCAAGCAAACCTAAAATATTTCAGAATGTTTCAAGAACAACCCCTACTCAAGTAAAAGAAAGCTTATTAGTCATTTAAGCTTTGTATCTGCCAAGAAAAATGTATGTAACTTACAGAGAAGAAAGACTTGTCAAATCGCTTATGGAGGCAGGGAGTGGACCACTAAAATTGTTAGAAGAGAAATATCTGCAAAAGCAAAGATCGATTGAAAATATTCTAAAGCTCATACTAATTATTACAAAATATGAACTGATACAGTTTTCAAACGGAAGTTAAGAAACACTGAAAAGATCAAATGAAAATACTTACAGATTAACTAAACCTGTAAGACGTAGAAAAATGTCTGGAATTGCACCCGTTAATTGATTATTATTGACAATCCTGCAAGGATTGTAAGTATTTGCATTAGTTGTATTGCATTTCTACAACTTTTGATGAAAAAGATCAAAATACAATTTGCCATTACCTACAAATCAGAGGTAATGTTAAAGTTGACAAAGAATGTGGAAGGCTTCCAATCAATTGATTACTAGAAAGCAACCTGCCAATTGCAAAAATCATTGGCCTTATCGTGCACTAGCCACCTTTTATTGTATATTGCATCATCATATACTATAAAATCTAATAAAAGAACTCCCTATTGCCCAAATTCTACAAAGCATGTTCCCGAAGCATTGCCAAAACATCTAATATTTTCCTACAAGCTTACAGGCGTTGTAAGTGAGGTGGAAGTTGAAAAGGAACAACATCTCCAATATGATTATTGGTAAGATCCCTACATTATGTCACAATAGCTGCTGTCAACTTTGCAATCTAGTACAAACTCATCTGCTGCTTTTTTTAACAGGCATTCCTTCCCTGTTAGTTTCAAGGAAAGGATTGCACAGTAAATCATTGAACTAATTTGAAGGTTTCATCTTGCTACTTACAGAGTTATTAAAGCTGTGAAGTTTACCAATGAAATAACCCAGTTGTCCTCCAATATTTAAACCAGGAAGAACACTGATTATCCAGTGTCAATCTCAGTACAAAGTCCATAAAAAGCATAAAGAACCACTAAAATCTGACTCCTTACTTAAGAATGCGAGGTTAAAAAGGCCAGAAACATATGACCAATTACTAGTTGAATAAAACAGAGTAATATTGCATCTATAGGATCTGGCATCGAACATACATTCCAGTGATGTTAGGCCCCACGCATTGAACACCCAACCAATTCTCACCGCAAGGATCACCTGCACTTTGAACCCATCCTGCAAGGGGAGGTAATCCCAGGTTTGTATATAGAACATTTATCGCAAATACTGCAAAACAAACAAACCTACGACCATTAAAAAACATGTTCCAATTTCTAATATTCGACCGTCTGCTACACAAAAAGTTTTGAAGGCTATTCAAGTATAAACTGAAGAAACCTTATGAAATAATGAGTCATAAGATGTCACCATAGAACATTTCCTCTCAAGAATCAAATAATTGAGAGAGATATACATATCAGAAACAAAGCTACCACAAACATCACTAAAAGCTTACCATCTTGGCTGTCTGTAAAGACATGTGTTAAAGAGAGATTCGAAATAAGAAGTAGTCCAGCCAAAATCAATAAAGAGTATTTTGAAAGTAGCCTGTCCATCGCAGACTGTTCCAAAACCCCTGTCGCTATTCTATATTTCACAGTTTCTTTCTACTGAGGACTTCATCAATGGTCCTTACATATATTTCACAAATTTTATAATTAACTCTCGCAGTTTCCTTAAAATAAAGTAAAGAGGTTTACTCAAGTTTGACCCACAATTGTTCCACTTCTGCTACAAGAAAGTAGTTCAGATCCCATAAGATTTTCCAAGTAAGGGTTTCAGAGAGTAACTGCAAAACAAGAAAGTTACTAGAGATCAATGCAGAAGAAGGCATGATTTAAATGGAAAGAAGTTAGCTATTAAAATTGAAACGAATGAATGCACCTAGAAGATTTCAAGCTTACAGAGGAAAAGACTTTGTGCACTCAAAAAGACTTAAATCTAAAAAATGGGAAAACTGCCAGTCCTAAAAATTGTACTTTAAAGTGAAAACCAAGGTCGCAATGCTTCACTAAGCAGCCAAATGCAAGGATTTAATGGAAGTACTAATAAATGTAGTAAATTTAAAGGTGAAAGAATAATGATTGCTGGTGCCGAAAATGTTACCTCAACAGTGAAAACGGCTCTCTATAAGTGCTGTTGAGCTGCCAAACAGTGTGAGATTCCCGCTGTTAATGGCATACAATGCCTTGAAGGTCAGAAAAAATGCGATTTATTTATGTTCTATCTAACATTAGACTCTTAGGAGCGAAGAACTTCCTTCTTTACATACATAAATAAAAAGTAATAAACAAAAGCAATGGTTAAAAACACACCTCGAGCTTTCAAGCTGCCAAACCCCAGTATTGTCCGTTTTCGAAACCACTGGTGTAAATATCATTAAAGGTTAAAGGAGGACTTTAATTTTACTTTAAAGAAAAAATTAAGGCCTGTAAATGCTGGTAACTTCACAGGAAGATGATCAGGGTATTGACCAGCCCATAGCCAGTCGGAAAGTGTATTTTACAGTTTCTGACATTTCCAAAGCATTCTTATATTTTCGACCGCACATTCAACGCCGGCAAGCACAATTTTTGCGAGAGGAAGAAAAAAATATAATACGAAAACACTCAAAGGTTGAACCACTGTTTGTATTTTGGTTTTCCGACGTCCCTAACGATATGGCCTATTTTCGACAGTCTGGAGCTTGAAAAAAGGCAGTCTGGAGCTTGGAAAAAGGCTAAAGCAGTGCTGCCCGTAAATTAAAAATAATGGCCACTAATGGCGAGGGACCGTGACCGTTCAAATCAGAAAATGCCTCTACAGTTCCATTTCCCCTAATTTCCTCCGCGAAATGGATAAGAATGACAGTGGTTCCGTGGAATGATACTGTGTGCGCGGAGCTCCGGATCAATGAATCCTTTTCTCTCATTGAATTCATCTCATTTCTACATTCAGGAAAGCCATGGATGAAATTTCCCCCAGAGATTTGATGGAGCCCGTTTCAGAGGTATGATGGAGCCCATTTCAGAGGTATGTCAGGGCGGCACGGGAAGCAAGAGCGGAGAATACGAAAAGGGTACCCCAGGCAAATCTTTTAGGCTCCGATCTAGCAGCATTCAGGCAAGGGTGAATACTTTGTAGCAGATAATAGACGAGAGGTCGACCAAATGACCCCGCTCCGATCTAGCAGGGAAGGGTGAATACTTTGCAGCAGATAATAGACGAGAGGTCGACCAAATGACCCTCCATATCCAGAGAACCTTCAGATAACCTTCCTTTCATCCAACGATTAACAATTCTCTAATCGTCTAACACATAATCTAACGGCATACAAGCATGACACGTAGATTTTAGGGAAGTTCATTTCAGAGGGAAACGCCTTACGGCGTAATTACCTGTGTAGTCATTTTTTTATTTTTATTTTTTTACGTGTATATTTATGTAATATATTATATATTTTCTAAGTAGATATTTTTTAACTATCTTGCTCGGTAAATAGTAATAACAAGACCAGAGATCTACCAAATTCTTGTTATGGAAAATTACTTTAAATTCTTCTTTGAACCATAACAACCTATTGTTTGGGACTAATTTGCTTGGATTATGAACCTAAAACTTGTAACATGGGCATACTTTGACTGTGATGGCCTAATACTTATACCTTGGGCATACTTTTCATTCTATTCCTGCCTTAATAGTACAATTATATATACATATATATTTATAATATTCTAGGACTGTCAAGTTTCAATTCCAATAATATTATAGTTTTAACGTTTAAATATGGTCTATGAGTTTTACATTATTCTCACGATATGTTATCATTTTTATCTTAGATAATGTCTTCTACTTACTTTTTTTCTTGTTTACTTCTATTCTCATAAAGAATGTGGGGTGAATGTATGTTTAAACTTTTTATCGCCCTCTATACAAAGGAAAGTCTTGTCTTGCACCTAGAGTTTTCTAGTGACCATTAAGAGAGTGACACACACATACACACATCTACGTGTAACCATTTTCTTACTTTCATAAGGAATACTAGGGTGAATTTATGTTTAAACTTCTTATGGCCCTCTATACAAAGGAAAGTCTTGTCTTGCACCTAGAGTTTTCTAGTGACCTTCAAGAGAGTGGCACACACATACACACATCTACATACACACATCTACGTGTAACCATTTTCTTACTCTCATGAGGAATACTAGGGTGAATTTATGTTTAAACTTCTTATGGCCCTCTATACAAAGGAAAGTCTTGTGTTGCACCTAGAGTTTTCTAGTGACCTTTAAGAGAGTGGCACACACATACACACATCTACATGAATACATGTGTAACTATTTTCTTACCAAGCATTAGGAGCACCTTTCCATATTACTTCTTCAATACTAAAGCAATTTAAGTTCGTAATAACACTTTATTTAAATTTCCTAAACGAAATCAAGCATTGCAAAAAATAGCTAAATATCCACATATCTATCTAAAATCTGAAGCAATTTAAGTTTGTAATAACATTTTATTTAAATTTCCTAAATCAAATAAAGAATTGCAAAAAATAGTTAAATATCCACATATGTATCTAAACTCTTTCAGGAAATAGGCTAAAGGCTTCAACTTTCCTCTCAATCATGGACCAACTTTCTCAATTAGTTTACCCGCACTCTTCTTTACAACGAAAACAACACATGAATCCTTTTCAAATTCACCTACCAAAGCCTTTTAGTATTGTCCTAGCTTCATAAACAAACATTTCTTTCCCACTAGTTTTTTTTGAAGTAACCACCTTTATCTCCCATCTTCTTTTTACATGTCCCACCTCATTACATCTATCTCTAGTCATGAGTTTTCTGGTGTTCTCTGGCAATACTTTTTCTATTAAATGGAGAAAATGGAGGATTTTTCTCTTTTGTTCTTTTCCATTCTTGGATATAACTAGTTCTAACTATTTTCCTTAATAGTTCGCAGTTTAATCTCACATGATAGCCTCTAAAATATTTCCAAAAATATTTAGACACCAAAAATAATGTCTTCTTTTATTTAAAAGTAAATATTTACATCAACCTCAATATCTCATATGATTCATCTCTTAACTTTTTAGTCATATAAAAGCCATAAAGTAATTCTCCAAAAATAATATAAATTTCCATCTAAACAAAAAATGTGATATTATTTTAAATATTGAATATATATATATATATATATTTCAAAACTAGAGGGGGGTAGAGTATGTATGCCTTTGTAGACTTTAGCAGTTAAATC
The DNA here is from genome assembly GCA_031772625.1 of Pinus tabuliformis. Classification (NCBI taxonomy): domain Eukaryota; kingdom Viridiplantae; phylum Streptophyta; class Pinopsida; order Pinales; family Pinaceae; genus Pinus; species Pinus tabuliformis. The sequence continues at coordinate 1,440,383,281 of CM062818.1, read as the reverse complement.
GCTGCACAGAGGTGGGTCCCTTGTCCCACAAGCAAGAGGGTCTCATAAACCAATTTGGTGTCTGGTTTGACTGTGACCTTAAAAATGGATATTATTATTATTATTATTATTATATATCCTCTAACCTATAAATTTAAATAAAATTGATCTTCATTCAAATTTTAAAAGGTTAACGCAACTTATTCTAAAAATAAATTGTCTTTTATGATATTGATTTTATGATGGGTTTCCTTCTATTACATTAGTTTTATGGGAATCCCAACGCCACATAACTTCAACAACTTAATTATACTCAAAACAATTATTTCTTAGTAATGAAACTTTTTAAATTATATAAAATAATTAAATTTTATAAAAGAAATTAAGGTCATATAAAGTAATAAAAAATCAGAAAGATAAGTATGACTGGTTTGAACCTAAATCCTTTTATTTAAAAAATTAAGTTTCACAAAAGTTAATAGCTATCACTCTGAATTATAGAAATTTTAACCCAGCAAAGTGGCATATTTATAACTCAATGTTAAATAGAATTGTGAAAAGAAAATAGCATTAATTTTGTGGTTCTTATTAGAATATTGGGAGATACTTATTATGAGATGTTTGAATAAAATATTGTAAGGTAAATTAATATCATAGGGTTCATGTTAAAGTTTGGGCCGGTAATAATTATGTTTGGTTTTAATTGCTATATATATATATATATATATAAATAAAACACAGTAAGAAATCAATATTAGTAAATAAAAAAAATGTTATTATGGATATGGAAATTGCAACAATAAATTACAAGTTTGAGTTGTGATATGAAATTGAGTTTTGATCTATTGGTTTGGGCAATTGTTATGAGGTTCTATGACATTTGTCAAACTTCAATTTTTTTTGAAGGTTCGCCAAAATTCGAACCTCAAAGTTAAAATTCAAAAAACCTTGTAAAATAAACTTAAACTAAAAATTTCAGGATCAAAATAACTTTTTTTAATATTAATATTATATAAAAAATATAATAACATAATCAACACAATTAATGTAAATTTCAACCTATGAAATATAATTACTTATTAATAAATAATAAATACAACTAAAATATTATAAATATAGTTAAATTAAAAAAATAGAAGTAATCTTTATGTAAATAAAAATTAATATAATTTTTATGTAAATAAACCAATAATAATAAATTAATTTAAAAATTATATTTAATATAGATATTAATTTAATACAATTAAAATTTTGCAGTTTTTTAATTTAAATTTATAATATATATATATAAACAATCATTTCATGATATTCAAATTCACATCTCGAAACATTTTGGTTTTTCATGTTAAATCTCTATTCATATATATATACTATAATTCAAGCTTAATTCTTATATTTTAAAACATTGTATTTTGATTTTTTTAAATCACTTATTTTTAACTTATATTTGCACTTTTTTTTCTTGGTTTCACAAGCGAGGATTTGAATCTTTGTTTTACATTTCATAATATGAGGATTACTAATTAAACTTTTATATATATATATATATATAATCCAAACAAATCAATAATTAGTTCGGGTTTGTGCTTGTGCAATATGAGGTTCATTCTATTCACTACCACTATACTTATGAGCTTATGACCTGCTCTCCTTTCTATAGATCAAATTATTTTAGTAATATTTAAACATTGAATCTCTTAATTTACACAATACTTCATATTCATATGATATATAATGACACTCAACAATTAAACTACACTTTAAAAACTAATTAACATCACATATAATATTTCAACCAAATACACCACATTAATGATGACTAATTCCGTTAATCCCCAACATATTGCAGGGAGCACATCTAAATGGGATGCGATACCAGAATATATGTACTGTTGCCCGAGGCCTTAGGCACAAATTGCATTAAAATATTTGATGATTCACCCGATTCTACAATTCATGCTAAATATTGCCTTTCACTAAGTTCTTCCTCCTAACCAGAGTTGAGATACTCATTGCACATCCATACTATATATAAAAGGGAATAAGAAGTAATAACTAAACTGATAATGTAAAAACGATACATATAAGTATAGATTAATAAGTTATTTTTCATATTTCAAAATTATTTGATTTACAAAGGGTGAATGACATATAAAGATAATTTGAATTGAAGCGGAGATAATGACATTTATTATTCGGAGTTGTCTATAATGCGACTTTTTGGAGATTCCGGTGACGGAATCCGGCGGAAAAAATTGAGGTTAAATCTTGATTTGTATTATTTAAAATGGTTTTTTAACTGCATATTTGGATTCAGCACCTGAAAAACCCCTGGGACGCTTTGATTGTGTAGAAACTAGCTATCAAACTTGCGATTCAAATAAACTGCTGCCGGATTTTGACTGGAAAAACCCACCGGAAAAGCTCCAAAAAGTCGCATTATAGACAACTGCCATTTATTCTACTCAGTAATGAAGTTGGAATTAAATTTTTAATTAGAAGGCATGGGATCTACGTTGATATAATAATGTATATCAATAATCATGTAATTTAATTCCATGTTTTTGGTTACGACCACTACTTTGATTCAAATAAAATCTCTTACAAAATTTGTACCGTTATCATCGAAGAAAAGCTTCTCACTCTCATCAACCTTTTGTGATTTTAAATTGAAGGATATAGGGGTTCGTTTACTACACTTCTATGGATATAAGGAATAAGATCATTTAGTATAATCTCTAGCTTCAAGCATATGTTTGAAAGCTTTGCCAACGTCTTCAGAAAAGGAAATTACGGAATTTAATTTTTAATGAAAAATTATTATTTCTTGTGAATGTATTTTATCTATTTAAGATTAAATTCGAAAGAAATAGGGTTGGATTTGATCCACTTATGTGTACATCGGTCAAAATATCATTTAATATAATGTGCAATTACATGTTCATTAATTATTTCGAAATGATCCTATGGCTTGAGGAAAAGCCCTTACATGAATTCAACGTTTCCTATATGTGAGTAACTCTTCAGTTCTCACTGATAGATTTAATCCTTTGGGGATTAATTTTGAAGGAAATAGGGGTGAGATTTGATCCACTTATTTGTGCACGGTTCATCAAATCATTTAATATAACCTTTCTAAATGCATATACACTTTCAACCACTAACTCAAGGTACCTCTAAGACTTGAAGAACAAAATTACAATAATCAAATCACACCCAATAATGTAGAACCCCTCTCCCTTCCCCAAAGGATCCAACCAAAGTGGAATTTAAATTGACGGACATGGGATAGACTTGGACCAAATTATGTATGCATAGGTTGTGAGATCATTTAACAGAATCTCTCTAGGTACAACCACATGTTCAACCACTACCTCATAGTGACTATACTGCTAGAAGAAAAACCCATAAAAAAATTGAACATAAGCATTGCTAAAAAAATTCTCATTCCTTATCATGTATTGAAATTCAAAGGAAATGTAGGTGAAAGTTGATACACTTATGTGTCTTTGGAACATAAGACCTTTTAATATAATATCTCTAGTTATAATAATATTTTTATATAATATCTCTAATTATAATGATACTTCTGACCGCCACCCCAAGGTGATCTCGTATGTCCAACATAAGGTCTCACATGAATTGCACCTTTTCTATTCGTAAAAAACTATTCACTACTCGTTAGTGGATCCAACCCCTTTCCGCTTAAGTTCGAAAGATATAGAGAGTCGGATTTGATCTGGATATCTCTACATAAGGCATGATATTATTTACTATAATCTCTTTATACAAAACCAAACTTTCATCAACTTCTTCAAGTTCAGCCCCCATGGCTCTAGAGAGAACCTTCCTAAGAAATTAACCACTCCCACTAATAAAGTTATCTTCTCAACATGAAGATATTATTTTGTATAACTATATCTGCATAAGTACATAGTTCATAAAATCATACGATGCAATAAAAATCAACCGCTACCAAAATTGAAGCCATAAATTCAAAGAAAAACCTTCATAAAAATTAAACCTGATGCATAGATAAAAAAATAGGCTCATTATTAACCTGTACAAACGACTTCCTTCTGCAGAGTACGTATATCCTTCTTTTTTACAGCAATTATTTCACTCCCATTCCAAAAGTTGGTAGAGATTGAATGAAATTGGTGTGTTGTGTTTTGTCTTGGTTAAATAAATTTTATATGCTATCATATATTTTTTAAATTTAATAACGTATATAAAAATTGCATATAAAATCACCTCTTATAATAGTTCACGCGGGTCCCTCGTGAACTCCATAACAATAATGAAGTTGATTTGATTATATATCCTCCATCATAATCCCCACCAAATCTAAAACATTGGAAATGTTATTAAAAATTTGATCGCATTCTTGATTTAAATAATAAAGCGGAAATGATGAAAAATAAACATGTTATTATAAGCGAGAAATAGGAATTGGGAAGTGAAAACATTTCATCATCATTAAAGGATCTACACCAAAAGTCTTCCTGCTACATTTATATCATGATTTCAGTAATATCTAAGATTCCAATGTGAAGTATTGAGCCTTGACATATTTCACCTCCTTGCATAGCTAGGAAATAGAACGTTCGATTTCACTGACCACAACTACCATGATTTGAATATGTGAGGGAGTGTAAGTACCTTAGAGGGGTCCTACACGGAATAATAATATTAATTTAAAAGTCTGCGTTGTCGACAAGCGGAGTACAATTACCTTTGCTGCTTCCTTTAGAGACATTTAGAGAAATTTTTTTCCATTCGGGTGAAGTATTATTTTAATTGCGCTAAATTTAAATGCAATCATTAAAATAAGCTACCTTTTAGTCTCGATAGTGTACCTAGTGCAACCCACATGCTTCATGGAATTTGGAAAACAATAGTCAAGTTCCAAAATATATACAAATCCAAACTTTTACATTCAGTCATTTATATTAATATATTAGGAAGTCAGCCTCGTGACTTCCACTCTCGTGTGTAAGTCATTTACACCTATTTCTATTGCAATTAATTATCAATTAACTATATTTACCTTCTCAACCTACCTCGTTTCTTTTATACCTTCAACCAGTCACATACCCCCTTCACAATATTACCAACTACTTTCTATGCTCCATTGGATCTACAACGTGGACTTTTAGGTTCAATGAATAGACGTTATTACTACATTCCAAACCAACTCTTATGTATGCATTACAATTCAAAGGAACACATCAATCATGGGAATTCCACATGATAAGATTATGCATAAAAATTTCATTGCTTTGCTAACTCAACACTAACATTAATGGAAACGTTATCATAAATGTAATGTAGCTAGAATTTCCCTATATCATGATCATAGTCCTATTGTCATAATCGAAAGTGTTACTCACACATATATCTTATGCAATATGAATCATAATGAAAAAATAGTTTAGACGACTCTTAGTGGATGCAAATCACTCCATGATGGATAATGCATAACATAGATAACCTAAACCATAGGCTATACAATTTCTAGCCTTAAAACGTAATTATTCACCCTCTTAAGAACCAATATAGCACTTAAGTTTAAAGATGGGACAACATAAAGAGTAAGGGACCACATACAATACATCCCAAGTAATTGAGGCAAACTAGATCAGCTGAAGAAAGTCACTTGGAAAACCAAGCACCGCCACCCAACCTAGAACTGACTTCCTCTAGTTCACCCCCTAGTTGAGTGTTCTTTCCATGGATCAACTGCTTCTCTTGATCCCTTCAATTGGTATTTAATACCCTCTTTCATGATATGATTTCCTTTAGTGGCATCCCACTTTTAGGTCAATATTTCCATTTGCCTAGGCTTTTCATGGAAAGGCTCACCTTTCTCTCCCGTGAGGGTTTTCCCATAAAATCTTTCCTTTCTCTCTTGCAAGTATTTTATGTTTATCTTGCTCTCGTTTGTCTCCCACGAGGCTTTTCCCACAAAATCTTTCATTTCTCTATTGCAAGGCTTTTATGTTAAACTTGACATCTCTTTCCAGCTAAGAAACCTAATGGATATTTATCTCCCAATCCATTAGGCTTATCTAGAATTTATTTTTAAGTATTATCATGAAAGAATTATCCATTCCCATTCACCAATGAGATTTTATTTGACAAGAATCTCATCTCTTGGTGTCTCGTTTTCCAAGTGATTAATTTATCTTTATTTATTTAACAATAAAGTATTTACTTTCATTGTTACATCTTGGACCTAGCTTTTCTTTGCTTAGGTTAGAAGAGTGTTACATACAATGGAGGGGGTGTTACATACTCCCACCCCTTAAATTTACACAATTGTCCTCGATGTGTTACTAAATCTTAAAATATCTTTTCCTCATTCACCACTAGTTGTTTCTGAATTTTCAGGTTCCCATGGCCTTGCCATTTGAATCAGATCTTCCAATATATATTGGTTACAAAGGAGTTCTACCAGCAAATCTCCTTCCATTGCTACCTGTAACATTTGTTTCAATCAATTTTGTGAGATATTTTAGATGCAAAGACTCAACCTTGTTTACGACAGTTAATATCACAACTTGATATACAGTACTATTGTTTGAGTAACTATGATTCCTCATGTTCAATGTATTTAAATAAATTCAGGTTTTACTAATGCATTCTTCCAATGCCTTTATGTTCTTTCCGAACAGTTTCTTCCTACAGTTTCCCTGCATTAGTCACAACAAGTCAAACTAGCACATTTGACTAATCAACATGTATAAAATATCATATCAGGTTAACTCAAACATAACCATCAAAATCATACCCCATATGTAACCATCATAAAGTAGAATCATGTTTCATATGTATACTACTACTAAAACAAAATACAAATACTTATCCTTAGTTTCTAAAACCAATACTTAGTGCCCACCTTTGTCTTGGCTTTATATGCACTTTGGATCGGTTTCAACACTAGGCAATCACCCAGTGCCTTCTCCTCAACCCTGTGCACCTACATATAGTGTGCATTACACACACAGCTATACATGAAACATATTATCATGCAATACGTGCATCCGTACCAATACCATATGTATCATTTGTACACAATACCCCCTGTACACGTTTACCCAATATCAATGTCCATAGCATCCCCTGCATGACATATACTTCATCCACATGTTTTCAACCATGTTAGTATTATGCCAAAAATTTCTTAATTTATTTATATTACCTTTAGGACTATTTTATCAAACCGTGCTCAGTTTATTGATTGGAGAATAAGGAATTTCATGGACCTGTCCAACTTCTGCAACCAGCGAATACTTTTATGTCAAAGTATTCAAGTGATTTTATTTAGAAAATCCTTTTCATGTGTCTTGTGGTTGCAATACAATGTCAACAAAATAGTCCATAGCATCCCCTGCATGACATATACTTCATCCACATGTTTTCAACCATGTTAGTATTATGCCAAAAATTTCTTCATTTATTTATATTACCTTTAGGACTATTTTATCAAACCGTGCTCAGTTTATTGATTGGAGAATAAGGAATTTCATGGACCTGTTCAACTTCTGCAACCAGTGAATAATTTTATGTCAAAGTATTCAAGTGATTTTATTTAGAAAATCCTTTTCATGTGTCTTGTGGTTGCAATACAATGTCAACAAAATAGTACCATAGAGGTAATCATGCATACTACAACTTTATCATACCCATAAATTTGAGTTTTGGGATTAAATTTGTCACTTAGACAAGGTTTTAACAACAATGGAATATGACCTCCCCTTAATCATAAAGAAAACTATTGACTATGATAGTTAGTCTAGTATGGACTTCAATGTTATATTTGAAGTCTAATAACAACCTTAACTTTGTCTTTAACCAAGAAAATAATCATTTGGTACTCAAAAGTACTCCACATTTAAACTAATCATGTCATATGATTTACTGTTGCTCTTTTTACACTTCTTCCAACACCTTTTTGACCATGAATAATTCAAAACCAGTTGAAAAATAAGTATGGAAATACATACATTTCCCATGCATGAGTCATAAATAAATGTTACAATATCCTCAATTCCACACCCTCCAAGTGTTCTAGGCACTATGTGTACCAAGGTGTTAACCTAGGTCATTTACATGTTTACGCCTCACCTTAAACGTTAAATCACCCCTGGAAACAAGACAATATAACTAATTTATCAATTATTAAATTGATTAACATGAATTATCATGTCGTTTATTCAATAATTGTTATGTTGTCCTCTTCAGAACCAGACAACACTATTAACACAATCTGACAGGCAATCTTCTTCAAGATTGTTGGATAGTAAATAGTGGTACAAATATGCATTTCATATTATATGGTTGTCCATTTAATTGAATATATTGTTAGATACCCAATATCTTTGTGCACAACAATCCTGATTACTAGTGCCACTTAACCATGATCTTCTTAATTTAGCAACAAGTTGTTGCATGATTTGTTATCCTGTTTCTTCCCATTCTAGAACATTTTATATGTTCCATTTGATTTGATGCATGAATTATTTTACTACCAGCCTAAGATCCCTTGATTATCATAAGTTTTATTAATGTGAAAACTTCTGATTTACTAAGGATTGGTTTATTAATTGGACCAGTCATGTTCTGAATCTAGTGTACAATTCGTATCAGTCATTAGGTTGCTTTGAATCACTCTAATGCATCAAGCACTACCATATCTAATCGACAAGTATATTTTATTCATATAAAGTAGAAACACACTAATAATTTTTACCTTATCACTTTCCACAAGAAGTACATTTGTAGGATCTTCAATCATCCTAATATAAGCATCCATTTGAAAGGTTCTTATTTGTGAATATTAACAAAACCCCATCTACATTTCGATGGATATGTACATTAAGGTTGTGGATTTATAGGTTGCACACTTTAAGGTACAAATTGTTTTACACATTATGATTTGAGTGGGCCTTGGAGAATGTGCTCTTAAGCTTAATATTTTCTTTCTACTATTAACTGAGAAGCATCAGGAGTTGCTTTTAAACCCCCATTATGTATTTACACTACATGTAATTTTGGTGTCAGTCCCATTGACCTTCTTATTAGAGTCATAATTTATTAATGTATGATTTCTCCTCCAACATGGATACAATGAGTTGTACTGCATTTGAGTGTTTCCTTCACAACTTTGAACCTAGTTCCATCTAGATTGGAATATAATTTGTTCTTTTATCTACTTTAGACATAATTATTCAGATATTTCTTTACTCAATGAAACCTGTAGGTTCCAAAATATGCATTCCCAATTAATTATGCATATTTCTATTGAATATCTGAATAATACCATGGTAAGGTTTAGTTACTTCCAATAATGTATATTCGGAGCATTTTCCTACTAAGGGAGGATTAAATGATTCATTCATTGGCAAAACCATATAAAAAATGAATTGCATCATTACATGTAGATGCACCAATCAACATAACAATATTAAATCAAAAGACAATAATAAAACTACATAGTCTCATACTTTATACAAGGACATGTCTTTCATGAGTAAAATCTTCAAAATTTGTTCTATGATGGAACCCACTTAATTAACCATCAATTTATGTAGATTTCAATAGTTTTCATTTAAATAATTTTATTTTAATCTTTCTTCATGTTTACCATGATCTATGGAAATGGAACTTTTCATTTTATCTTTTATGTTTTCCATTTACCTCATAAGAGTTAAACATTTCTTCCCTTAAGATCTCTTATAAGTATAATATTCATTCTATTAATCTATTTCCTTGCATAGAAATCGCGCAACTCATAATTTCATTTTAATATGAGTACAATAATATGGTCATGGTATGGTAGAAGAGACCGATTGGTACACAATTAAACATAGTATTCAACTTTTTGTATCCCTCATTACTCCTTTCAACAGTTACATGTATATTTACAACCCATGATGACCACATCACTAGAATTCCTCATCCAAACTTTTAATACAATAATCATACCTTACAATTTGTTCATTCATCAAGCTCAACTATGAACATTTAAAACAAGGTCTATCATGTATAAGTATTTTAAACCACTTTTACATCATGGTATAGTGTCCTTGTGCCCTCCCAAGAGCATTCAACAATAATTTTAGTTTTGGAGAACATCTAATGAAATAAAAATTTACCTTCACATAATTTCCAATACTTAATAATTAGGCAAAATAAAACAGTGACCAATTTGTCCATTTCTACTTATTGAAATTAATCAACATGTTAATTGTTGTTATTTCTTTGTATTACTCTCAATTCCACCACATCACTACAAGGTTCTATGTTATATAACCCTATTGAATTATTTATTCCCATCTAACTTTTCTAATTTTCTCCTCTCCACAATGCAATACCATACCTAGACTTGAGAAATTTAAGTTAAAGTGAAAGGATTGAGGTCAACTTGTTCAAACTCAACAGTCTTAGAACCATTGAAAGAGTATACTTATTATTTTAATTTTGATTACTCTAAAATAATTCTTCATAATGCGTTTATTGAACATTGATGAGAATATCTAGTTTAGAAAATATGATCTATGCGATCACTAATATCTAGATCGATGTCATTGTCCTATGTATAATGATCCCGCTAGATTGTGCCACAAATATAACCACACATGATAGTATATAAATGCCATATATGTTCACTACGAACTACAAATATTAACAGCGAGTTATTGAGCAAGCCATGCGAATCATAGAGTGTTAATAAGAACAATCCACAGGTTGTGGTTTAATACATGTGTGTTGCTATTTATAGGATATCCATGCCATAGTGAATCTATGCCACAGGAAGTGTGCCATATCATTACAAAGATAGGGCAATGAAAACAGGACATAATAGTTTTTAATTGAGTCACACTGTGTGATGCCGTAGCAGTATAGGTTGAGCGTTGTCTCTTTAATTCAAACATTCCTAGGCAATAGAAAGCCTTATAATCAATTGAATTTTAGAGATCGACATTCAGATGCAATTGAAAGAACTCAAAGTAAGAGGAAGAATAATTGAAGTATTGACAATGATCTTATAATAGGGAATGCAACCTACACGAAATGAGAATTACTAGCTTGCAAGTTATAAGATTTGAGCCTCAGTCAGAAAATCGAATACAATTGCATCGCATAATACTAAGGGCCATACATTGTATGTAACTACATGCATGTAATCATGTCATGAAAAGGTTGAACACATAATGCAATCACTCAACTCCGAGGAGTTAATTAACAGAAGGTATGTGTTGTGAATTAAAACAAACAACTCATAATTTAATTATTGCACCTTTGGTTTCATGCAACTCCAGGTTGCCTCTTTGCCAAACATTCCTCAAAACTTGAATGGAATCTAGGCTTCACATTCTGGGACAAATTGTTTGGAACTCCATGAGCTTGTTCTTTCAACCCTTATTTCCCCTCCTACATCAAACATACTCACCTCCTTTCAATTCCAGGACAGCGCATTTGCTATGAGAGAGTTTAATGAACATTTCTACCTCAATCATCTTGGAGGAGCCCTACTAAGACCATTGATCACATGTGTGTGATCACCAGAGACACTGGAGATCAATAGGTGGACTCACAGCTAATGACCTATAGATTCTCATTTGACTTACTGTACGATCGTTGACTAATTCCACTTTTACATTAGGCTTCCTTCCTTTGCGTGCACAAGCATGGTGGATCAGCCTTGGTTGGCTTAACTTCCCATGGGGAAAAGTTTTTCTGAATCCAATTTGTTGGCCTTCCTGCATACACTTGATCATGGAGGATCAGTATATCTCCAAGGAAGCTACGCTTAACACCGTCTCATTCCAAGAAGGTACAACCCGTAACACCCAAGGTTGATAAACTCAGACACCATCATGTAATGGCTATAGTCACTATCTAAAACGATCTTGATACCCTCAAATATGTGTTTCCTCTGTCCATAACGCAAAGTTGTAATAGAGTTATAGACACAACTGGATAACCATTATCCAATGGTTATGTCCCTTTTTGAAACATCTCCAACTCAGTGGATAAAGACAGTAGACTGAGTAATACTTAAAAAAATCAGTCTTGCCGATCAGATCTTTAGTGGAAGGGAAAAAATATAGCTATGAGGTTTGTCAAAGGGATAAACCTTATCCAAACAACTGCTTTTAGGAAATTCAAACCTCTCTGAATCAGTGGCTAAAGAAAAATATTGACATTGCGGATCAAAAAGAAACTCAGCAGTCCTCAACAAGATTTTCTCCGCTATTGCAATTGGAAAGGTGTTGTTTCTTTAAATCTACCTTTAAAACATGCTTCTAATTTTTCGTAATTGGGCGTGCTTTAAAGCTCAAAGGCTCGAAATTTTGTTACAAACTCATGAGTTGTATAAGCATGAATCCAATTCTACAGTAATTGAGAATGTGTCCCTCATTCTTTAACCTCATTCCTTCGATGGTCAAACCAAGTTATTTTCTCAATGCCCCCATGCAAAAGGAAATTGAAGGGAGGAGCTCATGAGGGAACTACCTTTGTTTAATACAAAAGGCTGTAGTGGGTTGCATAGCCCAGCTGCCATGGCGGTTCTTAGATGACTATGTAAAATTGTTATGTAATGGAACTACTTAAGCTTAACAGTGCTGGGTAAAACACCTAAGGCGGGAATATTCAATTTTTACTACATTTATTGATATGGATAGATAGCTATACTAACTTTTGCTGATAGATAAAACATCAATGTACGTTGACACTTCTGTTGGGTGCATTTTATCAAAAGCTGTGTAGCTCACAGGGAACTAGGTTATAAAGTTTCCACAACTCAGCTAACCATTATGCATAATATATTGCCCCTTTTTTCAAAATAACCCTTATAGCCAATGATACTCCCTGAGGCGTTACTCTTTGTTTTATTTTACGGACTTCATCCTAGACGTGCATGCAGGCTAAAAGTTATTTAAACCCCTTGACCATTACGAAAGTCCTAGACATGTTTCTAACCAAGCAAGGTGATTTCCATTACCACCTCAGGGATCCATCGTGGTTCCCCTATTCTATTGACCACCTAATTCATTTTGTTTTCACATTTAGACTTTTATCTTTATTTATAAGGTGTATTTATCCAAAAATATAACACCATATAATATTTCTAGTGCTAGCTTGGATTTTAGGTTTGTCAATAATGAATTATTGTCAGTGATATTATCCTCCTTTGAAGACATTGACTATGATCTAAGAGAAGATATTATTAAACTTTACAATGATGATTTAACCTTGCATACGTTGATAAATATGACCTTTGCAATGTTAGTCAAACCTTTTATCAGTACCTTTGTATTGGTCTTTCAACGCCTTTGTATGATCTTTAAACATAGCGTATCATAGTATCACCTTCATTGCAATGTTTTAATCTATATTCCTTTGTATAACATGATACATGCTTTGCCATGATACATATATCACCTCATACATACTTTACCAACTACGAAGTCATTATAAGAATAAAATTGTCATCGGAATATTGCTTGAAAACTTAGTATAGGCATGTACGGATTCTACCCTTCTTCCTTCACTATCTAATGATCTGATGGACTACTTTTGTTTTTAATTGATTCCTTTATGCCAATTACAATCATAATTAGTTATATTCTTGACAAGCAATATAGGATATTTCATGCCTAAAAAATCAATGATTTCAAACATCATAGTTCAACATTACTATTGATTACAAGTAATCAATATAATATTGTAGCATAAAATACATATTATATTATATATGTTATTGCTTCAAAGTCCTCATTTCAAGATTGAATTTCAATCCTTTATGGATTCTGGGATATATCAATTTTATATCACTGAAACCTATTATTTATTTAGGACCTATTTTAGGACCTACATCTCACTCATATCTTATAGAAGTGGGTTGGCTCTTAAGTCACAATATTGAACTTAGAGCTCCAATACAATTTTTCATATACTCCCTTGGTACAATACTACCAACTACCTACTATGCTCCACTAGATCCACGACGTAGACTTTTAGGTTCAATGAATATACTTTATTACTACATTCCAAATCAAATATTATGCATGCACTACAACTTGGAGGAACAAATCAATCACAGGCATTCCACATGATAAGATTATGCATAAAGATTTCATTCCTTCGCTAACTCAACACCAATATTAATGCAAACATTATCATAAATATATTGTAGCTAGCATTTCCCTATATTATGATCTTAGTCCTACTGTCATAGTCCAAAGTGTTACTGACACATATATCTTATGCAATATGAATCATAGCGAAAAAATAGTTAAGACGACCCTTAGTGGATGAAATTCACCCCATGATGCATAATGCATAGCATAGATAACCTGAACCATAGGCTATACAATTTCCAACCTTAAAACATAATTATTCACCATCTTAAAAACCAAGATAACACATAAGTTTAAAGATGGGACAACATAAAGAGTAAGGGGACACATACAGTACATCCCAAGCAATTGAAGCAAACTAGATCAGCTGAAGAAAGTCACTTGGAAAACCGAGCACCACCACCCAACCTAGAACTGACTTCCTCGAGTTCACCCCCGAGCCGAGAGTTCTTTCCATGGATCAACTACTTCTCTTGATCCCTTCAATGGGCATTTAATACCCTCTTTCATGATATGGTTTCCTTTAGTGGTGTCTTTCTTTTAGGTGAATATTTTTATCCATTTGCCTAGGATTTTCATGGAAAAGCTCACCTTTCTCTCCTGCAAGGCTTTTGCAATAAAATCTTTCCTTTTTCCCCTACAAGGCTTTTATGTTTATTTTGCTTACCTTCCTCTCCCGCGAGGCTTTTCCCATAAAAGCTTTCATTTCTCTCTTGCAAGGCTTTTATGTTTATCTTGCTTGCCTTTCTCTCCCACGAGGCTTTTCCCACAAAAGCTTGCCTTTGTCTCCTACAAGAATTTTATGTTAAACTTAACATCATTTTCCAATGAAGAAACCTAATAGATATTTATCTCCCAATCCATTAAGTTTATCTAGAAGTATTATCATGAAAGAATTATCCATTCTCATTCATCAATGAGATTTTGCTTGACAAGAATCTCATCTCTTCGTGTCTCACTTTCCAAGTGATTAATTTATCTTTATTTATTTAACAATAAAATATTTACTTTCATTGTTACACCTTGGACCTAGCTTTTCTTAGCATAGATTAGCAAAATGTTACATACAATAGATGGATGTTACACAACCAACCCAACCTTATCTGAATTTTTCTTACAACTCTATTTAATCTTTAGCATTACCACTGCATTAAGGAAAGGATTTTTCTTACAACTCTATTCAATCTTGACTTTTAGCATTACCATAAGGAAAGGAAAATTATAGTCCCTTAAGAATGACCGCAAGGATAGGCCTTTCACTATGCACTCGTAAGGAGACCTAGAAACTAATTGTCCACTGCTCATCATGGGCCCCTATTTACGCTCTCCTTGACATCGGCTACAAGGGTAGAGCTCTAAATGATCATTTTTGTGCTAATCCGGGCTTGCATTTATTGTTGCCATGGTTATTTTGTATCTTTCTCATTTATTTATATAAATGACCATCACAATTGGATTGAGAAAAGTGAAGATGGAGAGCCTCATGTGTAATCCACGAATAAATCTACCTTAGAGACTATGATATTAATATTATTAATATAAAGAACATAGAATATATCAATGTGAGAAACGCATATAAGGGTTCATTGTATCGTTGGTTCTTGGTTGTATGTACGAACGGGAAAAAATAAATATGACTATCCAGGACCGTATAATATATGATATTATTGGATAATATAAGAAAACTTTTATACATATAAGCCAAGCTTCTATCATGAGAAAGAACGAAATAAAGGATCTACTTTATAAAATGATAAATTGTATAGTGACAAATTAATTTCTAAAACATAATTTATGTATATATCGGCATATATTAAATTGGTTGTATATTTGACATTTTATTTTTATATATGAATTGGAATCTATTTTGTTTCCTTCGCTTATTATGTGGAACAACAATGGTTGAAATGTTTTTCCAAAATTTGGCATTTTTAATGTATCTATTACCTTTAGGATACACAATTACCTACTCATTTTCACCGCCATAATTTCTTTTTATGATCAAAGATATTATGTATGGTGTTTATTTTACGAAATCTCTCAAATTTAAACGCGTTCTCCCACCTACCTATTCAGAGTAAGGTGATTATTAATGTGCAAGAAAACATCACAATCTAATCTAACTAAAATATTTGGTACTACAAAACATGTATCAATTCTCATTAATTCCTATGACAATTATATCTATTCATATTCAATAAAAAGACTCAACTACTATACATACACTTTGACTCGTACCGATTTCTCTTTTGTAAGTTCTAAAAAAAATAAGAATCTATTCATATTCAATAAAATGACAACTACTATACATACATTTTGACTCATACCTACTTCTCTTTTGTAAGTTTTTAAAAAAAGTAAGAACTTGTCAATAGTACAAACTAAGGCGACTTTTACTCATGCTTCATTATTGCGAGTTCATTAAACTCTTTTTCCTCGAGTCAAAGATTGTCTCTAGAAATTTTACATATCATAAACTAACTTCAAGCTTTCATTAAATCAAGATCAAAATTAGGCTAATCGACTACATTTTTAGTTCGTAAACCTTTTTGAGTGCACAAAATATTTGGCAATGCTTTAATAAATTTTAACTCTTTTTCCTCGGGTCAAAGATTGTCTCTAGAAATTTTAAATATCATAAACTAACTTCAAGCTTTCATTAAATCAAGATCAAAATTAGGCTAATCGAAGACATTTTTAGTTCGTAAATCTTTTTGAGTGCACAAAATATTTGGCAATGCTTTAATAATTTTTAACTAATCTCCTCGAGAATGATTATGTAACTTGTAATTTTCAGTGTTTCCATTGCAAGTCTTGAATATTTTTTGCGTATGGATGTAACTTAGAACTCAAGGTCGATTTTGTTTTGGTTAATAAAATGAAAATTTCGTATTATGTTGAACACACATATTATTGATGGACCATTCATAGGACAAGTTATTAACAAGAAAATCTCATCACAAGTTGCAGCCGTGTGGATGCTTTGGGACAAGCTTTCAACTTGAAGAGTGTATATGCATTGAAACCATGGTAGATTTGTACCCTTCACTAGAAGTAAACATTGATTGCACTAGCTCACAAACAGGTTCAAAGCACTTATCCGTGTAATTATTTAATTATTTTTCCAACGGATAAGGGGACAAGCAGGTGGTGAGAATACGGTACATGAACACATGAATAGACACGTTGTAAAAAAAATTGTGATAAGTTGTTAGATGAAGAAAAATAAGTCGTTGAGGTGGTTCATAGAACTTGGTCTATGTTGGATCATTTCTTGTTTTATTTTCCGCTTAACTTGCTGCTCTGCAACTTTTAGTTGTTGTTTAGAGTAACTTAAGATATGGCTGTCCTTCATATTAACATAAGCTCTTGATTGGTTCATAGATGACTTTGTACTTGTTGTGGAGATTAATGTAGAACTGTTCAAACCGAATCTTGGATTAGGATTTTGTTTTTGAACTTTAAATTATGATTTTGTTTGTGGTTTATACGATTCAGTTCAACTTCCCTAAATGTATGCTTGTTATATATATTCTGCTTGTAATGTGTGAAGGACAGAGCGTATACTGCAGAGACAGTCTTACAGGTGGTGTTTCACACGTGTAAGCTGTTCAATTGTTTAATAAAGATTCGTTCTATTTTTGACATGGTATCAGGGCTACAGGGTTGAGGAAGCCTGTAACCCTGAGTGGAGGTAGAAATTTAATCGGCGCGTTTGGAGGGCGATCAACGCGGTGTTTTAAGTGACAGTCGCGCCGATTCCAGGCCAGAACGATGGGAGTGTGCGTAGTAAAATCGCGCCAACCTGCGTGATTTTTTTTGGTGGTGAAAAGGCTGCATATTTTTGTTTATTTCGTTTGGCATTTGCCAAGATCCCCCACTGCTGCACCGAGCCCGGACTGCTGAGGCAGAGGCAAGGCCTGGACTACCGAGGCGGAAGACTGTGAGGAGAAATTTGTTGGACCTGTTGGATCTGAATCCGCGTGCAGGAGGCCGGCACTGCGAGGAGGAGGCCGAATCTCTATCTTTTCTACAGGCTGCGTGAGATCGGCGACAACGGAGAAGAAATCAATGAAGTCTACCATTGAGTAGTCGATTTTTGGATCGTTGGATTGCCAGATCGGGTGTTCTGGAAATCTGTGTGTTGAAACATTAGCGTGAAGCCTATCCGGTGTTGAGCAACGCTGCAGTCGAAGGTGAAGCCCGCGCGATCTGAGGTTGGCTCCCAGAGTGAAATCCGTGGAGGAGGCCAGCACTGCGTGGAGCATGGATTGAAGCCGCTGGTGTTGGGAGACTGAAGAGTTCAAAAGACTTCCTCCCAAGAAGGGAGCCGTAGCAGACATGAAAGAAGAAAGAGAACACGATGTGTTGACATGGTAATTTTTTTTTACAACGATTCGTATTGGAGCCGTTTTTTAAAAGGAATAATTATCAATTTTTTTGGTAATTAAAGTTTTTCAACTCTTTAATTAAAAAAATATGGAGGGGCTCTTTAATTCTTTAATGGAGGGGCGATTATTTTTTTAAAAGGGAAGGAATTTGAAGTTTGGTATGGGGTTTGTTATTTAAGTTTTTATTAAAGAATTCAAGTTTTTTCAATTTTTTAATTAAAGAAAAGGAGGGGCTCTTCATTTGAAAAATAGGGGAGATTGAAAAAAAAAGGGGGATTTTGGTTCATTTTTTTTGGATCAGGCATTTGAGACAATTGTTTTTTAGAAGATCCGGGGTTGTGTTCTTTTAATTGTTGGGGTTGAAGTTTTTTATTTACTCAACATGAATAATCAAGTAGTAGAAGCTTACTTCAATGAAAACAACAAGCTGGATGGATTCAATTACTTTGGTTGGAAATTCAAGTTGCAAACCCCGTTTGAGGGACACAATGCATGAACAATTGTGAACAATGATGAGGTGAAACCAAACCTTGTTGGAGGAACAACAACAACAATCCAAGACTGGGACAAGCGAGAGACTAAGGCGAGAATGCTCCTGAAATTGTCAGTCAAAGATTGCATTATCTCCCATATCCATGATTGCAAGAATGCACCAGAGATCTGGAAGACACTGAAGGATCTCTATGAGGTCAAGAACACCAATTGATTGTTGTTCTTGAAGAGCAAGATTCTGTCCATAAAGATGGAGGAGAATGAGACAATTGTAGCATTCATTTCACGGATCAAGGAGCTCAAGAATAAGTTAGGTGATATTGGTGAAGTTATGTTAGATACAGATTTGGTCACGATTACCATCAATGGTATGATTAACGAGTATCATATGTTCATCACTGGCTTGAATGCAAGAGAAAAATCCCAAGTATTTGAAGAATTGGTAGGGATCCTCATGCAGGAGGAAAACAGGCGACTGACTAATAAACCTTAGAGTTTAGATCTGGCCTTAATGGCGAAGAAGAATCCCATCAGAGAAAAGCCAAATGAAGCACAGAAGAGTAGCGTAGCCCCACAGAGAAAGATGCCCTCACTCCAAGGTACGTCTTTCAATAGAAATGACTGCGACCAAATGTTTTTATTGTGGTAGAACCGGCCATATAGCCAGATATTGCATGAAAAAGAAGTTTGATGAAGGTTGGAAAAGACATAAGTAGCATGCAGGTCCTTTTGCTGATGAGGAACAGAGTCAGAACATCAGACTGTTCATATCTGACTCTACACTTTCAGCTAAGAAGGATGAAGCAGATACTTGGTTTTCTGACTCAGGTGCATCCATCCACATGATAGGAAATAGACATTGGTTTGAACACTTCAAAGAAACCAACAGTGGAGCAAATATCTATCTTAGCGATGATAGAGGGTAATAAATCAAAGGTTATGTTACTATTCCTATTGTTTTTCCTTATGGAAATATTAGACATATCCATATTGTGATGTATGTACCAGGGACAAAAAATAATCCGATCTCTGTCGCTACTATAACTGATAAGAATCTCAAGGTAGAGTTTTCTAAATCATATTGTGTAATTAAATACTTGTTGGATTGTATGAAGCCTATTGCATCAGGTATTCTTGTGGGAGGATTGTATAAGTTGAATGTCAAAAGTGCACCACATCAGGCATTGGCATCATTTTCCATGACTACAGTGGACTTATGGCACCAAAGGTTCATCCATATTAACTTCAATGATCTGCTTCTTTTATAGAAAAGAGGTATGGTCAAAGGTTTTCCTATTTTAAAATCTACTCATATTGATTGTGATGCATGTGCATTGGGAAAGTTGCACAAAGATGAATTTCCTATGAATCTTGATAGAAAGAAAAGAGATATACTCGAGTTGGTACACACAAATCTATGCGGGCCTATGCAGACAAGATCGTTAGGTGGTGCATACTATTTTTTATTGTTTATTGATGATTGTACTAGATTTACTTTGGTGCATTTCCTCAGGAAGAAGAGCAACACTTTTGAATACTTCAAGGAGTTCAGAAGTATGGTTGAAAAGTAGACAGGTAAATGCATCAGGATTCTCTTCTCGAATCAAGGGGGAGAGTACAAGAAAACTTGTGTACTCAAGCACTGCAAGGATAATGGGATACAACATCAGTTTACATTACCCCACACTCCTCAACAAAACGAGGTTGTAGAGAGGGAGAACAGAACCCTTGTAGAGTTTTCTCGCAGTATGTTGAAGGTAAGAATCTTTCTAACGGCTTTTGGGCTGAAGCAATTAATACTGCAGTATATCTAAAGAATAGGAGTCCAACAAAAAGTTTAGATTTTAAAACTCCTTTTGAAGCTTTATTTGGTTATAAGCCCACAGTTAAGCATTTGAGAGTTTTTTGCAGCAAATCCTTTGCCCATATCCCAAAGGAAGATAGAAATAAACTTGACTCAAAGGCCATCAAATGTATTTTTGTTGGGTATTGTACATAATTTAAGGCTTACAAACTATTTAATTCCTCTACTCATAAAGTGTTTGTTAGCAGAGATGTAGTATTTCATGAGCAGGTTAATGATGGAAGCCATGAGAGTGCTAATGAAGAATGACACGTTCCCTTGTTGGTGGAAGAAGGAAGTGATGAATCAGGCGACAGCAATGAGCAGCAGCAACAGTAGTAGGAAGGGAAAGAAGATGATGTAGTTGTCAAGCCAAGTCCAAAAAATGATGATTAGACAAGGTTTGAAGCTAACCTGCCACTCAGGAGATCAGGTACGAAAGCTTAGTTTCCAGCAAGATATAGGGAAAATTCTTTTATAACTAATATGATGAATGTTGTTGAATCCTCTAGTTGTAAAGAAGCCAGTCAATATAGTGAATGGAGGGCTGCTATGGAAGAGGAATATGAATCAATTCTTAGAAACAAAACTTGGGATTTAGTTAAACTACCTAAAGGAAAATAACCCATAGGATGCAAATGGTTGTATAAGTCTAAATTTAAAGCAGATGGGAGCATATATAAGTATAAAGCTAGGCTAGTTGCAAAGGTATACTCACAACAAGAAGGCATAGATTATGATGAAACATTTGCTCCTGTTGCTAAACTAAACGCAATCAGAATGATAATTTCTTTAGCTACCAAACACCACTGGATGATTCCCCAGCTAGTTGTTAAATCTACATTTTTAAATGGGGACTTAAAAGAAGAAGTCTACTTAGTGCAACCTGAGGGGTTTGTCAAACAGGGGGAAGAACATTTAGTTTGCAGACTGAAGAAAGCATTGTATGGATTAAAATAGGCACCCATGTCATGGTATGACAAAATTGATTCATTTTTCTTGGAGCATGGTTATAAAAGAAGAAAAAATGACCCTAATCTTTATACGTGTTTGATAAAGAGGGAAGGATTGTTTTGATTTATTTATATGTAGATGATCTAATAATTACAGGGAATGCTGATGATCTCATTAAATAAATCAAAGAGTAGATGTCACAAGTTTTTGAGATGAAAGACCTTAGAGAGACAGACTACTGTTTTGGTTTGGAGGTTTAGAGGGATTCTAGACAAACTTTTATGTCACAAAGTAAGTATGTAAGGAGCTTACTGGAAAAGTTCAATGGATCAGTGCAAAGTTGCAACAGTAGCTTTACAACAGAACTTAAAACTTCATAACGATGATGGATCTAAGGAGGCAGATGAGACATTGTATAGACAACTAGTTGGGAGTCTAATCTACTTGACTAAAACTAGATCTGATTTAGCTTATGCAGTTAGTGCATTGAGCCCCTTGAGGGCCATTAGGTTGCAGCTAAAGGTGTTTTAGGTATCTCCAGGGAACCTTAGACTTTGGTATTGTTTATAGTGATTTGTGTGATGTTAGATTGCTAGGTTTTCAGACTCCGATTGAGCTAGAAATTTATATGACAGATGATCCATAATAGGCTATGCATTCATCTTTGGATCTAGGGTCATTACATGGAGCAGCAAAAAGCATAACACAGTGTCTGTGTCTTCTGTCGACGCTGAATATCAAGCTATGTGTGTTACAACATGTGAAGCAGTTTGGTTGAGGAGACTTCTCATTGATGTTGGAGAAGAACAAAAGGTTGCAAAAGTGATCAAATGTGACAACCAAAGCTCCATCAAACTTCAAAATAATCTAGTATTTCATAAGAACACAAAGCATATCGATACAAAGTTTCATTTTGTCAGGGAGAAAGTTCATTCAAAAGAAATCCATATTGAGTATTGTAATAGTTATGACAATATTGCTGATATTTTTATCAAACCTCTTGGTATAATCAAATTTGAGTTGTTTAGGGAAGTGTTAGGTATATCTGTGAATCCATTTCTCCATTAAGGGGGAGTGTTGAGATTAATGTAGAAACTATTCAAACTGAACCCTAGATTAGGATTCTGTTCCTGGTTTATAGGATTCAGTTCAACTTCACGAAATGTGTGCTTGTTATATATATTCCACTTGTAATGTATGAAGGAGAGAGCATGTACTGCAGAGGCAGTCATACAAGTGGTGTTTCACACCTGTACGTTGCTCAGTTGTTTGATAACGATTGATTCGTTGTATTTTTTACACTTGTTTGTTTTGACCTCCTGAAATTTTTATATATTATGAAGATCTAGCTTTATATATCAATAATGAGCAATCAAATATAATATGTTTAACATTATTGAACATTTTTTACTCTTTTAAAATATTTACTTCTCCACTAGCGTGTCGCAATAGAGAGTACTATAATAAAAGAAAATGAACTACTTATGTTATATTATGTATGTTTTTTTGTAAACCTATTATCTATGTTTTTTTTGTATAACCTAGATAGCTATGGAGTTAAATTAGATTAAAATATATTGTATATTGTATACTTTTTGTGTTATTTGGTCTGTTACTATCGAAATTTGGTGAGTAAAATTTAGGAAGTTTGTTGCACATTAAAATGACCTTTATCCATTGAAAATGTCTAAAGTTAGAATAGAATAGAAATTGCAGTAGTATTGAATACTAAATTTATTCTAACTAGCCTTCCCAACTATAAACCATATATTATCAATTGATAGACTCAACCTATTCATTTGGAATGGGTATCACTAGATGGTTACAAGTAGAGTGGTATATTCCCCTGAGTCAATAAACTCCATATTTTCCAAGGGACAAATCACATTTGTCACCTTACAATCCATCTTCCTAATCTACCTTTGTTTCATTAAGGTAGAGGAAAATGTGTTTCTACTCTCTAGATTGCTCCACTAAGACTCTTCCCATTATTCTTTGAATATGCCAGTAAATATCGACTACATTCATCTATTTAGTGGTTCATGTCCTTGTAGTACTTTTGTTAATAATCCAATTGTCCACCTGTGCAATCACACCAATACACATGGGCTAAAATTCCAACGATGAAATCTAAGAGAACAGATAAAATCGGACAAACTGTCGAAAGTTAAATGTATTTTTCATTTTTTTTTTTAAATCTCGACGATCGTCAAATATCCAATTGGAGTTATTTGATCATCAAATATCTGACAAAGATTTTTTACTGTCGAATGTATGATATTTTTTCCACTATAAAATGTTTGATGTGTTATCCAATATCTAACAAGGGGAAATGAACCATTGTATAATTTCCAATTCCACCATAAATGACTTTTTTTGTTGACACGTGTAATATGGAACCACTTTATGTTGAGTTTAACTAATTAGAATTAATATAATATTAATAATATAATTATGTATAATATTATTAATATATATTAATATGAATATGAATAATATATTTATTAATATAATATTATATAATTATAATATAAATTATATATATAACTTTATAAAATTATTATATATATATATATATATATATATATATATATACACACACACACACACACACATGAACATCATATAGCTTTGACATAGTTACTATAATAACGATTGTTTTGAAAGGTTGTAGGCTCATTTTGAGGTTAAATTTTGAACAAAATCTATCACGGAAAGTTTGGTGAAAAGAATGTCACATAACATTTGTCAAGGAGGCCAAGGATAGGTGGGATTAGCATTGGGGGCTTCCAAGGATCGAAAATGTTATTTCCCTTGTAGAAATTGCAAGTTCTTGAATCCAAGGAGACTTTTAATAAAAGCAACTAAAAATCATTGTAGAGACTATGGACACATTAAAGGCGGGCATGAATATCATCAATTAGTAACTTATTCATTATATGTTTTTGTATTGTAGATTGTTTTGTTAAATGTTTATATGTATATTGTATTTTAGATTCTATGTCTATGCATTGTAAATGTATTTCATATTATTTTGGAAGGTATTTGATATACATTGTCATCTTGATGTGGAGAAATGTTATCTATTTTTTTTTTTAGGATCAGTTAAGGGGTTAGGTTGGGTTATGAGTTAATTACTTTATGGGCTTAGGGATAAGGGGTTATTGTTTAAGGGTTAGGGGTTAGAGGTTAAGGGCTTAGGGGCTTAAAGGCTTAGGGGAATGGGGCTAAGGTGATAGGGGGTTAATTATGACCTTGATTATTTAGAGTGTAATGGGTTTTTATGGAGCATTATTAATAAGTTTTAAGAGTATATTATGCACATAGTTTTGAAAGACGAGCATAGTGAAAACATTTTTATATGAAAAAAGAAAAAAATTATATAATATATTGTAATAAAATTTTATAAGACAATAATAAAATATAGATATCCTTAAAAAATTAATTAAATAAAAAATTGATTAAAAATAAAATTATTATAAAGAAAATGATTGGATAAGCATAACAAGGGTCCATTTTGTTAATTTAGGTAAGATGATAATTAATAATAATTTTTTTTATGAAAATATTATATAAAAAAAATAATTACTTTGTTTATTAAAAAGTTTAAATTTATAAACCACAATTTATTAAAATGTTATGTTTCTAACAACAATCTATTCCGCTCATAAAAGACACTTTCTCATTTTTTAAGGAAAAAGTAACAAGACACAAGCCATGCACTTGGTGTTTCAAAATGTTTTAGGTGACAATCAAATTTTTAAGCTTAAGTAATATAAAGTGAAGAATTACCTATATAAAGTCTATTTTTGTGATAGGTAGAGGGTCTCATTTGTTCTAAATTGTGAGAAAGCTTGAAGTAATATCAAAGCTATAATATTTCTAGGAAAATGGTAGATTAATGAACTGTTTCATAAATCATAAATTTTTATTTTTTCAAAACTTATCTTACTTATTATCACTCGTTCAAGCTAGAACATTTCGTTTTGAATGTCCTTTGAAGTAGATGCAATATTTTGTTTCTACATTCACTTACCACTAACTACAAAGGAGTGAGTTTTCAGCGTTTGGTTCACATCAAATAAGTCGTCAAAAAGAAAGAATACCCCATTTTGTGTAGAAGGAGAGATATATGATGTCATGCCTTCGTAAAAAATAGTTTCCTAAAAAAAATGTCTTTAGTGGGTTCTCTATCACTTTCCTAAATAAAAAAGAGGATCCTATCTAATCTTCTTACATAAGTTATTTATTTCAAATTTTATAAGTGAAAACATATGATGAAAACTTTGAGTACATTCGTAAATGTGATGGATTGAAAAATGTTTGATGATTGTCAAGTGATTGTTCCAATTTTTTTTCAACATAATCTTTAACGTCTTACTAAATTGCACAAGCTTTATGATTGAATTGATTTTTTGTATTTGTTTCTTGCTCTCACCCAAGTTCATGGTTTCTCACCCATCCTCTTAAAACATCTGGTCTTTAAGTGAAATCAAGAAATAATATGACATTATAATGAGGAATACAGAGTAACACCAATATCTATTTTATCTGGTTATTACTATATATCTCAGAAATTGTCTCGCTTCCTACACGTTAAGAAAAGTGTCATCTTTCTTAGACTTTTTTTAGCATACTATTATTGATAAATTGCATAAACATCATCATTCATTTGTTGTCTTGGCTCTTGGTATCACCTAAGTTGTCTTTATTTTCCTTATATACTATATTTGTAAAAAATAGTATGGACATTTAAATATTTTCTATATATACTAATATTACATTATTGATTGTAACTGTATCTTATGGCCCCCCTTGGGAATTGCTTGAAAAGGAAGAGGTGGTTGTAGTAGAATCACATGTTCAAAAACAAGGAGCGAATATTGAGGATCAAGCTAATGATACTATGGAAGAATATAATGACGTTTATATCATAGTTGAAGAAGATGGGAAAAATAGATTGATCTAGACATTTAATAATGGTGGAATGGATTATGATGGAAACCTATATGATGCTCGTGCTTTTGATATACCTGTTCATGAAAGGAAAATTCAACCACTTTATGAAGGCTCAAAAACATCTCTTCTCTTTATTATATTGTTGTTGGTCAACTTAAAGGTGGTGAATGGTTTTCAAAACACGTGTGGCATGACTCATAAGATATTTAATATTTTTTTGTGACATTTAGTACTATATACATGATAAAGAAATTATTTTTTCCTTTATTTTAATGTTACTATGTTGATCATCATTTAATTAATTTATAACATTTGGATGCAATATGCATCATTAATATTATTTAGTTAATTAACAAATAATACTTTTTTTATGTTTTATATTATTAGGTGAATTTTTGTTACCACTGTCAAATATTTTATCTCATGCGTACCGAGATTTACATGCCATTATGAAATATATTGGAATGCAGTATCAAGCTATTCATACATGTCCTAGTGATGATATTCTCTATTATAAAGTACATGTGTCAAAATACAAGGCCAAAAATGTGATGAGAGTAGATATAAAATCGATAAAGTAACAAAAAAGGTGCCTCACAAGGTTCTTTGTTATATTTCGATAATTCCACGTTTGCGAAAATTGTTCAGGTGCAAAAGCATAACATAACTTATGGATTTCCATGCAACGAATAAAAGTGAATATGGTGTTATTTGAATGCATATAGATGAATCTTAATTTAGGAGTATAGAGGAAAGGTGACCAAAGTTTAAAGAAGAACCTCGTAATATTAGGATTTTATTAGCAACTAATGGTTTCAATCCATTTGGAGAGCCCATATCCACTTACTTGGTGTGGCCCATTTTTGTTATCAACAATAAAATTCCTCCATGGATGTCAATAAAGAGGGATCACATAATGTTTACCTTTTTTTTTTTGATATCTAGCTGAATTGGCAACGGCGGCGGTATCATACTCGTGTTATACGGGGTTGAATCCCACTAGCTGCCACTATAATAGCTAGGAGGAACTCCCCATCCCACAAGGAACGGCCCCTTAGGGTAAGACGAGACTTGAACCCGTGACTTACATAGCGGTACGAACGACTTAGCAGACCATTCGCTGACCACGAGACGAAACCCCTATGGGTGGATCACATAATGTTTAAAATAACATAGTAACATCTCATTTGTCTTGTTTGTTTCATAATTATATCTTATATTTTAGTGTTACTCATAGATGTTTAGTTATCTCTTATATTTTTTTTATTTACTCATATATGTACTAATTATGTATTGTATGTTCAATCAATTATTTAAGTACCAGGTCATGTACATCAATGTATATATCAAGCCTCTTATCGATGGGTTATTGGAGTTATGGAATGAAACTATATCACTATGTATGATATATTTAAACTCGTCGATGTACAAAGGGGATCTGAATTCCATGCAATGCTTTTACGGACAATTCACGATGCCTTGGGGCTAACACAATTCTATGGTATGTTATAACATTACCTTGCACTTTGGTAGTGTTTAATTTTATGAAGTTCATTTCATGTATGTTTTATAAATATTTTCTTTAGTGTACATACTTAATTTAATTCATATAAAAATTATTTCATCTCTTTTAGGTCTTAAAATAAAGGGTAAATTTGTTTGTCTAGTTTATGGTCTTAAGATGAAATACCATCATTCAAGAAGCTTTGTAAATGAGGTGGTTGATGAGTATATGCACTTCATTTCTAAGAACCATTAGTATCAAACTACTGTAAAACATATTCCCAATGGGAAAGAAGATATGAATTAATACCAAAGATAGTGACACCTCATGCATGGAAGTTGCAATACAATAGAGCATCTTAAGGTATGTATCAAATTGTTTATGTATATATATACATAATATGTTTGGATTATTTATATTTTTAATGCATTTTCTTCATTGTACTAATTGACAAGTGTTATTGTTGTAATATATTTAACTATGATTCACGTTGTATGTCATCATGGCATTCATAATAAGGCACTTCCACAAGGAATGAAAATATATACCGAGCAATTCAATAAACTCCCCTACCATGAGGACCTAGAAA
Source organism: Pinus tabuliformis (assembly GCA_031772625.1). Taxonomy (NCBI): domain Eukaryota; kingdom Viridiplantae; phylum Streptophyta; class Pinopsida; order Pinales; family Pinaceae; genus Pinus; species Pinus tabuliformis. Next base: position 1,440,354,417 of record CM062818.1, on the reverse strand, counting down.
TTTTTCATTTGTTTGATACAATGTACATCAGGAAGAATGTAACAAATACATTATGGTGAATTTTAGATGGAAGGAGAGATAAATATATAATTTTCAAGATTTGTAATGACATTAAGAAGGCCAATCCTGCATTGAAAAGTGTGACTCATTCAAATAGTGATGGATATGGCCAAAATATAAGTGCCTTCAATGGTTATTGACACAGCAACAAATAAATAATGTTAAAGAGGTTATTGAAAAAAAAAATCCAACTTAATTTTCTTCAAACATGAAGAATATCTTAACAAAGAAAGGTGAATTAGGTGGTGTAAATAATCGAAATTGGCATAATTTCATTAAGTTAATTATTTTGGTGTATATATTTATACATTGGTGAAACATCTTGTTCATTCATGTTTTTTTGTCTACTAATTTGGGAATAAATAATGATCAACCATTATTTTATGACTATATGTGCTACCTTTATCTCTCCAAGAGGACTTTGACAACAATTTCAAACAAGTTTTATATGATATTGGAAAATACATGAGGTAAGTGGAGATTTATGTGCAAAGTTTAATTTGTTCAAAAAGTTGTTGTACAACTTATATTTGACTACATGTGTTTTATTTGTTATGATGTACTACAAACTTTTTTATTGAAACATCTGATTTTCTTTCTTCATTTGTCGATTATTTTCATATAAAGAGAACAATAAAGAAGATATAAGGTAATGGAGGAAATAAATTCCTTGCCTAATGTGGGAAATGAAAAGTATATACCTCTAGAATTTTTCAATGCACAAGGACACTACCTCATACACCAAGTCAATGAGATTGAAAAGTGTGGACTTGTACACAAAAGTTCAATGTGGATGGTTGAAAGGCACTTGAAAACATTAAAGGCTTTGGTCAGACAAATAACACGTCATGAGGGTTATATTGTAAAGGGATATATGGTATATAAAACCATGGTTTATATTTATCAATATAGTCTTGCAATATGAAAAAGTATTAATGTATTGGATCACATTTGGGATGTTAACTCGATGAACAAATTTGAAGGGGAGAACCTATTGGGGAGAGGTAGAATGAGGAAAGTGTGATGTAAGTGGATAATGGAGATTTATAATACATTTGACTTTTTTGTTTTTATCCATATCATACTTATTTAATTTTTATTCTTCCTATATAATCCATTATTATGAAGGTATAGCATGGTAACTAATTATATGTATATGTGAATTGTTTTATTTTAATAGAGTCGGTCGAGAGTGGGATGCAATAGATTTATACATTACGAACAATCTTGATTGGATGAAGGTATGGATTGAAATATGGAAAGAAACTAATAATAGTAGGTTATCATTGTATGTTGTGTCTTCATTGATCAAAGAAAGTCAACATAGGGGAGATATCAATCATACACAAGGGGAAATTGATTTAGCATATGGTTTAAAAGATTATTAGGAAAGCATATTCAACCATAGTACTTAGATTTTTTTACAATTATATGAATGCATATGGCCTGTTTTTCCCTAAATTTGGAAAATTTCCAAGTATAAGTATGCTTATCAATTGAAAATGAATTTTTGGTGTGTTAAACATATTTCAGTTAAAACACCACAGCAAAAAGCACTGCAGTGACCACAATTTTCGAATCAAAAGGTTTGATGAAAAGAAGAAAACTTATGATAATGGGATAACTTCATTTTTTTAGGTTATCAAATGTTTCCTCTAAAGGATAGAGTCATCCAAAAGTCTGATGTATCTATTAACTATCATTAGTGAGAAGACTTGGAGGGTTTTTGGGAAAACCTGTTGTACATTCCATCGACAAACAAATATATGCTAAAGGAAACAAGAGTGATTACAAGCCTTGGAGTCACATTATATATGTTGTTATCGATCATTGGATGCTTCCTCGACTTGTCCCTCCTCTTGAAAAACTCTCCGTATTGTTTAGATTCCCACTCATTTTCGCATAAATATTTGAGCCTTTTTCTCTTGGCCGCAAGTCTAGAGAGGTCTGCCTTCTTTGCTGGTGTGAAAATATTTCCTTGCTTGGACGTTTTGTAGCTTAATCATTAAATTTTGAGGGTCTTCAAGCTTGAATTTGGATTTTGTAATTTAAATTTTACTGCCATCATCCCATTGTAGGTCATCACTACAATTTTCATCTCTCTTTGATATTATTTCAAACCCCATTAACTTAATCTAATTTGGGTTAACATTTTGCATCAGGATTGGAGTTTAATTTGAGGTGTTTCTTTATATTTTGTTATGCTATTGTATTTTGTAGGAGGATACAAAACCACACTTTTAAATCCATCCAAGGATAAACTAAAACCACCTACACTATGATGGAGTGATTAATAGACCCAAAATGGTAAGTTTAAGTAATTTTCTTCCATTTTTTCAATTTGAATTTGATTTATTATTTGGATGCTTCTAAACATCAAATTCTTTCACTTCATGAGGAGATTAATGGGGTGATTAAAAATGACCTTCACTAGAAGTATATGATGCAAGCCCAAATTTTGAGCCAACTTAATCCATAATGCCTAGTATCTCTTTCCACAAAGAGGTGCTTCCTTCAATCCCTATATAAACCTATATATTAGGATATAAATCCCTTTATGAAAATATTACAGTGGAATATTTAATTGGGAGGATGCGAAAGGGTTACACATACAATCCCTTTCCTCTAGAACGAACACATGCCCCTCTATATAGTCTCAGTCCTCTAATCGTCACAAACACATATCATTCAAAAACATATCCCCCAATATTAATTAGGAATCGAATCTATTTACCTTTCTCCTAGCATTTCTTTCATAGCCTGGATTTTCCCTTAAGCCCCAAAGGCTGTTTTACTGATTGTAGTCATCCAACCCTTTCTTTTCTTTAAATAGCCACCAAATCCAAGATCATCACAATCCCAATATCACGCAACTGCGTTGTGACCAGTTCTCAATGCTCATGATCAGTCCTAATTATTATTCTACATCATTACAACCCTCGAGGTTAGGCCCTTCCTACCTTCCACGCAAACTGGGGCCGCACTTACCATGCAAGACTTTTGAAAATCCCCAATGTAAACCAGAGATCACATAATTATAATGATTGGGAAGGAGGTTCCAGGCGGGAGCTAACTTAAAGGTTTCGACCACTTATACAATGCAACACATACAAAATGTTGCAAGAAAAACACTTCCAGAATGGGAAGTCTAGGCGGGGACCACTATGTTGGTTTCGAGCTGCCTATATAAGTTTGACACTTTTGGAAAGAGGTTGTCATAATCAACTAGGGAAAAGTCTCTGGACAGGGTCCACTTTCACATTGGCTTGGCTTCATTTGATTGCTCCATGTAGCCCGATGCATTTAAAGAGGGATGCAAATGAAACCTCTGGGATAACTCTTCAAAGGTATTCCTTCTAGGTAGGGTCCACATGCTTCAATAAGTTCAACACTTTAAGTGACATATCCCATCATTGCTAAATATATGCTAAGTATTGAATCGCTCTAGCCTACCACTATCATTTGAAAGTTCTATCTCTCGATGCTGTTAAGTAAAAAACATCCATCGAGACCCAAAAATGCCTAATTTTTGTGCCTATTCACTAGTCCTTATGCTTTTCCTAAAGCTCTTTGTCATGGTTCCTCTACATGCCAATTTTTTCACTGGTCGTCATGATTCTTCATCTATTGTGCCACTTTGAACCTTCACTGTAACTGGATCATTCATCACTTAGTTGATCAATGATCTCGATTTCCCAATAGAGTCTGGGAAGAATTAAAGGATTCTTTTCTTCTCTCTTCTCCAAAGCGCTATTTATCTTGAGATTGTACAATTCTTTTATGCCCTCTGTTATGCTTATACTACATAACTCTGATGAATTTTTAGTTTGATATCTTGACCTTTGTTTGTGATCCCTTCATTCACGCAATTTCACATTCTTGAAATTCTCTCCCTCTTGAGCTTTGAAAACCACATACACCAAAACAAATATACATATAGATACAACGATTACAATTAATAACAATGAATCGACATTTTGGATCCATATACTCAAAACATAGTGTCTTCATATATTATATAAAGAATTTACAAAAGGCTCCTAGCCTAAAATTACATCATTTGTCCCTCTCGGCCTTGTGGACTCTTTACTTTTCTCCTGTGATCACCCTCTCCTTTCTCTAACTAATGATTATTCTTTCCTTTTTGGTTTACAAATATGTACATAAAGGATTTTGAAATTTTTTTAGCTCATACCCAAAATTCTATCAAAAAATTCTATCTCTAGATCTCTAGATCTCTAGATCCACAAAATCCTCTTAGAAATCCAACTAACTCTAAAATATCTCTGACTCTCCCAAATACTCGCTATACCTGTCATTTAGAGAAGATATGATTACATCAAGCCTCACTTCCAATTATTTATGTACAATTATTCTATAAGCTTATGAAAACAAGTAAAATCAACTAATTCTGCACATGTAGGGAACCAACTCCCTTGGTAAATGAAAGACCCCTAGTCAAGTCAAAACACATTGTCTTGGAAGTGGAATGCTCTTACATCAATATATATTTCACTTAAAATATTCTCTATATTCCTACCATATATAGCATAACCACTAAGGAATTTAAAGGATTATTTGGGCCCATATAAATTCATCACATTTTTTTGGTCCTTCAAGTGCTCATTATGGCTAAACTCTTTAATATTTTCCCAAAGGTTTGATGTATTTCTCCCTCCAATAAGTAACGAATCTACCCTATATTATCATATTTCATTTGGAATCTCTTATATTACTTACATTGTCCAAAATAATATGATCATCTTATTATCCTCCATAGTCACATGGATCTACTTAAATCTGCTCCAAATGTTGCTTACTTTCTCATGTTTAACTATTTTTTAGCACTTGTAATAACTATCTTCTTTGGCTCTCACAAACCATTCTTCCAATGCTCACACCAAGGCCTTCATCACCAACTTTTTCACTTCATGCAAAATTTCAATAGGTCTCGATTGGTGTCATTTTGGGTCTTAGACTATATAGTTCCCATCTAATTCTTTGAACTTCAAGAGGTGGAGTTCCTCTTAAAGATATTCTTATAAAAAATAAATCTTTAAGAACTACCTAAAATTCCTCTTTAAGAAGAACTAGATCTATTGTATTGCATTTAGGATCCATGTATTTCCCTTGTATATTTCAAAATTATCACAAAACCTAGATTTCATCTATATGGACATCCCTACTTGTAGATACCAACTCTTCAAGGGCTCATGGAAAAATAATGGGACCTTAATGTTGACATAGAACTTATCGAAGAAATATTTATATGAAAAGAAGGGTGTTATGTGATAAATTCTTAGGAGTGATTTAAAATATTGTAGCAAATGTTAACTCAAGGACTTCTCTTGAACATATCAGAGACACATTATGGAGTTGGTAGAATTTAATCCAAACCTATTGCGAAGGATTTTGATATGGTGTGATTAACCAAAGAGGCAATTACAATTCACAACCCAAGAGTCACGAAGATGAAGTGAAAGAGTGTCATGTTCAAGAGTGACTTGCTACCTTTAATAGGTTTACTACCATGCATTCCCAATTTCCCAACCATTTCTATCTAGTACCTCTTTATTTTTGGAAAGCCTGAGGGGGATAACATATGCTTTAACTATAATTTCATCCTTCAGATGGATCCTTCTGAGTATATTTAATGAAACCTGAGAAGGAGTGGTTCAGTCCCACCATGTTTGATAAGTCCAACATTGTTTGATGGTTTTATGAGTGCAACGATTATGTAACTTGACCTCTTTTTCATGTTTAACGAGTTTGAAAAAGAGGAAAAAGGAATACTCCAAAGGTTCCTTTTTGTAAATTTTGGTCTATTGAGTCTGAAAAGGAAGAAAAAGATACTCAGGAGAACCTTTTAGTGATGTTCAACAAAAGTATTCCTTCTTTGTAAATAGACTATCCGAGTCTAGAAAAGAGTTAAACTCATAATGGGCAGACATATTTTCATTTACTTTAACGATTTTGAAAAGACAAGTTCTCGACAATCATTTCATGTTTTGGGAGTCTGAAAAGAGAAGAAAGAGAATGACTCCAGGCGTTTCATTTTTTGTAGGTTTACAGAGCCCAAAAAGACAATAAATTTGTGCTCTTTCATCAAAATGATTTGTATTTAAATTAAAATATACATTATATCCTTTATTTAACTTTTATCATGCTTAGAACACCATAAAAATATTAAATATATATAACATATGGTAAAAATTAGGTAAAAATATTAAAATAATGACTAATTGACCATAAATAGTGAAAAGTAAAAGAATTTTTTTACCATTTTCATTTTTACCTCTTGTGAATGAGCCTTGAATGCATTTTACCCTCAAACATTTGTAGATGATTAAAGCCAATCTGGTGGACCATCTCTAGTCACTTTCTAGTGTAGTGAGTTCCAAGCAGAAATCTATCCTTTTTGTCCTTTTCACGACTTTTATTTTTCATTTGATGCAAAATTTTGAGATTTTTCAGTGATTTAGGGTCTAAAATTTCACTCTAGGCCCATCCATCACACACTCTCTCTATAAAAAGGTGTGCTCAATTTTCCTGATCTATACTGAGAAGAGCAGACCAAACCACCTACCAGGAAGGAAAAGTGTTAGGTGCAATCGATGTAGTTTGGGAAAGAAATTTGTGTCTTGAGTTATATTTTTCTTGAATTTTTTCTCAAGGCAAATTCTAAGAGTTTTTCTTGTGGTTTTGCAGCTATTCACTAGAGTAAAAAATGTTTTTAAGTTGGAGAGAAAGAGAACATGAATCTCACGATTTGGCTGCTGCAAATGTGCCAACAACTATATAATCCCTAACGAACTATGGGATTCTTAATATTTTCTTGATTCCTGACATTAGAGCCCAAGTTGATTTACTGGATTACTTGGTCAGAGCATGAGATATTTAGGGACAATTCTTTAGGATCATAACACATAATGTCATAATATAGGTGAAGATATCTATTTCTTATTATGTTTACCTTGAAGAGGAGCTCCTATCTCATTATCTGACATGAGAAGATGTGGTGAAACTGTGAATAACTACATAGCTACCCATTGTAGGCCTCGTTATCAACAAAAAAATTGATGGGAATGTATAAATCAAAGATGTCATTATACTTACTCTCAAGATGATACTATTCACTATCACTCAATAGGATGGTAGTGCGTCTTTGCATTTGGATACCAAGTCCCAAATGCAATATGAATTGGAGTGCATATAACCTACTATCTTCAACTGCTGTGAAGGGCTATTAGATAACCTGAAGGAACATGTCAAAAGAGGAAATGATGGATTCTTGAAGAACTTTTCATATGGTTCTATTTTTATATATTTCACTCTAGAGAGGATACCATTGCTCTGACCTCAGCGGATCTCTTGTGAGCTTCTAGGACCAGGGGTTTTGCGGATGAGGCAATGGGTACATCTCATGTTTCTTCACAAGGGTTCACCTTTGATGAGTTTTACCCCTAGCTTGTTTCTAATGATGTGGGTACAATTTACCATGATTGAGGAATATCCATACACTGCAGTTGATTTTGGAGGCGACCCAAAGCTCGTTTTAACTAAAGGTGAGATATCGGGTGATGTAGGTAAAAAATGTCACGTTGAATATTTTTTTATTCTTTTGATTTTACAATTTTTTTATGTTTGTAATGTATCATAGACTAATTATTCATTTCACATGCATATATTAGACCTGTATGACCACTAGGCTTGTTTTATCAATAACGACGGGGACAACCACAACTTGCACAGATTGGACTTGTTGCAGGGGCAAAGGATGAGATGGATGAGCCTAACATAGTTGAGACTCTTACTAAATTTGAGCATCACATTGAGGGATTGATTTACAGTGTGTCACTGACCAGGATAAATGAGACCCATATATTACTATTGTGGTACACTATTGGAGTGTTGGAGCGCATCAGTAGACCGTTATGCAAAGTAGCCTATGTGGTTGTGTGTTATCGTGATCATCATCAGGATTAGTTGACTAGGAGGCCTTTGAGACATATTTTCTCTGCATTCATTTTGATATTATAAGGCGTGTGGCCATATGTGTCTTATAAATTTTTTGTAAAACCAAACTCTACATACAATTATCTATCGATGTTTCCTATTTCCCTTATTCTCTTGTTCAATACATGATGTTTATTGAATTATTTACATGTGTGGAAACTTTCTGTCTAAAACATAATTGGCTAATGTATTAGTTAATGTATTTAGATGTCTAGGAATATGTTGATATTGAATGTAATCAAAATGTCATTCTAAACGGCGAACCCTTAAACACATGCATAGCATCACTGGACATTGTATTGAATAAACGTTGCTTAAATGTAGTATTATGAGTTATGAATCGATTCTAATCACTAAATGGAAAATGCCACGAGAAATAACATCCAAAAATTATTCCATCAATGTGATATACTCAAGAATATTATTAGTTGAGTGACCCATACAAATTCCTTGTAAACTCATTAACTCGCCACTAAGAGCATATATATCCCACACTATGGAGGAAAGGTTTTGAGTACTATGACTAGTGCCATTACCATACCCAACATATGGTTGAGGGAATGTCGAAATATGAAAATCAAATGTAATTCAATATTAGTGTAGGTGGTAGGAAACTCTGAAGGAAACACACTGCAAACACACTAGCACAACTATACAATATATATGTAGTGAAAATGCAAAGGTAACCTAGGCATAGTATTTTTTTAGGTACAACTCATTTCTCATTGCACCAAATGGATTCATCAAAATGAATGAGCTCATAAGCCACTTTTGCAAGTACACGTTTGACTATACGCAGTCCTAGCCACATCGGTTCGATCTTCCCAACACCTAATTTTTCAATTTCTTGATCATATAAAAGGACCAAATTGCCTGCCAAGAAGGTACGAGGTTTAACATTTTTTTCCTAATTTTCTTTGATGCATTTATTATGGGCCTCATTGGCCATTAAGGCATTGCATCGGGTTTCATCTAAGCAAGCTAAATGAGAAAAATTCTCTTTTTTTGTGGGATTTGTGGGAATAATCTTAATGGAAAGCTTTAAATATGCAATCTCACATTCAATCAGGAGAAGAGCCTCTAGACCATACACCAACTAAAAGGGTTTAAATCAAGTCACAATTTGAACAGATGTTCGATATGCCCACAATGTGGAAGAAATAATAAGGTGCCAATTCGTCTAATCAATCCTTATCATGTGTTGTGACATAATTTTCAAAACCTTATTAATGGATTCTACTTACCCATTGACCTATGGGTAATAAGGAGTTGAGTTTTCATGTTAAAGGGCCAACTTGGCAGTTAGTTAATTTTGAAAATGTTTACCATAGTTGATAACAATGGATTTCAACTCACCAAATATGTAGATGACATGGTTGAAAAGAAATAATGAAGTTGTTTTGTCATTATCATTGTATGTAGGCATCGTTTTGGCCAATTTCGTAAAATATTCTACAACCACGATAATGTAGTTAGTCCCCTCAGTCGAACGAGGTTTATAGGTCATGAATTTAATGCCCCATTTTGAAAAGGGTCCAAAACCGATAATAGGATGCATAGGAGTAGGTGGAACACAGGGTTTGTGGTTATATACCTAGAAAGTATGACACCTTTGGACTACAAGAATGCAATCTTGAAACATAGTTGGCCAAATGTAACCAACTCACAAAACATTCTGGGCAGTGGCATAACCCGACATATGTCTGCCACATGCTCTAGCGTGACATTCATTCAAAGATTTCCTAGCCTCCTTTTGAGTGAGGCACTGTATGAATATTGTATCGACACCACAATGATATAGAGTAGCGCAAAGTATAATATAATTTTGAGCTCAGTATTGAGTGCATCATTGATCAAAGTGATAGGTGTTAGGCCATAAATTTTAGGTTTGGAGATAGATGATGATATCTCCATACAAGGGTTTGGACGAACCAATTAGAAACAATGACTCATCAGGAATATAATCGCCATAATAGGACTTAATTTTAGATGAGGGAGGGTTGCAAATCAATTCAACAGACTAATGAATTACTAGATTTAGATTGGATGAATTCCAAATAAAAATATTGGAGAATAACAATCGATTTGGAGTATTTCCCCAAAAATTGATGTGATAGAATGTAAGTCATCGTGTTGCAATCAGAAACTACCATAGCCTTATGAAGTAGAATATAGTGGCCAAATGTCTCGACAAGTTCCATAACAAACAAAGATAATTTTTCGACGTGATAGTATTTTATTTTAGTTTCATTTAAATTTTGACTTAAATAATATATAGGATGTTCATATCCTTGGTAATATTCTTGGACCAACACCATTGCAATGGTGGAAACAGTTGTAGAAAGATATAGGAAATAGTCTCATTCATAATTGGGGGAATACAACAATGATGCTTGAACTACAACATCTTTCAAGGCATCAAAACCCTTTTGGTTTGTATCATCACAATGCAAGGGAACCCAATTTTCCAATAAGCGAGTAAATCCTTTCATAATTTCTACACAGTTCTGGATGAATATCTGTAGAAATTTAGCCTTCCCATGGAGGTGTTGTAACTGAACTAGTAAGGAAGGTGCAGAAAAATCAAGAATTTATTGTACTTTCAGTGGATAGATGTGAATTCCTTGTTTTGACAAAACAAACCCGATAAGTCTACTAGATTGGAAAGAAAATACACAATTCTGCATATTTAATCTTATCTTGTAATGCCTACAATGTAGTAAAATCACTCTGAGGTGCATTAGATGATCCTCATAATATTTAGATCGGGTAGGTAAATCATCCATATAAGGTTGTATTGTATGTTCGATATCATGGAAGGCATAATTCATGTCCCTCTGGAAAGTTTTGACAGCATTATTCAAACCAAAAGGAATTTTACAATAGGAAAACATGACCCATGGAAAAATAAAAGTAGTGCTATGTTGGTCCGAAGGGAGTATCTTGATTTGATTGTAAGTGGAAAAGCCATCCATAAATGAAAAAAAGTCACTTTTAGCATAGTCATCAACAATTTGGTTGATGAATGAGGTTGGATAATTTCCTTTAGGACAAGCATGGTTAATATCTTGATAGTCAATGCATACTCGAATCATTCCTTGTTTCCTCATCACAAGAACTATGATTGAAACCCAATCGATGAGAGTTATTGGTTAAATAAAAAACAGATGTAAAAGTTTTTTAATTTATGCTTTGATCGCAATAACTTCTTAGGGTGAACCAGACATAGGCATTGTCTAACTGTATTGGGATATGGATAAGTTTCAATTTAATGTACCACAATATTCGAATGAATACCTGGAATCTCCTCATATTTACAAGCAAAAACATCCAGGAATTATTGAATAAGGGATTTAAAAATATCAACCTCATCAAGAGAACACGATGCACCAATATGGACATTTTTAATAACTATGCATTTAATTTAAATATCAAGAGGAATATCTCTTTAATATTTTCTAAGTTCTTCTTGGAATTTACATCATGAATGGATATGGAATCCTTAAATGCCTTAGTAATATTGGGTGAATAAACATCTCTAAGATTATTTTCAAGAATTTCATGTAATGAGTCATGATGATTATCGTCCCATGGTGCTTCGTCTGACATCATGATTTCTATGATGCTTTCATCGGTAGAGAATGTATCGGTGAAATGGTTAAAATATCAACCGAAATCTTGGGAATGACAAGCCTAATTTATTGAGGAATTGATATCAAAATTTGTCGAACAGGCCGAATAAATCGCTTCATATTCCATCTCAATGGGATTGAGCCATTGATGGTCACCAAATGTATAAACATTAGAAATTTTGGGTATTATCTAAAGATCACATGAAATAGTACAAGAGGAAATCATATTAACAAGGGCGACCAGATTAGGAGTGTCAGCAGGAGGGAGTGAAAAGTTCCCATTAGGGATGAGTCTTTAAGCAATCCTATTCCAACATGTTTATAAGGACATGGGGATTCACCCACAATTGGAATGATTTCAGTAGTTTGAGAGTTACCAGAAAAGAAGGCAATTTGATCGATGACCACGATGGTCCCCCAAGTGAGGGAAAGAAATAATCCTAAAATAGGTTGCAATCACAACTGCCATGGAATAAATCCCCTTCTGACCATGCAAAGATGCATCCATAACTTCAACATCTACCAAGACCATTTTTCTAGCTAATTCTACTTGCAATGAATCTAAAATCCCATAAGGTTTGAAAACTCTTCCATCAAAATCTTTAAGAGTAGTGGGTGATTGATTAAGCTATGGAGAACAAACAATTCTCCAACATGAAAGTGACATGATACTAGTCAAGGCACCTTCATCTATGATGGTTCGGTGAATATTTTTACTTCGAATGACAACCTTAATCATGAATTCCAATTGGCACAAAATTTTAGGAGTATGGTTCTCGTGATTAAAGACAAAAATATTCGGATCTGAAGGATCTATCCCTCCAATCGCTGTAAGTAAGGACCTATTTTTGGAAGTGTAGTTTTGCAACACCTCAAAATTTGACATAATAGACGGAGTCATTCATAATAATTGGTTTTGTGAAACCAGAGATTCCGGGTTCGATCCACAGTATGGGTGCGAAGTTGTTATGTGGAACATTCTCTTTTGCAAAAAAAAAGGAACTCCCTAGATCTAGTGGCCTGATCTAGAAACAACAGGGGAAAAATATCTATGTTTCCTTACATAAATTATAACATGGAAGAAACACCTACCTAGAATCTATAGTAAGCCCTCCTCTTCTCCTTGCTTGTAATCTCCAAATCTAGCTCCAAGTGCTATAAATGGAACTTGTAAAAGGACTAAAACAAGCAAGAGAACTACATTATCCACATAGCATAAACTTATTTCTCTAAGAAATGAGTCAAAATCCATTAAAATACACAAGCATCAACATGACACAAGTATAGGAAAATAAAGTGCTTTTGTACTAATAATTGAAGGATATAACTAAAACCATTTATAAATGCTTGACTTTGTAGATGTATAACAAATAATCTTGTCCTTCCTTGACACAAAGAAAGCCTTCAACCTTAACCCTAATGAACCAATGGATGATTATTCGTTAAGCTCAAAGTAGCATCATCATGGCACCAGTAATATCTAGAATTCAACCAAGACTCCATGTGAGGCAAAAAATTTATAGGGTAAAAGTGGAAGTTTGGGATTTACCAATCTAGACTTGAGATCCACATATGAAGGAGGAAAAGCTCTAAAGATAAGAGATAAGGCCTATAGAGTAGGAATTTGAGATCTCTATCAAAGGTCAATGGTTAAAACCACCTTAGAAGCTTCTAGAAGGAGAAGTTTCGTAACTATTTTTTATTTTTCCTGAAATTATAGAACCATTACACCTTCAAAGGAGAGAAGCCTATGCTTATCAGTGCAGGTGCTCAATTATGCAACTTGCAACCATTACATGTGGAGTGAAGTTCAAAGTGCGCTCGGGAAAAAACATACTTTCTAATCTCATTGACCTAGAAACTTAGACATTTCAGAGAGGTAATTCTTAGGGCTTTTCTAAGGGATAATGAGAAAGTGTTAATGATATTGAATAATCCGGTTTTCATTCCATTTCGGTGAATGGGAAAAAAATGTCTTGTAACAGAGAAGTTAATGCGTTAGTCACCAGTCACATTGCCTTTCCATAGTATCCTATATGGAGTAACATTGGTGCCAAATCTTATGGCCAAAGATCACACATTTTCTTTGGTTCATAGTAAGGAAAAAATTGCTAATCTTGTACCAAATTATCAAGAAAGTATATAATGGTCCTTCCGAGTGCATGGTTTGCAGGACCGAGGAAGAAATTATGGAACATATTCTTAACTCTTTTTCAAGAACATAGGTGTTATGGGATCATATGAGGATCATCTTCAGACACCTAGATAGATCTGCAAACAACCTCACTCAAACTATAGAGCAATGGAAAATATCTCTTTTCAAAAGCCCAATTATCAATAGAGCTTGGGTTTTGGTGTTAGGGCTCCTACTGTGGACCATATGGAATGGTAGAAATAAGATAATTTTAAAAAATTAATGTGTCTCTACCAAGGAGATATGGAAAGTTAAAAAAACGAATATGAAGGAATCGATACTAGTAGAAATTTAGAGACATAACGATTAGAAGGTAGAGGGAGAGGAAGCTCAGATACTTGAAAACCTGGGACTTTCACAAGGTATAACCAAATATTCCCCCAAATCATTAACAATCGGCCAAAGCGATACACCAACCACCTTTAGACCTCCTCCTAAAGTCGTTGTGAAGATTAACTTTGATTGTGCTTCAAAAGGAAACCAAGGGTCAATGGGGTTTGGAGGAATTCTCAAAGATTCAAATGATGATCCATTTGGATGTTATGTGGCATACTATGGTACCACATATGAAAATGTGGTAGAATCCACTGCAGTAATAAAATTGATCCTATTGGTGACTTGACTTCAGATTCCAAAGATTCAAATTACATGGGACTTGTATTTAGTCATCTCAACCACATAGAAACTCCTCTAGGGTTTACCTCCAAATAAAGTTATGAAAATTTGGAAGTTAGCAAGAGAGGCCTATCAGATCCAAAACACTCTAAGGACCTTTCCCTATGTAATTAATTCTCATATCCATCACTTGAGTAACACAGTAGTTAACTAGATAGAAAATTATGGATCTATATACTCCCATAGAGATTTCACTTCCCATTAGACACCATATATTAAGGAACCGGACAAAAATAAAATCCTTAATATTATAGAAAAGGATATTCCCCCCCGATGGGGGTGAAACATGGTGGAAATATGCATTCAGTTAGATCTAAGGCTCACCCCACATGGCAGTAGGTGAATGCAACATGTTACTTTTTAGAGTACATGGGATTAGTACCTTATCATTCTTGAGGAATGGTGCTGTATTTGGATTTGGGTTGAAATGGAGATGGGAATTATTTCCCTCCAATAAATGCGAGGAAGGTTGGTCAAAGGTTTTTTCATTAAGAATGTTACAGGGTGCTACATTGGGGTGCCCTATAGACCTTCTATTTTTCACCAAGTTAACTGCATAAGATTGGGAGGGGGATTCATGGATGGATGGACTGAAGTCGTAAGCAAACTTGTCACTTGGGATCCAATAACTTGTCCTATCAATGCAAGCTTCTACAACACGGTATATTGGCAGGTATACTTTATCATTTGGTTATTGCCTTCGATAAGAATTTGATTTTAAGGAACTTTGTTGGGGGAGTGGTGTTGATAGTCATCCTTACCTTCATTCCCAAACCTAGAAGTATTAATTGGGCTCCTCATTTTTGGGATTCCCAGTGTTTAGTTAGGGTGGATTTGTCTCTAGTGCTTTTTCTTTCTCCTTGGCAGTGGATGGTCTTATGTCTCAATTTTTTTCCTTATATGGGTTGTTTGGAATCTACCATTATGGGTTGAGTGGTATTATTTCTATGATAATGTGGCCTTTACTATGGTAAGGCTCCGAGGCAATCATGTTCTCATTCCCTATATTTCCGGGAGGGTGACTGGTTGGGTGGTTGGGGCTTACGAGGCTTGAAGTTGGCTCCTCTCTTAGTGGCTCTCCATCTTTTCTTGGGATTCCTTCTATGTAGTGTGGGCTTTGAGTGCGGACATTGAAGACCCTAAGAGGTGTAAGTATCCATGCTTAGGTCTTTAATTATGTTTTGTGTTGCCTTTTCTTACTATTTCATTGCTCATTGGGTTGGGAGGTGGCTACAAGAAGATTCTCTCATCCAGCCAAGACGATGGTGGAATGATTGGTTTTGAGTTAAAGGGGAGTGTGTTCTCGATGGACACAGTTGAAGGTGGTCAACATAAGAGGTTCATATAGTAGGGCGTGAGGCAATGAGGCCATTGGGTTCAGGTAGTCACAATGATCTATCAACGAGGGCATCCTTGTTGCAGAGGAAGATTGTTAAACAGAATTTTGTCATTGTCCTTGTAGTCCCCATTCCTTGATCCTAGAGGACCTCTACAGTGAACCCGACATGCCTTCCCTTCATCGAGAAACTCCCATTGTGTCCCTCTTCATGAGCAGAACAATTCCCTTTTGCACCATTTCCCCAAAATCTTCTATTTTTCCCCGTTTACAAGACCAACTCTAATGACCCTTGTCCTCCTTGCATTGATATGCAGGGATTGACAATATACCTAGTTCTGATCAGAGCGATTGAGCTTTATTATAGTCACGTCGATCCTCTTATGGAATTTTTTTTTAAAGAGATGAAGGTTCCAACTCTAGAAGCTTCGTAACGGAAGTTTCGTAAATGGTTTGGCCTGATGGAGTCGATGATGTTAGTTTGGGATCCTTTCCCCTATAAGGATGGAACTACCTCAAGAGATAAGACCTTCTCCCATGAGAAGAGGAACCATATCTCATCCGCTCATTATATATAAACCTCCATTTTTCCCAAGCACAAGATAGTGTTAATGTTGGTGTGCTAGTGCTAATTAAGTTTGGAGTAAATAGCAAGCTATTCATAGTTGTAGCTCTCTCGTGGTGTGAGGGAGAAGTGTGAATTTGGTTTAGTATGAAGCCTAAAGGGAAGAGCCTTAAAACTATCATTGTTGTGGCCATCATGGAATGCTAACGGAAGTGTGTGGGAACCTGGTTTTGTTGGAGGAGAATGACAACATTGAGACAATGGTTGTAATCTCTTCTTGATTTAATATATATGCAATTGTTCATTAATTTCCTACATAATTTGTCATCTTACATGTTTATGTCTTAATATTTCTTGACTTGTTAAGTAGGTTGAATTGCAATTTGTCTATTATCACGGTTGTTGATTGTTGTTGTTTACTTGTTTTAGGTGTTCGAAGAAGGAAACGAGAGATAGTTGGAGCAAGCAAGCAAGGTCACCATCAAACAGGATAAGCGTACTAAGAGGTAGGCCCTCTTAATTGGTTCTAACCTAAGGAAATCTTCCATAGAATGTATTTGTTGTTGCTAGATCCATTATCAGGCTAGAGGAATTGTTTGTGTCTACACTCATAATTTTACTTCACCACAAAGATGTCTTGGGAAACCAGGTGCACAGGTTGATAGGGGGATGGAAATCATTGAGGATGAGGTGGAAGGTTTCATTGGGGAAGGAAAGGTTTCCCACACCCAAAATCCTTCACGTAGTCATGTGGAATAACCATCTTCTTTGCACACAATTTCAAAACAACTTTGATATATCCAAGCCAACCTAGACATTCTATTAGAGCATAGGTACAAGGATCAAAATGATATCGTGGAATACATCAATGATGTGTGGTTAAGTCAGAATGAGATGATGGAATAACTAGCTACCATGAGATGCAGTCAACACCAAAGCCATGAAATAATGGATGAAATTGAAGCACGCCAGACCCATATTGACTATGATATACATGAAGATCACAAGAATATAGTTAATCTGGTTAATTAATCTCATGAACCCCCTCCTTAACATAAAATCTATATGTTGTGTTCTAGTTTTGTTTGTTTTTTGGTATATATGGCCATTTTATCCATGGGACACATATTATTACTAGGTTTACCACTTATGTTTTTTTTCATCTCTTCTGGCTAGAAAATCTGGTCAGAGTGAAGTGGGGAGAGTCGAAAGCTACCAAAATGTAATCAACTCTGTTTAAATAATATTAGGAATTTATTTTTTAAGAAAAAATATAACTTCTTTCAAATTTTAAGCATTGTATCCTATGGGGATGTCAATAAAAGCATCTCAAAGATGATGGTGATCTTCCCTAGAAATAATTATCTCCCAATCATCACCAAGGTTTTTGTGGTGATGTCATCATAATTTTCATAGTTATATTCATAGTTTGATTGATGTTTCTTTCCTCAAATTTATTTTTTTCCTAAGAATATTCTTATTTGGTGGCCACATAAAAATGGTTAGAGAGCTTCTCCATGTCTTCTTTAAGATTTGTGGTACATTCCTCATTGAACTATACATCTTGCAGGTGCCCATTCTTGGTGGTTTCACAATCTTCAAAGGATAATTCTATGCCCTACTCTAGAAAAATATACACATCATCTAGACCATCAATCATTAATTTACTAATACACATATTGTAATGAAGATTCTAGGTAACATTTTGACCATCATCTTCATGGTGGCCTTCATCTTCTTCTGATTCGAGGAAACTTTCTTTAGTTGTGACAACAATAATATCAACTCTACTAGGATAATATTACCATCATATGTATCATCATCCCCAATTCTTTTTCCATGTTCATTTTTTGTAATGAATTTATAGTCTTCAAAGAGATCAACAAATTGTTCCTCTTGCAAGGATTCCAACAACTCCTAATATGGATCATCAAATTTATAAAACCTTGAGTAACAATGCTTAAGGAAGCCTCCAATTACAACTTTAAATTCTATTTTGAATATAATATTTCTTGATCCATTCACCAATACTTTGTTTGGTGCAAATAATAAACAATTTCATCATGGAATCTTCATTTCTTTCCTTGAATTTTGAGAGATGCTTCGTAAATGTTAGAATGTGCAAGAAAATAGAAAATGCATCCTCTTCAATTACTAGAAGATACTTGCCATCATTAGGTGGATTCATATTGGTTATCCTCGAATTATTTTCATATTTCGTGTGGGGAAAGATACATGCAAATCACAAGGATACATATTTCATCCATACATAAGTTCAATGATGAAAATTCAGATTTGCAGTTCCATACTTTTCACAATGGAGCTTCCATGGTAATATGTAAGATTTCTTCAAATTGTGCTTGTCTAAGCATCTTAATAACAAAGTGTTCAACTTCTTGAAATAATAGAGACTTTGTTCTGCCAACGAAGTCAAGTGGATGGATAGATTTTTGAGATTGAACTTCATCCACTATCATATTCTAGGAACTATATTTTAACCATAACAAATTGTCAGAAATTATACAATAAAGTAGCTTATCGAGAAATTGTTGATGTCTCGAGTAAAAAACCCACTAGAAATCATAGGGGACCACTATCACCTCACCAATTCTCTTCTTTCTTTTTTCTAACTCGACTCTAGCCCAAGCATGGTTCTTTCCAAGATTAGATTGTTAGGGCTTGGTAGTTCCACAATTTGAGCTTGAATGTTTCTATGCCTCATTATAAAGGTCATGTCAACTACTAGAGGTTGAAATAAGTTCCAATGACATAATCAAGGAATTACCTGATAATCATGTAGAGGAAACCCTACTGTAATTGTTTAAAGCTTTGTTAGGAAAACATGTAATGAAGCATAATGTACTAGAATGTTATTTTTCTAAGATATACTTTTGCTTTTTGGAGGGAATATGGAGTCAAGGAATCAAATATTCTAAGGTTTTGTTAGTCTGATAATTATATCGAAATGAACAAGCGAAAATAAACTAACATATCTTGGGGTTTGAGATGGAGGTTCTCAAATTTTATACATGATTAAGGGAAATAAAAAGTTATGTTTGGTCCTCAAATACTTGGAATAAGGGTTTATCTTAACAAGGGACTATGAATCACGTACCAAATAATCCAACTTAACATATGATAATTCTTCCCAAGAAACAAAATACCAATAGAAAGAAAATAAAATAACTTACTTCACCATACATCATCCAAGATCTACCATAAGCATCCATGAAAAATGTCATATCACATTACAATTTCATGAAAGAAAATTTACTAAAATTATCTATCCATCACCAAATCATGAGAGAGAAAATACAAAATTTTGAACATCTTGAGGCATTTTTCTCGAAGTCAAACCATGAAATAAGGAGGGGAAGTGCATATTTATTTAGAGACAAGGTGCTCAACTTTTCTCACATTCAAATGTTATTTTTCTAGAATAAAATCACCTATTTTAGAGTAAAGAGGAGGAAAGATTCTCTTCCTTAATTAATTAATCCAATTTACAAATCTTTATAGGAAGCCATTCCACATGTATAAATTTAAGGGGAAATAATCCCTCGAAAGCGATCCTAGTTATGGAGGGCATTGGTGCAAGGTCTAGTCTCCAAAGGCCCTTTAGTGCTAGTGATCATTCAATGTGTCTTCCAACCTACCTTGAAAATCCTATAAGGGGAGTACATTTCTGCAAAGTCCTCCTCCATATGGGAAAATGAGTTCCAATATGCTTGACCCTCCCCTACTGTATTCAAATAGTTGGTCTCTTATATATTCAAAGGAATTTCCACATGATAACAACATCAACCCATCAAGAAAGAAAAGTTAATGTCTCTCTCATGTATGGATGTATGGGATTTTGAGTTCTCATGCACATCTTTCCAAGTATCTTCATGGGAATTCCTTCTTCAATGAGTAATGGATGCATCATTTGTGAAAGGTTTCTATTACAAATAAGCTCATTCTTGATTAAGTTCTCCTTTAAATTATAGAAATGTGTACCATATATGGTTGATGTAATAGGATATACAATGCCACTATTGAGTCTTTGTACTATTTGCTAGTAATTTTAGTTTATTAGAGTCTAGTTAGTCAATTGATTGATCAATAAAGACAACTATGAATGCACCTCTACAAGTATAGTTGGGGACAATAGCTTGATGAGATAGTTGAAGTCATGTATATTAGATGGTTAGTCGATGGTTGAGTCATAGAGAAGCTTATGCTTAATTTGATAGGTGAATTTTAATTTTGATATTAGCTACATCACTAAAATTTAATGGTTAGTCGAGTAACCGATGGAATCCAATAGTCAAATAGAGTAGTCAAATAAATCATATTCGATCACACACATGTAGTCAACTAAGAATGTCGGCGAAAAAGAAATCAACTACTAATGAAATTCGTTGGAAAATAGTTAGGAATATTAAGATTCTTATAACATTTAAGAATTATCTTCAGCCAACTGTAATAATTTGAGAAGCTATGAATTAGGGTTTTTGTGCTTATAAACAAAGAATGTTGTAAGGATTATGAGAGATGGTGAATGATCATGCTTGATAAATATTAGGTGATGTATGAGATCATTGGTCCTAGGCATGGAAGGAGTTCAAAATTTGTTGTAGTTGGGCTTTGATATTCGGTCAAGAATATAAGAGAAATGAAGCATAAATTTTGATGATTTTACCAGCTAAATGTTTCCAAGGTAAAATATCTCTATATTCTGTGAATATTTATAGTGTGCCTTCATTTATTTTCAATTCTTTAAGGTTTTTCATGCATATTTAAATTCTTATGTTAGTTGATATTTTAGTCTAGTTTATATGTCCACTAAACTCTATATATGGAATTTGGTACTTGAAATACAAATCAGGTTCCTTAAGTCCAACATATGGTATCAAAGCTCATTTTGGAACTCTTCTATGAAAGGTTGTGGATATTGAACCCAAATCTATTCAAAAAATAATTTTTTATTTGTTCAAGATAATCTTATTCAAGTGGGAATCATAATATAGAAATTTAGTTAAAGAACAATGGCTAGCGGTAGAAGAATTCAGATTGAGAAGTTTAATGGCTAGAATTATGAGCTTTGGAAGGTTAAAATAGAGGATCTCCTCATAGAATGAGAACAATGCATCATTGTGCATATAGAGCACCCATATCTAGCATGTCATTAGAGGATTTTGAGAAACTTCAATAAAAAGTGATGGGTACAATTCAAGTTTGTCTTGCAGAATCAACATTGCTGAATCTCTCACATGAAGACAGTACAAAAAATATATAGGATAAATATGTAAAATTATACTATTTGAAATAATTTGTCAATAATTTTTTTCCTTGAAATAAATCTTACCTTTTAAGTATTAGAGCATGTGATTTAGTCATAAAACGCCTACATACATTCAATTATATGGTCATATGAGCTAGTGAGTGTTGATATTTCTATTATAGAAGAATATAAGTGTATTATTGTATTCATGTAATTTATTATGCTCATGGGATGGTCTAATCATGGCTATTGGGAGTAATAAGACCACATTAACTCTTGATGATGTGGCCCCTTTTCTATTATCAAAGGAATTGTGGACAAGGAAGATAGAATGATTGATCAAAGATGAATTGTTGGTAAGAGGTTGATTGGTTGAAGGTGCTAACTGTAAGTTCTCCAAATAGAGATACAGGTCAAAGGGAAGATATAAGTCCTTCACAAATTCTATAAGAAGATGTTGGAAATACAGTAAATCAGGGCATTACAAAAGAGAATGTAAGTCAAATATTGTTGAGCAAAGCAAGGGATCGAATGAGTAGTTAACTAAAGGGAATAATTCTTTATAAAGAGGATGGGATGTCTATTTAACTTTCAAAAGTACAAATTTAGATCAAAAGGAAAGTTCCATTAACTCATGAGCATCTAATCATATGAAACCCACACGAAGTGCTTCTACGAATATGAAGAATATAATGAAGGGAATGTCTATTTTGGGAAGGTCTCAACAACCAATATAATTAGTCATGGTTGAATTTGACTAGTACTAGAGGACGGTTATAGTAGAACATCATCAAGAAGTTACTACATATTCTAGATTTATCTAAGAGTATAATATTAATAACTGAATGGGTGATGTAGTTATGAATACCATATTGAATAACGATTCATGTAATATAGTTTGTGGCATGAGATGACAAGTGTTTGGATTGGTACAATGTATAAGTTTTCGGAGCAAGTGTTTTGTATTGATAGTATAGTCATTCCTAAAAGTAACATGTCAACCTCTTGTTCAATATAGGATACCATGATGTGTTATTAGAGAATGGTATACATTAGAAAGAAAGGGGCTTGAGCTATGAAAGAAAAGTTGTGGAAAAAAATTATATTTTTAACTTAAAATTTGGTTTCCATGAACAATATATTTATGGGAAATTCAGTCATGTTAGATTATAATATGGTGATACAAGGGAAAATGAAATTCTAGATCTAATCTATAGTGATGTATTTGGACCAATAATAATATTTATTCTAGGTGTATCCACATATTATGTTTTCTTCACTGATAATTTCTCTAGGACGATATACTTGTATTTATTGATAAACAATTCTATGTTTTTTAAGAAATTTTAGGAGTTCAACTCTCTTGTAGGGAATTTGATGGCTGGGAAGGTAAAGGTGCTAAGAACTAGTAATGGATATGACTCTTTGTAAATAATTTTAGTATTTCTATTTGTAACATGGGATAATGTGCCAAGAGACTACTCCATACACTCCTAAGAAAAATGGAGTCAGTAAGAGAAACAATAGGACATTGATCAACAAGGAAAGTAGCATGCTTAGTAATGGAAGATTGGCATAAGAATTATGGGTAGAGGTAGTAAACACTTCTTTTGACCCAATGAATATGTCTCCATCATTAACATTGGTCAACAAGACTCGATATAAAGTATGGTTTGCTAAAAATAGATCACTCAGACATATCAAAGTTTTTGAATTTATGGAAATTTTCCATGTTCGACATGAAATGAGGAAATAGTTGGATAAGAAGGTGTTCAAGTGTATTTTCCTCATCTACGACGATGGAATTAAAGGATACAAGCTATGGGATATGTTGACAAGAAATATAATTTATAGCCAAATGTAACATTTAGTGAAGTTAGGTGTACTTCCAGGATTTAGGAGACTCTAGGATATAAGGAAAAAAAAATCTACTGTTTAACTTGAAGTTGGAAAAAAGTTACTCAAATGATTAATTCAGTCAGTCAAATAAGTGGAAGGTCGAAATATGGTTTTGAGGAGCTTTGGCCAAGTAATTAAAGAATCCAAAAGTTATAATCCACCTAATTTTTAGTTTTCTCTTTTTTCTATCCTCCATTAATTACTAACTGAGGTCAATCAAGGAGGCCGAGTCAACAGAAGGAAAAATCTAGTTGAAAGTAGTGAATGAAGTGGACTATTAACACACGAATGATACATGGGATTTGGTAAAATTAATTAATGGGAGGAATATTATTTCTTTCAAGTGTCTATTCAAGAAAAAGTTGATTGTAATAATACAGGTCAAGAAGTATAAGGATCAACTAGTGGAAAAAGGTTATTCCCATGTTAATGGAGTTAACTTTGGTGAGATATTTTCCCTTTTGTAAAGTAAAATTCAATAGAATATTGAAGTTTGTTGTTGCAAAATTTGATCTATAGATAGATAAATTGGATATAAAGATAATGTTTTTGCATGGTGAATTTGGTAAATAAATCTACATGAAATAGGATGAAGGCTTTTTAGTAAGGTGTAAGGAGATGCTAGTTTGCAAGCTAAGGATGTCATTTTATGGTATGAAAAATTACCTAGGATGTGGTACTATAATTTTAGCACATAAATGCATGGATTAACATTTTTGTGAGAATTCAACCTGGTCATTTTATATGTCTAAAGTCAGAAGGAAAGTGCTTCATATATGTAGTAATTTATGTCGTTGACATGTTGTTCATTGCAAATGACACATATGTATTTAGGTAGTGAACATGTAGTTTTACACCAAATTTAACATGAAATATCTCAATCCTACACGTTTCATTCTAGGAATGGATATCAATAGAGTTCACATACTTAGGAAACTATGGGTAATTCAAAGAAAGTATATTGAGAAAATGCTGAAGCAATTTAATGTCCGTGACCATAAATTAATGAAGGTAACAATTTGTATTACGAAAAAACTAAATACTTATCAAAAGTCAAATAAATAGAAAAACAAGAGGACATTGCCGATGTTCCATATGCAAGAGTTATAGGTACTCTGATTTATCCAATGGTTTGCACTCAATACTCTTATGTAGACCAAATATTGCTCACAAAATGGGAGTATTGGGTAAACACGTGAAAACACCTAGACAAACACATTGGTATAATGTGAAAAGAGTATTCAAGTATTTGTATCGTAGAAGCGTTCTTGATATCTACTACCATGGATGACTTGAGGATGTTAGTAAAAAAAATGTATAATTATTTCTCAACACCAACTAGGCTACTGATTTAGATAGTTGATTTTTCCTAGAAAATATATATTCAAATTGTTAAGAATAACTATTAGTTGGATAAGTAAGTGGAAGTTGGTCATGGAATTATCAATGATAGTGGTTGAATACATGGAAGGCATTCATACAAGAAACAAAGTAATTTGGTTTTCGAAATTATATTTAAATATTGGGTTTTGTCAACAAGTAGTAACAAGTAGTAAGGATAGTGCAATCTTCTTATTTTTCTAAAACTAGCCATTTAATATAGCTGTTGCATATTAATATTTTAATAAATTAATAAACTAATATCATTATTTAAATATTATTTTTTCAAAAACTAGCCATTTAATATAGTCGTTACTTAATAATATTTGTTTTTAATATATTAATAAATTAATATTATAATTTAAACATTATTGTTCAGATATTATGTTTTAAGCCTTTGCCATGGTCTGCCTCTTCGTTTGGTCTCATGATGAACCACACTTGTTGGTTCGAAATGTGTTGGCCAAAAAAATTCTCTCGTGCGACCAAAAGACTTTGTTTAACTAAAAATATTGTTACATCAAAATTTAAGAAGAAATTATGGGCTGATAAAGACTTAGTGGTAAAAAAGAAATTATGATACTATAATGAGGAAACAAAACCAATATCAAAAATAAAATAAAAAAATTATGTCTTGACTAATATTAGGAAGAAAATAAACATTTTTAAAATAAAAAACAAATCCTCATGAGTTTCTTCATAATAAAACTAGGTATTAGCAAATTCTTATAAAAACATGGGATGAAAGAGGGTGTCACCTTCCCAATATTAAGAGGGTTGAATATGAAAAGAACTTTATCTTAAATTGTCCATTTGATACTCATTTAATCTAGTTTCTAAAATATTTGTCACACTATCAACCTTATTGATCTTTTTAAGTCAAAAAAATTATGATGATTTTAGAACACTTCTCATAATTCATTTTTAGCATAGAAATAGAATAGTAAAAAATTTTGAATAATCCTTAATAGTCAAATATAACATACTAATCTTAATACAATACTTTCCCACTCTCACCTATTTAAAATGTTTATTATCAAGTATAATATGTTCTAAAAAGATTGAGATGTGTTCTAAATATTTTTAGATATTATTAAAAAAAAAACAAAAAAATATTTAAAAAAATATATTTTCAGCCATCCAAAAACCAAACTAAGTTGTATCCACTCCACTCCCCTGCCCTCCACTCCCGTCCCATTATATAATATAAGAATAAAAACACAAAAAATTATTAAATAAAACATAATACAATATATTCTATTCATGATTTCTTCACCATTTCTACACCACACCACAACACAACCTGTAATGCCCTGCGCTCTCGGGCGCGAGCGCGCGCATTCACTCCATCGCAAAACTAAACGAAAACAGAAAATGCGAGCTCCAACAAGGCGCAAGTATATTGTGCGATGGGTTGGCGCTCCGTTTTTATAGTGTAGGCTGGGCAAAGCGAACAAGGGCACACCGACGCATTGGAGGGGAGTTTGGATGACTGTTCGGGGCGCTGGCTACACGATGGTGAGGTCGGCCGGATGAAGGTCGACGCTCTTCGTTTGAGCGTATATACACATGGAGTGTGCGCTCATTTGGAGCATCACACCTTCGCATCTCATCTTCGCACAATTGGAAGTGCGCACAAGGGGAAGAGCGAAGTAACCGCAGGTCGCACTATGGGATGTGCCCGCCGAGTCGGGCGACGGAGTATTGCGGAGTGTCGGTTGTAGTGTGGGCGGTGGAGCGCATGGGCGTCCGCCCGCCAAGGTTACACGAAGTTTTGGTTTGGGTTGGGCACGGGTCGTGCACGGGTGCGCCCGCCCGTTCAACGGAGAAACTTGTGTATATTGTATATTGTTTCGGTTGAAGGTTGAGGCAGACCACCGTGCGCTCTTGCACGGGCGGGCGCCCGCCTTGTTTATGAACACCAGTGGAGCGTGGCTCCCAGTCATTGTAATCTTTCTCTATTATAATAAAAGTATTATTTCTTGCATATTATCGGGTTATTATTATCGTTCTTGTATTATTGATGGATTCCGCACATTAATAATGTTAATTCATGTTTATTATGAATTGTTGAAGGCGTAGTTCGTAAAGTTAATTAACAATGGATAAAGTTATTAACTTAGGCGGTGCCGCACCCGGCCTATTAAACGAAAAAAGAATTGGGGGCGTGACAGGTGGTATCAGAGCAGGTTCACAGGTGGTGAAGCTGTTACTTATGACAGGTGAAGCTGATTCAGGGTTGAAGAAGCTTGATGAACAAGGAAGAGTTATGGAGAAATCGTGGATGAACAGTCTAGGTTTCGTGGACTTGATGGTTCATGGCAAGAGCATTCAAGCTCTAGTGGACACGGGGGCCACTCATAACTTCATGATGACACGGTTGGCAAAAGAGGTTGGACTGATGATCTTCCCATCAAATGTGGAAGTCAAGGCAATGAACTCCAGAGCTAAAGTGGCGGGGTTGGTACACAAAGTACCTGTGCAGATAAAACACTGGAAGGGTCAGTTGGACTTCACAGTGATGGAGATGAACGACTTTGATATGATACTCGGACAGGATTTCTTGAAGGGCAACAAGGCTATTGTTGTCCCCTTCTGTGATGAGGTGGTGCTGGTTGGACAGACACAAACTTGGACTTTGCCCACTCATAGGCAAAGGAGGGAAGTCAAGGTGCAGCATTTTTCGGCACTGAGTTTGGAGTAGGGTATGAAGGAGTCAGATACGGAGACATATGCGGTGATGTTCAAGGATGTCGAAGGTGATGGAGTGGGGATGCCTGTTCCAGCTGAGATATCTGATGTGCTAACCAAGTATGCGGATTTGATGCCTGATGAGCTTCCAAAGAAACTTCCACCAAGGTGTGCAGTGGACCATAGCATTGAGCTTGAGCCAGGAAAGCAACCCCCAGCTAAAGCACCTTATCTGTTGTCAGGGCCTGAGTTGGAGGAGTTGAAACGATAGCTAAAGGAGTTAACTGATGCAGGTTTCATTAGACCTTCAAGGTCCCCTTATGGAGCTCCGGTATTGTTCTAGCGGAAGAAGGATTCGAATGAGCTACGGATGTGCTGTGATTACCGTGCATTGAACAAGCAGACGGTAAGGAACAGGTATCCTTTGCCATTGGCTGTTGATTGCTTTGACAAGCTTGCAAAAACCCGAGTGTTTTCCAAGATGGACTTGAGGCATGGGTATTATCAGGTGCGGATAACTGAAGGAGACGAGAAGAAGACCACGATAGTAACAAGGTATGGTAGCTTTGAGTTCCTTGTTATGCCATCCAGGTTGCGCAATGCTCCTGCTACGTTTTGCACTTTGATGAACGAATTTCTACGACCATACTTGGACTCGTTCGTAGTAGTATACTTGGACGATATAGTGGTGTTCAGTGACAACATGGAGGATCATAAGAAGCACTTAGCAATGGTGTTCGAGGCACTGAGGGCAAATCAATTGTTCTTGAAGAAGTCTAAGTGTGTGTTCGCTGAAACTGAGATTCCATTCCTTGGGCATATTGTTAGTCAAGGGTACATACGGATGGAGCCGAGCAGAGTGAAGATGATTGAGGGCTGGGTTGAACCGAAGAATGTCCATGAGATGAGGGTGTTCTTGGGCATGACCAACTACCAACGGAAGTTTGTAGAGGGGTACTCCAAGGTGACATCGGCACTGACAGACTTATTGAAGAAGGACAAGAGGTGGAGTTGGACGAGCAAATGTCAAGAGGCATTTGATGACTTGAAGAAGAGGATGGTTACAACACCGATACTGATGTTTCCTGACTTCGAGAGACCGTTTGAGGTACACACAGATGCTTCAGATTTTGCCATAGGAGGAGTTCTTATGCAGGATGGGCATCTGGTGGCATATGAGAGTCAGAAGTTGCAGGATAGAGAACGGAGGTATCCGGTTCATGAGAAGGAGATGACTGCCATCATTCACTGTCTTCATGTGTGGAGGCATTACCTGATTGGGAAGCCGTTTGTTGTCAAGACTGACAACGTTGCAGCAAGTTATTTTGCATCACAACCAAAGCTTTCTGCGAAGCAAGCTCGTTGGCAGGACTTCTTGGCAGAATTTGACATGACTATCGAGTATAGACTGAGAAGGCACAATGCAATAGTAGATGCCCTTAGTAGGAAGGGACAACTTGCAGCATTGGAGGGAGAAGACCGGGTAGCTAGGAGTAGGAGTCGAGTTCAAATGTCAGAAGAGATGCAAAATAAGATCAAGGAAAGTGTTGAAACCAATACTTTGGCGTAGAATATAGTGAAGTAGATAAAGGAGGGGAAGACATGAAAGTTCTTTCTACGAGACGGGTTCTTGTTCTTTGGAAACCGACTCTATGTTCCAAAGTCATCTAGACTCAGGAGGCACCTTTTGAAGGAGTGCCACGACTCTCCATGGGCTGGCCACCCAGGGATGCGTCGTTCTTTGGCATTGTTGGAGAGAGGATTCTTTTGGGAGAAGATGCGGGAGGATGTAGAGGAGTATGTACATACGTGCATCATTTGTCAATAGGACAAATTGGATACTCAAAGGCAAGGAGGACTGTTGCAGCCTTTACCGATTCCTGAGAGACCATGGATGAGTGTCTCAATGGACTTCATCACTCAGTTACCACAGGTTTAGGGGTATAATGGGATTATGGTCGTGGTTGATCTTTTTTCCAAGTATGCTGTCTTTGTTCCTACAAAGATGCCTTGTGGAACCGAGCGGACTGCGGAGTTGTTCTTTAAGAACATAGTGAAGTATTGGGGGATGCCATTGAGCATTGTGTCAGATAGAGATCCACGTTTTACAGGTAGATTTTGGACCACATTGTTCAAGCTAGTCGGGACAAAGTTGTTGATGAGTTCGAGTTACCATGCGCAGATAGATGGGCAGATCGAGAGGATCAACGCATTGCTGGAGGACTACTTGAGACATTATGTGACAGCTGATCAGAAGAATTGGCATGAACTCTTGGATATTGCTCAGTTTAGCTACAATATTCAAAAGAGTTCCGCGATAGGGTATAGTCCATTTGAGTTGGTGAATGGGCAGATGCTAGTTGCACCGCATACCGTAGTGACGGGAGGCTTCTTGAGAAGTCCTCATGCGAAGAAGTTCATGAAGGCTTGGGAGGAGACCTTGGAGTTAGCACGGTTACGCTTGCACGATGCTGCAAGGAGGATGAAAAAGTATGCTGATCGTGGAAGATAGGAGGTACACTTCAGTGTGGGAGATATGGTGTTTCTCAGGATTACCGGGGAGCAGTTTCAGCCAGCCAAGGGGATGACGAGCAAACTGACACGGAAGTATGAGGGACCATTCCGAGTGAAGAAGAGAGTGGGGGAAGTTGCTTACGAGCTGGAGCTTCCACGCCATATGCACATGAAGCATCCAGTTTTTCATGTGAGTCAGTTGAAGAGATGTAGACTTGATTCAGACCATCCAGAGAGAGTTGAACCGACGAGAGGACCAGCCGGGATTGTGGACAAGCCAGGATTGGAGTTGGAGAAGATTTTGAGGCTCAGAACTACAGGAGTTGGTTGCCACATGAGAAGGGAATTTCTTTGCAGATGGAAGAATGCACCGGAGGAAGAGAGTTGGGAATCGGAGGACTCGCTTTGGAGATGGAAGGACAAGATCGAGAAGTACAACAGGAAGTTGATGAGAAGAGCAGGATTGTCGAGGGCGACAATGATTTCCAGTGGGGGAGGATGTAACGCCCTGCGCTCTCGGGCACGAGCGCGCGCGTTCACTCCGTCGCAAAACTAAACGAAAACAGAAAATGCGAGCTCCAACAAGGCGCAAGTATATTGTGCGATGGGTTGGCACTCCGTTTTTATAGTGTAGGCTGGGCAAAGCGAACAAGGGCAGGCTGACGCATTGGAGGGGCATTTGGATGACTATTCGGGGTGCTGGCTACACGATGGTGAGGTCGGCCGGACGAAGGTCGATGCTCTTCGTTTGAGCGTATATACACATGGAGTGTGCGCTCATTTGGAGCATCACACCTTCGCATCTCATCTTCGCACAATTGGAAGTGCGCACAAGGGGAAGAGCGAAGTAACCGCAGGTCGCACTATGGGATGTGCTCGCCGAGTCGGGCGACGGAGTATTGAAGAGTGTCGGTTGTAGTGTGGGCGGTGGAGTGCATGGGTGTCCGCCCGCCAAGGTTACACGAAGTTTTGGTTTTGGTTGGGCACGGGTCATGCACGTGTGCGCCCGCCCGTTCAACGGAGAAACTTGTGTATATTGTATATTGCTTCAGTTGAAGGTTGAGGCAGACCATCATGCGATCTTGCACGGGCGGGCGCCCGCCTTGTTTATGAACGCCGGTGGAGCGCGGCTCCCGGTCATTGTAATCTTTCTCTATTATAATAAAAAGATTACTTCTTGCATATTATCGGGTTATTATTATCGTTCTTGTATTATTGATGGATTCCGCACATTAATAATGTTAATTCATGTTTATTATGAATTGTTGAAAGCATAGTTCGTACAGTTAATTAACGATGGATAAAGTTATTAACTTAGGCGATGCTGCACCCGGCCAATTAAACGAAAAAAGAATTAGAGGCGTGACACAACCCATCCCAGTGCAACCGAATCCAATCCATAGAAATAAAAAAGGGGTAAATTTTATTTTTAACGAAAGAATTAAATGAAGTGCAATCATAAGCTTTAAAAATATTTAAACTTAAAAATCTAAAATGATCTTATTAACTACAAATATTTCAATTATAAAAAATTAAACTAAAAATCTTTTTTTTTTTTTTAATTTTATCCTTAGAAAATGAAAGTGCAATAAATAAAATCTGAATTATTTTTAAATCTTAACCACAACAAATTACTCTAGTCTGGAGCCATCCTAGAAATGCATTTTTTCAGAACTTTGACCATTCATTGATTTCTGTACTACCAAAACAAAGCAAACAAATCTCCAACGAGTATCTCTTGCCCCAACCCTAAACATCATTGCATAGTCTTCTACGTTGGAGGCATTCACGACAACCAAATAACGACACGATACTGGTAAATGGAGTGACCATGTTCTAGACAGAATTTTGCCAACCGAGACCAGTTCTACCTCTTCTTCCCGATTGCTTTCCTGGTAGCACAGTATCTGTGCATATTGGGAAGAGACAATCTTAGTGGCGCTGTTTACCGGAATGCCGGCAAGATGTACGGAGGGACTGGAATTGGAGAACGCGTTTTCCCGGCAATGACGGCAAGCGCGTGCCTTCGCCCTCTGGTCGAGGAATCCATCTGAAACTCGCACGCGTCACAACTCCCGAGTCCAGACTGCAAGTACTGAGCAACTAATATGCACGGTGCCATTGACCCATTAATAAGCAGAGCTGTATAGGATCGATTGTGTAATTGCTTAAATCCAATGGTTACTTATTAATAATATTGGTTGCAATTATTAATAATATTGGTCGCCAAAAAAAGAGATAGCACCAAAAGTTATAGCTGTTCCAGTTGTTATTTCGCTTGATGACACCCATGCGACTCTCATGTCCAGAACCTGCATTGATAACAATACATTTTAATACATTTTCTTAATCCCAACTGACCGTTACCACAGAAGTAATTCCCCACAGAAGTTATTCCCCGTGCATGGTGTTCCCCGTGTGAATAGTTTTATGTCTTTCTACCTGCTTGGGCGTCCACATACTGACGGGTAAATTTAGTTGGATGGTAAAAAATAGTTAGAATTAGGCCAGCCAAAAAAACTAAATTATTTTATGGTAAGATTTTGAATTGAGTTTTTTATTTGAATTGTGTTTTTATGATGGAAATAGATTCAGCACCATATAAAATCTCTGGTAAGATTTTGAATTGAGTTTTTTATTTGAATTGTGTTTTTATGATGGAAATAGATTCAGCACCATATAAAATCTCTGGGTATCCAAAATATTGAATCATGTTTATGATGCTGAAAACAGATTTAACACCACAAAAAATTCAGTAAATACCTAAAATCTTGAAATTTAATAACTATAACTTAAATTTGATAAATTTATAAGCTGGTTAGACTACCCTTCCACATGTGCATCTTTGGTGGGAGTCTCAACGTCCACAGAAAACTAAAATAATTAGATGATTTTGTTAAAAGCTTGGTAGGGTTTTGTTTGTTGGGAATTTTGGTGAGCAAACAAATATTTAAATTTTTAAAAGTTTAAGGGTTTTAATAGATTAAGATTTTTAAACTTAATATATAATGAAAGTTAAGAAGTTTAATGTAAGAATAATTGTGAAAATAGTTGATATAAAATATGCATTAAAATTGATATAAATATGTATATAAATAATTTTTCAGTAAAAGTTTTTAATATTTTAATTTTAATTTAAATATAGCTTAATTAAATTAAAAATTAATAGACATAAGAAATTTCATGACAAAAATAAAACAACTAATAAAATATTCTATTGATGAAATCACCAAAATTAAGATATATGATTAGTTAATATTGTTTATATTAACATATATACACTTTAATATGTGTGTGTTTTTATTTTTAAATTATATATATTTTTATAATTAAAATTATATTCTTTTAATATAAGAATAATTCATTTTAAATTGGAAATACTTTTCAAAAAATTATAATTTACAAAAATAGAAATAATAAAAAAATAAAAGAGTTAAATGAAAATGAAATAAAATTAAAAACAATATATTAATAACTAATAGAAATAGAAGTTACTAAACAACTCATAATGATATGTCAACCAATAACCTTTGAAATAAATAAATTTATATAATAATAAAAATAAACAAAAATTGAATTTCCAATGTTAAATTATAAATAAATAGAAAAAAATTGTAATAGACTAGATATTTTTATTATGTATGGGAAAATATTGCACCATAATTCTTAATATAGATAATGAATTATGTATGTGATAAAAAATGTACTTAAATGTTTATGTTTTGAGGATATGAAAATGAATCCATGAGAACATTATTTGAATGTTTCTATTTAAAGGTAGTGCGTAACACCCTAACATGACCCATATGTATATATGTACATATTTTCATTAGGCCAATGAGCCGAGATGACTTGTTCTATACCTTACATGCTTATCCTTAATATATATATATATACATACATATATATATATATATATATATATATATATATATATATATTCTATGTTATTTTATGTCAATGAACCTATCAGCTAAATGACCATCAAGCCTAGTTATATAAATATGTAATCAAACTCTGATATTTATTAAAGATTCAATAATACTATAGACTAAGTCAAATAAGAGAAACGAGGGCCTATGAAGCCATGAGTGTGAAAATGGGTTAAGGGTTGAGTCAAGTGGTCGTAATCCTAGCATCCTAAGCCAAAAATATTAACATAATTTCTAAAAGCCTTTATACATGTGTTATCTTATGTTTCTAAGGAGAGTTATGGAGGTCCACCTGTCATTTTTGGCACATGCACAGAGAAAGTGAGTATTGAATATAATGTTCCATATATTCATTTTTCTCGGCACTTGTGGGGAAATAGTTGTTTGGAGATGGCTCGTGACCTTGTGTAAATATTTATCACTCAAGTACTAGTTGGATTTAGTTATGGCATAACATTTCCTAGTTCAGGGCTTGGTGTGTACCTAGAAACTCTTGAGGGAACTTGAATTACAGGAACCATAGGCCTTTAATACTCCTTATATTGTTTGTGGCAAAGTTCCTGAAGGGTAATGGTATAACCCAAGGGAATATAGTGCCAATACAGGGGTGCACTACCTTGGATTATGTAGGATGATGACAGATGGAAGACTATAGGTTGGTGGTTGCTAGAGTCTAGTACCTTGATATGACATTTTTTGATGCTAACTACTTGAACATAGTGGATTATGGGTGATGTTTTCACTAGTGGAGTTATAGTCATAGTTAGAGGGCAATCCTTTGGTGAGAAATTTTTAGTGAGGTATAGACTAGACTGTAGTAATTAACATTTATTGATTTTAGAATAGAGTAGGAAATATTGTCTTTGATACCATGCATTATGAGCAGACATTTACATATAATTGAAATATGCAAAATAAGCGAATGTACTAGTTATTGTGAAAGATATTTACAACAGACGGTTTAATGATTAAATTTAGAAGAACATGCTAAGAAAGAACATTAAATCAATATTCCTTTCTGGTCTTTCTATATTTTCTATAACACTGGATTTGCACAGTCTGTGGGAAAACACACACAATATACAAAATATCAGTTCTTAGATTGCACACTAGTAATATTTCTTTATTAATGATAGAAGGAAACATTATAAACATAATCGACAATTATCCTACAGTTTATGTTGCTTATAGCAACAACCTAGGGTTTATTGGCTCTCAGATGAGTTCGGGAAGGAACTCACCAAGAGCCAAGTACCCAGGTATTGTTAAAACCCTGAACCTTTGAACTATTAAACATCAACTATATTTAAATAGAAACTGAAAGACTTCATTTAAAGAACCCAGTATCAATAGCCATAACATAATAACACAATCGAACGATTTGCATACAAAACCCTTAAAATTAATTCATTAAAACTGATATGACACAGAACTGTATCTCATAAGCAAAAAAATTACTAGAAGTTGAGATACCGTGACGAGCTTGATACATCAATCTAAATATAGATAAATATACAAATCTTATGCCAAGAAATGTCCTGTAGGTTTCCACAGAAGAAATGCATGGAATTAAATAAACAGTCCAGCTAGTGTGTTGGAATTTCAAAGGCCAACAATTTCAAAATATCATAAATACAATCTTTATGAAGAGCAAACACTCTGGCCATAGCCTTAAACCCTATCTATAGACATTCCTTCAAACCCTCTATCATGGAAAACTGTCTCGAAGAGCTTAAGGCGTAGAGAAGTTCAAAATCCAAACCCACCTGGGAAACAAAGAAAGAAGCATGGTTTAGTAAGGTGGTCACATTCCAAATGCCCCATGCTGAATGAAGGATTTGAGGCATCAATGGGCTTACCTACACAGTAAACACTAATAGTGAGAACCCGAAATATTGAAAAATCTTGATTCCCATATAAAAACCTTGTGACAAATTGAAGGGGCTTACCTAAGTGGAAGCAGGGCATCCCTCGAAGCGACTGTCGAATCCCTCGAAGCGGCTGTCGAACCTATAAATGCACCAAGTAGTCTCAGCAGAAAGGAAGTGGAGAATAAACCTTAATGTCAATATTATGAAAAAGAAACAATGCTTACCTCTTACTGTTGTGCAATCGACCCACTCCACTAGGATTTTGGAATCCATGTTGTAGCCATTACACCTATTCCAGAGTGTCCCAAAAACCCATCATACATCGTCATAAATCACCAGAGTGCACCTTAGCATCGATAGAGGAATCTTAATGAAGAAATGTCGAGGTGACAATAACAAGGGGCTTGCTAAGTACTTGGAGTTGCGGACACAAGCATGAATGAGCGATGTGCTAGGTCACCATTGCAAAGCGAAGAGCCGAAACGGAACACAGTCAAATGAACCTCCCTCATTGGTGAGAAGGTCATTCAGCTCCTGTGCCAAACCTGATGCATCGAGACCATAGATCTAAACTAATCCAACGGCAAATGGAAAGCTAGGTGCAGTAATTCAAGACCTTTCAGAGCAGCTACAGTTAAGGGCACTAATGCTGAGCCAAATGACAGTAAGGAGACGAACGAATATGACAGGAAAGGACCTTGAGGCTCCCCCGCCTTAATGAGGAGGGGCCTGCTCGAGGTCGATCGGCTTGAGGAGATTTATTGCAGGTTACAGCATGGCAAACTACATGGAGGTCCAATGAGAAGACCGAATGGAACCACTGCGGCATTAAACATAAGCCTTAATAAATTCAAGCAAGCCAAATGTTTGATATAACATTAATAATCATGTATGGGTTTTAACATATGAAAGAGTCAGGTCCTTTGTCAGATTAATTACATAGTTACATTACCAAGTAATTTTTTTTTTTTAGGAGCTAAGGTTGTTACAAATCATATCAGAGCCCAAGCTCACATACTGAGACTTCTGGGTTATTTTAACAGTCAATTAAGTTATGATACTTTAATATTGATGAAAGAAAAATAATCTAAGTATGGTTGAATATGAACACAGAGAGAGAGAGAGCGAGAGAGATATTGAGGTCAACAACAAGGGTAAGATGTGGAGGAGCCCCAGATCGTCGAGCCAGCCAAAAGTGCCTTATGTGGAGGCCAACCCAGAACTATGGGTACAACTAGGAGAAGAATCTCGACAAGCTAACGCTACCCTGCTTGAAACAGTGAAATAAATTACGGGTAGAGATGATGGACCTAAGGATGAACAATGAACGGTTAAGGTAGGAACATGAGAATATCCTTAAAAGTTTGTCCAACTGACAAAATCAGTTGGGACCAGACCCTAGTACAGAGAATAGGGAAAAGACCCCAACTTCCCATCATGGAGAAGATAATGTAGAATCAATGGAAGGCCATAAGGAGGAAGAAGAAGGGCATTCAGATAACGTTTCTAATCAAAGGAAGACTAAAAGACAGAAGACAAAGTTACAAGGCGAATTCAAGAAAATCAAACCGTCATTGTTTGAAGGAGAATATGATGAAGCCACAAAATCTTGGCTGATAGACATGGGTAAATATTTTTAGATTTATGAATATATTGACAAACTTAAAGCACGACTGACAATTTACCAATTATGGAGAAAGGCCACCCTCTGGTGGGAAGAAATTAAAACTGTGAGAAATATTGATGAGGAACATGTAACGTGGCAAGAATTCCATAAATAGTTTAAAGATAAATATCTAACAGAACGTTACTATGATGAAAAGTCGAAAGATTTCCATGAGTTAAGACTAGGATCCTTGACCATGGATGAGTATGTAAAATAGTTTACTCCCCTATTGAAATACGTTCCATATATGCAAGAGGAAAAGGCTAAGATTTAGTGGTTTAGTAGCAGTTCGCCCAACTTCATGAAGGAAAAACTAGAATTTGATTATCTTAGAACAATGGACGATGCAGTATGAAAAGCCCTCATCTGTTATGAGCATATGAAGCAGAAAAATGGAGGATATAAAGGAGATATTTGCAAGAAAATTAGGAACTTACAACTAAAGAGGCAACAAAAATTCATAAATGGAAGAAATAATCAGCAAAGGACTTTCAGAAAATTTGCAATAAATCTTGCTAGAGCTCAGACATACACCGAGAACAGGCAACCTGAGGGGGTTAGCAGAACAACTACTGAACAACCACTAAAGCCACCACTGCAATGCTGGGGATGTGGGGAAGCACATTATTACAAAAACTGTATGCACTAAGCTCGAAATGAACAACTTTTGAACATGTAAGAATCATTTATAGTAGGAGATATAGCAAGGATCATGCCCAAAATTAATGCTTCCTTGGACGATCATGAGGCGGAATATCAGCCCACCATGATTGAATGTGAAGGTAGAATTGTTGATCAACGTATTTCTACTTTATTTGATCCAGGTGCTAGCCTAAGCTACATTATTCCTAAAGTGGTATAAAATTTTTAGCTACAAAGCAGTAAATTTAAGAAGTCTTGGCTAGTCAAACTAGCCACCGGAACAAAAAGGAAGGTGTCTACCAAAACAAAAAACTGCCCTATAAAAGTTTCAGGAAAACCCATCTAGGTAAATATGAATATCCTTCCTTTGGGTTCATATGATGTATTAATAGGGATGGACTGGCTGGAAGGTTGTTGGTCCCAAGTGGATTGCAAAGAAAAATCTGTAAGTTATCTTACAGAGTCAGGACAACGAAAATAAATTCAAGGAATAAAGAAAAATATCAAATTACGCCCTATTACAGCTAACCATCTCAGAAGATGCATAAGGAAAGGTTGTCAAATCTATGTTGTCTAGGTAGGGTACATCAATGAAAAAAATAAGATGAACTCTTTAGAGAATATTCCTGTAATTCAGTTTTTCATAGACATGTTCCCTGAATCCATCCCTGGATTTCCACCAAGGTGTGATATCAATTTTACCATTAAGCTAGTGCCTGGAGAAGCCCTTGTTTTGAAATATCCTTACCATATGAGCATTCCTGAGTTAAGAGAACTTAAAATGCAACTTCAGGAGCTATTAGATAAAGGGTACATTCACCCTACTGTGTCCCCTTTGGGAGCCCCTATGTTATTTGTATGAAAAAAGGATGGAACCTTAAGATTATGCATTTATTATGATTAGCTAAATAAGTTGACCATCAAGAATAAGTACCCTTTACCCCATATATACTATTTATTTGATCAAGTGCAGGGAGCTAGCGTGTTCTCAAGAATCGATTTAAGGTCCGGTTACCACTAGATCAGAATAAAGGATGAAGACAACTATAAAACTACATTCTGAACTTGTTATGGACATTACAAGTTCATGGTACTGCCTTTCAGCCTTACCAATGCTCTAGCCACTTTCATGAGCCTAATGCACGACATTTTCTAGCCATTTCTAGATAGATTTGTATTGATTTTTATCGATGATATAATAATCTATTCAAAAAGGTAGGAGGAACATGAGCAACACTTGAGAACAATGTTGCATATTTTGCAAGATAACCAGCTGTATGCAAAGTTTAGCAAGTGCAATTTTTATAAAATTGAAATTCAGTACCTAGGCCATGTTATATCAGCAGAAGGAATAGTGGTGGATGTAGAGAAGATCAAAACTATTATGAAATGGACCACACTGAAAAACGTTGTCAACATAAGATCCTTCTTTGACTTGGCAGGGTAATACTGTCAATTTATTAAAGGCTTTTCAAAAATATCCTTTCCGATGACTTCACTTCATAAAAGGGGGCATGCTTGGCACTGGACAATGGAATGCCATCAAGGTTTTGAGCAGCTAAAGCAACTTCTTAAAACCGCTCTGGTGCTAAAAGTAGAAGATCCGGAAAAATCCTTTGTAGTATGTACAGATGCAAGTAAAGAGGGTGTGAGTGGAGTATTAACTCAGGAAGGAAAGTTCATTTCCTATGAGTCATGCCAACTGAAGGATTATGAACAACACTAATCTGCTTACGATTTGGAGTTGACCACGGTAGGGCATGCATTAAAAATGTGGCAACACTACCTTCTAAGAAAGAAATTTTTGTTATTAACTAACCACAACAGTCGAACAAATTTCTTTAATCAGTCTAATTTAAATGTGCGGTAGGCCAGATGGACTACATTCTTGAGTGAATTTTATTTTGACATGAAGCACCTCAAAGGAGAAGAAAACCAGGTAGCAGACACTTTAAGCATAAAAATACATTGCATCTATGAAGTACATTTCAATCAAGCACAATCTAACCTACCAGAGGTTATCCGAGAGGCATCCCTCAAAGATCCAGAATATGCATTCCTATGGCAGCAAGCTTCAGAAGCTCAGGCAAAAGGGGAACAGTGTGAGTATGCAATTAACCCCGACAAATTGTTAACATTCAGAAATAGAATTTATATTGCTAACCAAAAATTTGTGAAGTAGTTGTTATTAGATGAGTTTCATAGGAAGCCTCACGCCACCCACCCAGGATATCATAAACTGTTTTTTGATATCAAGAAAAATTATTTCTAGCTAGGCTTAAGAAAATATGTGGCTGAATATTTATCCAAATGCTTAGAGTGGCAATTGGTGAAGGTGGAACATCAACATCCTGCTGATCTATTGCAACCATTACCCATCCCGAAATGGAAATGGGAGACAATCAATTTAGACTTTATCACTGGATTACCTCGTACAAAAAAGCAACATGAATCAATCATGGTTGTGGTGGACAAGCTGAGTAAGACCGCTTAATTCATTCCTGTAAATGGTGGAGATTGCAAACATATTTATGATAGAAATCTTCTCACTACACAGGATACCCCTAGTGGTGATCTCCGACAGAGATGTAAAATTTACATTCGCTTTCTGGAAAACTCTATTTGTTGGGTTGGGTACCCAGATCCATTTCAGCACTGTATACCATCCTCTCACAAATGGTCAGATAGAGCGAGTGAATCAAGTCTTGGAGGACATGTTGAGAATGTTTGTAATGCAACAATTGTAGAAGTGGGAGGATTACCTCCACTTGGTAGAATTCGCCTACAATAATGGACATCAAGAATCATTGGGTATGAGCCCTTTCAAAGTACTATATGGAAGAAAGTGTAGGGTACCCACAGACTAGAATAACGCAGATAATAAATTAGCTTTGGGCCTTGATATGTTAGCTAAAATGGAAACCACGGTTAAGATGGTTTGCTAGAATTTAGAGGTGGCGCAGGATAGACAAAAGGTGTATGTAGATAAGAAGAGAACTCATAAAGAATTCTAGCTGGGGGATCATGTGTATTTGAAGGTCAAACCCTGAAAAATCACCTTACAATGGAAAGGTTGTGCAAAGTTGGCACCACAGTATTATGGACCTTTTCAGATTTTAGAATGGATTGGGCCCGTGGAATACATGCGAGTACTTCCAGGCCACATCCAAGTCCATAATGCTTTTCATGTATCCTTATTAAAAAAATACATATATGACCCTCAACATAATATTAACTGGGAAAGTATTCAGGTAGAACCTGAGGGATAATTTATGGTAGAGCCTCTTTGTATCCTCGACCGGAGAGAAACCACCTTGTGGAGGCAAGCCATCACGCAAGTTAAAGCGCAGTGGAAGCACTTTGGCCTGGATGAGGCTACTTGGGAAGAAGAGGAAGCTGTATGAAAAGCTTATCCTACATTGTTTGCTTAGATGAAAGAACACCAGGGACAATGTTCCTCTCAAGGGGAGGGAGCTGTAACATACAATGATACGTCATCAATTGCTTTTACCAAGTTTATATATCATTGTTAATTTTATTTTGTTTTAACCTGAATTGTTAAATCTATTAGCCTGAAAAGGCAGAACAAATGTTTTTATGTATTAATTAAAAGATTCTGGATCAGTTTGTAAAGGGACTAGAGAAACACTTCAATTAACTTTAAAAAGAGTTATAACTATTCCTTCACCCTTTTCCTTTAAGAGGAAAAAGGACAGAACCCTGGGGGGTATAAGAACTCGACTTTCATGAATTCTTCCTAGAGCTGGGCAAACTTAATGAGTGGGAAAGAAAACTGTGATAATAGCTATGCGGTATGAGACTTGAGGCCGGACAAAGTCCTGATGCCCAAGGTACCCAACAGTTCATCATGTTAAGAAGTGGAAGAGCTCGGAGGGGGAATATGGATGTAATTGCCAGTTCCAAGGCTCAGCGGTGAGACCATCCAAAATAAAAAGTTACGTGAATAACAAGAAAATAGATAAGTAATATTACCATGTCAATCATTATTACTGGGAAGGGATAGACTATTTATTGTTACAGCATAAAGTACATTAATAGACTAGACTGCAGTAATTAACGTTTATTGATTTTTTAATATAGTAGGAAATAATATCTTTGATACCATGCATTATTTGTAGACATTTACATATAGTTGAAATATGCAAAAGAAGAGAATGTACTAGCTTACTGGGCAAGATATTTACAGTAGATAGTTTAATGATTAAATTCAGAAGAACATGCTAAGAAAGAACATTAAATCAATATTCCTTTCTGGTATTTTTGTATTCTTTATAACACTAGATTTGCACAGTCCGTGGAAAAACACACACAATATATAAAATATCAGTTCTTAGATTGCACACTTGTAATCTTTCTTTATCAATGAAAGAAGGAAACATTATAAACATAATCAACAATTATCCTACAGTTTATGTTGCTTATAGCAACGACCTAGGGTTTATCGGATCTCAGATTAGTTTGGGAAGGAACTCACGAAGAGCCAAGTACCCAAGTATTGTTAAAACCCTGAACCTCTAAAATATTAAACATCAACTATATTTAAACAAAAATTGAAAGACTTCGTTTAAAGAACCCAATATCGATAGCCATAACATAATAACATAGTCAAACAGTTTGCATACAAAACCCTTAAAATCAATTCATTAAAACTGATATGACACAAAACTGTATCTCATAACCAAAAAAATTACTAGAAGTCGAGATACTGTGGCGGGCTTGATACATCATAATAATATAGATAAATATACAAATCCAATGCCAAGAAATTTCCTGTAGATTTCCATAGAAGAAATGCATGGAATTAAATAACCAGTCCAACAACTGTGTTGGAATTTCAAAGGGCGACAGTTTCAAAATAGCATAAATACAAACTTTATCAAAAACACACACTCTGGTCGCAACCTTAAACCCTATCTATCGACATTCTGTGAGACCCTCTGTCATGGAAAACCAACTCGAAGAGATTAAGGCATAGAGAAGTTCAGAATCCAAACCCGCCTGGGAAACAAAGGAAGAAGTGTGGTTTAGTAAGGTGGGCACCTTCCAAAAGACACATGCTGAATGAAGGATTCAAGCCACTAGTGGGCTTACCTACGTAGTAAACATTGATAGTGAGGACCCAAAATCTTGCAGAATCTTGATTGCCATATGAAAACCTTGTGATAAATTGAAGGGGCTTACCTGAGTGGAAGCTGGGCATCCCTCGAAGCGATGGTCAAACCTGCAAATGCACCAGGGAGTCTCAGGAGAAAGAAAGTGGAGAATAATCCTTAATGTCAATACTATGAAAAAGAAACAATGCTTACCTTTTGCTACTATGGAATCGACCCTCTCCACCAAGATTTTGGAATCCATGCCGTAGCCATTACACCTGTTCCAGAGCATCCCAAAAACCCGTCAGACATCCTCATAAATCACCAGAGTGCACCTTAGCATCGACAAAGGAATCTTAATGAAGAAATGTTGAGGTGACAGTAACAAGGGGCTTGCTAGGTACCTGGAGTTGCAGACATAAGCATGAATAAGCGATGTGCTAGGTCACCATTGCAGAGCCAAGAGCCAAATTGGGACACAGTCAAATGAACTTCCCTCATTGCTGAGAAGGTCATTCAACTCCCTTGCGAAACCTGATGCATCGAGACCATAGATCTAATCTGATCCAACAGTGGATGGAAAGCTAGATGCAGTACTTCGAGACCTCTCCGAGAAGCTGCAGTTAAGGGCATTAATGCCGAGCCAAATGGCCAGTAAGGAGACGATCAGATATGCCAGGAAAGGAGCTTGGGGCTCTCCCGCCTTAATGAGGAGGGGCCTGCCCGAGGTTGATTAGCTCGAGGAGAATTTTTGTAGGTTACTGTGTGGCGAACTGCATGGAGATCTAGGGAGCAGACCTTGCGGAACCACCGCAGCATTAAACATAAACCTTAATCAATTCATGCAAGCCAAATGTTTGATATAACATTAATAATCATGTATGGGTTTCAACATATGAAAGAGTCAGGGCCTTCGTCATATTAATTACATAGCTACATTACCAGGTAATTTCTTTTTTAGGAGTTAAGGTTGTTCCACCAAGTATATATATAAATTTTCTACTTATTATTTATAGAAATTTGGTTTATGAATTTGTAACAAATTTATAATATATTTTATATAATTCTATATCCATTAAATTTGTAACAAATTTAAAATATATTTTATATAATTATGTATTCATTTAATAT
The DNA here is from genome assembly GCA_031772625.1 of Pinus tabuliformis. NCBI lineage: Eukaryota > Viridiplantae > Streptophyta > Pinopsida > Pinales > Pinaceae > Pinus > Pinus tabuliformis. The sequence goes on along the minus strand of CM062818.1, from coordinate 1,440,309,833 downwards.
TTTTTAGCTATTGGTTAATGGATAATCAAAGGATTAAAAATTAAATGTAAATAAAGACTTAAGTATTATTTATTAATTAAGGGATAAAGATTATAAATAAATAAAGAAAAAATTAACATATATAAATAAAAAAAATTAAGAGGAGCTTTAATAGCCAAGAAAACACTGTATTGTTTCACGAGTTCATTAATAGTCAAATTTATTACCTATTGATTAGTCGATAATCAATAAGTAAATTAACTGGAGCTTTAATAACCAAGAAAACTGTGTATTGTTTCACTAGTTCATTAATAGTCAAATTTATTAGTTATTGGTTAGTCGATAATCAATAAGTAAAAATTAAATGTAAATAAAGAACCAAAAGGATAAAGACCATTTTATTAATAGTAATTTGATAACCAATGAATAAAATTTAAATGTAAATAAAAAATTAATTGGAATTTTGGAAAAAAATAGATGTAAATAAAAAATCAATTGGAATTTTAATAATTGAGCATAACTATAGATCATTTTACATTTTATTACGATGCATAATAAAAAGATTAGATAGAGATTTAGTTTAATTACCTAGTGAGTTAATTATTGAATCAACTATATATCATTTCACATTTTATTACTAGTCAACAATAATAAAGTGATGCATAATGAAAAGATTATCCAATGATTCAGTTTAACTACCAAGTGAGTTAAAAATGTGTTAAGTTTTTCAAGTAGTGATATTAATAGGAACTGCCAAGTTCTCAATGTCGTGTGTCCATTTCACTTTACACTTGTTATTACACTTTTTTTTCATTTTCTGCATGCTATACTTAGCCACCTTGCTCAATGGCTCTTGGATACTTCCAGGTATCAAGGACTTGAGTTAGAGAGGTGTGAGAAAGAGACTGTAGGGTTGCTAAGGAGCCGAAATCAGGGATCCCTACATTAGAAGAGGTAGGTGGTTGGGTACGTTTGACACTAGTGAAGAGGCGGTGAGGGCATATGATGAAGCAGCTAGAAATCTGAAGGGAGCCAAGGTGAAGACCAACTTCTCAGCTCGCTCCCTCTATCTCAAGCCACTGGTGAAGAGGCAGTTAGGGAATATGATGAAGCAGCTAGAAATTTTAAGGGAGCCAACGCGAAGACCAACTTCTCAGCTCGTTCCCTCTACATACCTCCAAGTTGTAAGGAAGTGTGTTACACAGGTTGCGAGAGAGACATGCTCGATGGCCTTTGCATACCTCCAAGTGCCAAGGAAGTGTGCTGTTGAGGCTGTGAAAGAGACTCTCAGATTGCTACGAAACAAAAATAAAAAATCCCTCCATTAAAATTTGACAAATTTGATATTGGTGAATGTTTGTGAGGGAATATGACAAAGAAACCAGAAAGATGAAGAGAGCCCAGAACAACTTCCCAGCTCCCTCTCTTTGTCTTGACACTATGCAAAACTAGAGTTGCACCACCTCCATCACTACCCGACATTCGACCCCCTGACTTCCCTATCTGTCTGTTAATCCCGATAACAAGATAATATATCTACTAATGCTTTCTTAACAAGCAAATCCCTTTACGCACAATTAACATTTTCTAATGGCTTCATTAAATTATTTTCCTAAAGTAAGAAGCAATTTTCTTTGCAGGAGGGATGAGAAATTACTTCTTTTTGTTTTGGCATGTGGTAAAACATGAAACATGCTATTGTTGAGTGATGTACATTTTAAACCCGTAAAAAAATTTAAATCTGCAATTTTATTTTTTATATATCTAGAGAATGAATAGATGCTAAAATTGTAATTTAAGTTTAAACCTAAAATCATTGAAGATAAAACTGTAGGTTTAAATTTTTCCAGAAAATAAATGCATACTAAAAAAATGAATTAAATTGTAAATTTTCAAATTGTAAGTTTTATTTTTAACTATGAAAAAACTCTTTCTTCCTTTTGTGCACATTTTATGTGGAAAAAATTTAATTATTTTGAAAATTGTAATGAAAACTAAACTTAGTTTCTTTGCAACACTTCTTCAACGTTGCTATTGTAATCATGTTAACAAGTGTTGCAAAAGTATTGATAATGGATTGACGCAAGGAAGATAATATAAGATCGACCTAGATCTATTTAATCATAAGGGCATTGGTACTGACAAAACATTTTTTTGTTTTAGCAATAACAAAATAGGTTTTTAATTGCAAAAAAATTCAAAATTCTATTTATTGATTTTCTTTGGGATCGGATCCTCATTATACTGCTAATTAGAATATTTGAATTATTTCTCTTCTGTATGGTTCTAAATACACCATCAATTTATGTAAAGTAGGAGTTAAAGCTATCAAATTTCATGATTATACCATATAAATTATAAATGTACATTTTTTAAAGATATTAAAATATATTGCTATTTTTTAAGTTGATAAAAATGATAATATTGTAAAATTGTTTCAAGTCAATGAAAATATAATGGTTAAATTATTGAGTTACATTTTTTTTTAATAATTTTAGTCTAGCTGTAGTCATATAGAAAAAGGGTGGGTGGTCGTTGTGATTATTCTAGTGACGTTATTTTTCCACTCTGCTGCCATTGTTCTTGTTCTTATATTTGGCTTGATTCCATTGGAAAAAGGAGATGAGGACATAAATTTTGGCATCTCTAGTAAAAATCATATGTCAAGACCATGGCCTTTCTAGTCTAAGTTAGAGGTCAAAGGCAGAAATTATATCGAAGAGGACCGTAGTGCCATTCTCTAGGTCATTAGAACAATTTCGAGAGAGAATTCAAGAAGATTTACATAATTTTGTGGAGCACCTAGATCAATAAATGGACAATGAAGTGATTGGTTTCACTGCAGCTTCTCAAGTGCCATCAGTTGATTTTTTGTTTTTACAGTGCTTTCATTCATCCTACTAATTAAACCCTCGATATTTGTAGAGAAGTCATACTGGATTACGTTAAACATAAAAATCGTGGAGTTTTATCAATGAATCGTAGCATCATTCTATCATTTCGTTAATTGAGGATCAACACATTGGAGCACTAGCAGATCATAGATAAATAAATTGAAGCTTAGATCCATCTCTTTCCATGTTTTGGTTGTTTACGAGATTCCTGACCTTACCTGTGCTCAAGTTGACAACAACAAAATTTCCATAGTCTCTTCTTGTCATCGTAAGGACCTGAATGATTCACTATTATATAAAAATTAGTTAGTTAAGTAGTTATTAGGCAAAGGGAATGATTAAAAATCATGTCCATTCAGTAAGAGGTACCCAGGGCGGTATAAAGCTAGCAACCTTTGTTAAATTGTAAACATCTTCTATATTTTAATAATAATAAATATGATTTTTCTGAGTAATTGAAATCATTGTGCCATCTGGTATCATAGGTGTTCAGTTCTCCAGTAAGATGCTACACAAAATTTCCTCCAAGCCACTTTGTCCACGTCCACCATCAACACCACACCACTGTCTAGGATCATGCACTTACTATCTGTAGCCCCTATCTGCTGACGCAACCCTGTCTGTGTCCACCATTCATCTTCGCTACGTATACCATTCTGTGAGTGTCAGTATTTGCAGCCTTCCTCCAGTGATCAAACATGCTATTACAAAGTGATTTTAAGGTGTCAAGGTGAAATTTTGTCATTTCAGAGAATCTTCAAGTAAAATTTGGTCACTAGCTATTAGGTCTAGAGTTTATTTTCACTCCTTTCAAAGTTGTCCAAATGTCAGTCCATGTCACCATTCAGCTAAGTGTACCATCATTTAGATGGTTGTCATCATCATGTCAAGTTCCAATGGGTCATTTTACACCTTGTTCATGCTTCAATTGTGCCTAGGTAAGGTTCATTTCCGTCTCCTAGGGTTTTGAAGGTAATTTTTCTTGGATGGTCAAATCATCAGCAAAACTTGTATCCTGATCTTCATACACCTTCCCCTATCCTTAATGTACCTTATTAAACCTTTCCCATTACTGATATCCCTCAAATTCATCATTTTCACACAAGCCCTAGTTTCTTGCTACAATTTAACAATTTTCTAGGCTAGGCCTATGTTTTGCCCTTTTGGACCCCTTCCCCTCACTTAATATTTGAAATTCCACTTTCCCATACTTCCTAACATCCCTCCCTACTTCCAAAAATTTTCTCAAGAATTTAGAAGCCCCTTATCCCCTTCATTTCACTTCATTTCGACAAATCCCTTGTTCCACACATTAGGATAGGTTTTACTCCTATGATGTTTCTGAGCAATAAAAGGTGAATTTGGGAAAATTTAGAGAGGTTTTTGTCCCCAATAGGTCAAGGAAGAAAAACCTCATTCACGTTTTACAGAGGTGTCATGATTTTAGAGACATGTCAAAAATACTGTTGCCTCAGGAGAATTGATGCACCTCTAAAGCGACCTTGGGAAAATCAAGATTTTTCCTAGCTTGGTTGCCCAAATGACTTGAAAGATGAGCTAAATGATAACTAAGCACAAAGCGATTTCTAATGAGCTATCATGAGCTCAATTTCGGGTTGAGGAAGACCTTCAAAAGTTGACTGCAACAGCACTCTGCCTTTAGGCAGCCTCATTTTTCACATTTTGACAAGTCTTGGGAGATTTGACTTTTAAAAGGGCAAATAAACTCTAAATTGAGAAATTCAAGATTTTTTGGAACATAGACTCAATAGTATTTCCAACGAGCTATCCTGAACCCAATTTGGACACTTGGAAGGCCTCCATAATAAGTCTGCAAAAGGGCGCTACACATCAAATTTTGCAACACAAGAATTTTCATCTGATGCGCCGCGCCACTAGCGCTATGCATTGAGTTGGCTGATAATTTTGCAAAATGGCTTGAATTTTTAGATTTCTCATAAAAAAATATGAATTCCCTCAAATGGCCAAGAAATTTTGACAAGTTTTGAGCTTCCAAAAGGGTCAAAAACACCTCAAAAATGATCTTTCTGCCCCTTTTTGGCCACATAGGAAGCAGTGTTGGGAGAACTCAATTTTGGAGCGTAAATGGAGGCCAAATTCAGAAATTCCACTTGTTTTGGAAAGTAGATAGGGAGGCCTTTCCAAAAAGCCCACGTGGAGAAAATTTGGTGCACGGGAAGGCCTCTAAGATAAGCTTCAAAAAGGCACTATGCATAGAAAAATCAGCGCGGCACATAGGGTGAAATTTGCTCATTTTGGCCAAAAATCTCTGTTTTTCATCTAGTTTCTTCACAGTTTGACTTTTATCTTTCTAATAGTAAACTCATGATGTAATTTAATGTGAATTTATGGATTTTGATGTAATTATGATAAATTTTCACTCATAGAGGTAGATTCATCATAAAAAAGTAGTTTGCAACTGAATGAATCAGTTTCCTAGGTTTTAGAGGCATGTTGTTCCATTGCCTACTTTTCAGTTCTTAGTTTATATCTTATTGAAACAACTTCTAAACTCATGAAATCGACACCTAAAGCCTAGCATGAGTTGTTTGACTCGTGTATCTAGTATTTGTTCAGTCATTTGTAAGGGTTGGACTTTTGTGAAAGCCTTGAGCAGCATTATACATTCATCTCTGCAGTTTGGCAAAGGAATAGACCAAGGTTTGTAGCACTTTATGGGATTCTTGTGGCAACTTGATTTGGTATTGTTTTTCCTTCTGTAATTGCAAGTTTACATGTGTTTATGTATGCCATCATCTCTTTCTATTCATCTTAACTAAATGAAACAAGGATAAAGGTAGAATTCATTGAAATTGCAGTGCTCTACCTAGGGTTTGTTTAGTTATTTATGTTTTATACTATTTGAAGAGGATCCCTGAGACTTTCATGCCCTCTTCAACTCCTCACCAGTCTAAAATCTCTCCATCTCACTCAATTTGAAGTACTAAGCCATTTGCCTACCTCGCCCCATAGAGATCTCTGTAAGACTGTGTCCATTCCCTGGACCCAAATTTTCCTTTAACATTTGAGCCAGCAAGCCATCATCAAATTCAATCAAACTCCTCTGAACACATATCTAGCCTAAAATCAGTCTTTACATCAGTGATCTTAAGCCTCATTGATCATGTTGTGCTGAGATTGATAAGGAGAGAGCCCTCTCCCAACCTGGTAGGGCTAGCTACCAGGTTAAGCATGGTTTGATGTTACCCTAGATCATGCCTTTCTCAGCCTGAGGCAGATTTAGGCCCTAACACATTCCACAACCATCCTCTGTCGACTATGTTCTGACCTGACCACTGGTGCCCTATTCCGCTATTCTCTGATGCGTCCTTATCACTCCATCTCCCCCAAGAACTCCACCGACCCTACTGCATTTTCCATTGTCTCCCCATTTTAATTCTAGTCATCCGCATGTATGCTTCGACCGTCACTCCTCTTGCCATCATTACCAACGTTGTCTCCATTTTCTTCATTCTCGACCATCATGTTTGTATGCTATAGCCTGTGACTTGTCCCCTGTCATGCCGCAGTATGTGACTTGCTCCACGTTCATGCCTCCGTAATAGTAGATATTAATACGATATTAATACATTTGTTTATTATATGATAACTCAAATTGTTCATTATATAGTTGAAATTATCATATAATTAAATTATTATATAGTCCGTAAAATATTTCATTATTTAATTTAAATATATATATATATATATATATATATGTATGTATGTATGTATGTATGTATGTATGTATGTATGTATGTATGTATGTATGTATTAGTTGAAATTAAAATTTGGTGGACAAATATACACCCCCACAAACCCGTTCGATGTCGTCAATGAGAATGACCGATTTGAGCAAAAAACTGATTGATCTAGAGAACAGGATTACTAGCCACTCTAATGATTTCAACCAAAAATTAGTCGATCTTGAGAGTAAGATTATCAGACATTCCGATGATATCAAGAAGTTAGAGGATACAAAAAATCGAATAGAACAACAACTCGGGTAGAACTATATCAAATCTTAAATAAATGATAATCATACAATGACATTACTAAACACTTTGTGTGAAAGCATGAAGGTTACACCTGAAAAACTACTCCAAAATGATGGAGGTAATCAACAACACAATTCATTAGAGTCAACAAATTCAGCAGATTCTCATGAAAAAGTGGAGTCCAGGGAAAATTTTAAGGATGGAAAATTATCTTGAAGTTTAAAAACATTGGTGAATCTCACTAGTCCCTAATATGCAAACTATAAAAATTTTATTGATATATTTGTAAAATTGTTTGAAATAATAGTGATTTTATATATAGTTTCTATATAATGTTGGCAATTTTTAAGGTAAAATAATTTTTTACTATAAAATTTGGGCGATTCTATTTTATAAAAAATGGAAATTAGTGAATCTCTTTTATAGAAAAATCATGAAAAATTAGCCCACCTGCGAATATTAGCCCCTATATCAAATCATGAAAAAGCATCCATGCACCATCAAGGAAATAGTAACGTGACTTTTTGAAATAAGCATCTTTGGGATACATTCACCAATCAATATCCTCTTTTCGCTCCACCCTTAGTGACGTATCAACGAAGAGCACAAATCGAGCTACCCAAATTCGATGGTAATGAAAAATGCAGTGTTGTGTGGCTGAAAAAAGAAGAAGAATATTTTGAGATTTACGATATTGACAATGTTGACAAAATGATTAGAAATGCTTCCATGAAAATGGAAGGCGAAGCATATAATTGGTATATGTGGTAGAAGAAGATGACAATCATCATCAGTTGGAGAAAATTTAGTGATGCATTCTTTAAGAGATTTCAAGGTGTAAAGGAAGAGGAGTTCTTTTCAACACCCATCAAATTGCGACAAAAAGGGAATGTGGATGAGTACACTTGAGAATGGGAGACCTTAGCAACACAAGTACCTGGGTTATCAGAATCTTATCTAATTGAATCATACATCTCCAGACTTAAAACTAATCTATGAGTAGAACTTGAGCTTCATGATATTACGTCAATAGAAGTAGCAAGACAAAAGACAAAAGCTGCTGAAAAGAAATTTGAAAAAATACTGTCGTCAAAACCAGAAAAGGTATATTCAAGACGAAGAATGCCGAAGTTTGGGAATATAGACAAACAAGATATGTTCCACCACATCTTTGTTAAGGCGAAAAATCTAACTTGGAAATTGGTGAGCTCCAGTATTGTAGCAATAATGCTACAACTCCTGGGGCTTCCTGTCTCTTAATTTTATCAACCCGGTAGTTCGTACAAACTTGGAAGCGGCGGTGCTATATGCACAAGTACTAGCTCTTGTCGCAGCTGTCACTTGGTCAGCTGGCACAAGTCCGCTAGGGCTCAAGCCAACTTCTATAGGCTCACAGAAGAAGCTTTATCAATGATGGACGAAAGCTAGCTCAAAGGAGACTAATCTACTTGACAAAAATGAACGGAAAGCAAATCAAAGCATGTAGACCTAGGAAACCCTAATTTGACTAGTCTAACCTCTATAATGCAAAGAATGTAAATGAAACTTCTACCAATGCTGCTACTACCTCTAATAAGTGAAAATGCATGGATCTAAGCTACTTGCATCATAAAAGACATGTTTTTGTACTTTTTCATTAAGTGGATGAAATGATTGTGATTTTGTGCTTATTAGGGCCTGGTTGTGCAGATGGGATGGAGAAGGAAGGAAAACGTGGGACATGTTGGGGAGGCTAGGAGAGGTCCCTAGGGATCCTTAGCATCCATCCACAGAGGTTCCTCACATTCAGAAGCTCAGCAACCGAGTGAGTGGCCTCCTACAGGATGTCTGCAGGGGTTTCTACAGGATAGTCCTGTAGGTCTTCTACAGGAAGGCTGTGCAATTCTACAGGATGATTGGCCGTGGAGGTTTTGGGAGATGATGGAGTGGTGGAGTGGTATGGGAGGATAGGTGAGGTGGAGATGGGACTAGTGATGGCTCAGAGACAGCAAAGTTGGATGGAGAACGTGTGCATGAAGTGATTTGTTGAATGGAAGAGTGGTATCAACGAAAGGCTAGATAGATGGAGCTATATGAGTAATGGAGGAACTAGAAGTTGAATGAGCACAACAGAGGTCAAGAAAGTGAATTGAGAGGTGGTTGACAAGCAGAGGAAGGTAATGGAGTGATATGGAGCGGTGTAGATGAAACAAATAGTTTATGAGTGTCACCAAAACGAGAATGCTTCAACCTGAGCTACCTGTGACATAAAATCAATGAACAGCAATATAAATTGTGAAGGAAACTCATGCATGGCAGTGGAATGAAGAAGTAATGCTAAATATAAAAGTGCATGAATGGATCTAAGTAATGCCTCAGCCTACTTCCAAACAACTACAACAGTTCTAACTAATAACACCAATCTGTTTGACTTCTACAGGAAATCTAAATCAACAGCTATACTCAAATGCATGTAAAGGAAAATGGAACGAAATGCTAAAGGAACAATATGGATACAAAGGGAGGAGGCCTAACCTCTCAGGTTGGGCCCAACCCCGAGAGCTTTAGGCTCCTTTAAAAACTTAGAATCTGATCCAAAACTGCTTGCTTTTATTCATAATCAAAAATCTAATGCCATGCCAAAACTGGCTTACAAAGAGAAGAAAACCAAATTGACTAACTAGCTGCTACGAAATGACTAACTACTAGCTACCAAAAATGACTATCCACTAGCTACAAAATGCATACTAACTAGCTAACCAAAATGAGGCCCCAAGCCTTCTTATTTATACAATTTGAGGACCCAACAGTCCTCCTAAAAGTTAGGGACTTGGCTGCCCAAGACTTGGAGTTAACAGCAGTCCAACTTGACTTGCTTGGCTGCCCTTGTGCTCATTAATTTGGTGGCCTTTGAACTCCGAGCTGATGGTGGAGAATTCGAGGTAAGGGTCCATAAATGAGGGGGACACCTTCCTACAAATCCTCTAGCTTGTTCTCCCACGAATTTGGCTGCCAAGTGCTCATTAAGACCTTCAATTTTGTCTCCAAGTTGACCAACAAGGCTACACAAAGCACCCATTAGACTTGTTGGCATAATGACTAACCAAATTCACTGTATTAACATAAAAATAATAAAAAACATGCAATAAACAAATGAGAATGGTGGACTAAGTCAAATTAGGAGGTCGAATGAGCCCAAATAATTGTACATTTTTGGGGCTCATCATCACCCCCCTATTGAAGGTGTTGCTCATCCTCTGAGCAACCAATCTCTCTCCTTGTCTTTGATGGCCCTGATGGCCTCCTTGTCATGCCACGCTTTTGAAGTGATGTCCTCTTCTCTGTACAACCATGCTTCTTTGCTTCTTCCCACGACTTGCTCCTTTTCCTAAAGAATTCTCAGCTTGGGTATGATTGTGCAAGTATTTCAATCTGATGGCGGAAATGGTGGTGAAAGGAGATGAAACCAGTGGAGGATGGAAGAAAAGAGTGGTTGCATGCCTCCTCAACTGACTTCAAGCTTCAAGTCCCTCTCCATAACTGATTTTGGCCTGCCAAAAGGCTTCTACAGGATGTTTTTGGAAAAAATACAGAGCTTCCTGTAGAAGGTTGAACCGTGACTAGATTGTGCCCGAACCTAGAAAGAAATGAGTGTTCATGGAGGGGATGGATGTGCTTAGGGTGGCCAACACAGGTGCTGCCTCCTTAGCTAAAATCTCGGCCGATTTCTCCTTTTGCTGCCCTCTTTTCGACTTCCTGTAGAAACAGTCCTGTAGTGGCTTGTTCTGTCTTCCTGTAGAAACAGTCCTGTAGTGGCTTGTTCTGTCTTCCTGTAGAAACAGTATTCACTGTTTTGGCCTGCTTGGCTGAGGGTGCCTTCTTCTGGTTTTCATCATCATTCATCACTGCTTCGTTGAGATCTTGATCTTGCCATGAATATAGTTATGCCCATACTTCCAGCGCTGTGACTGAGGTTGTCCTCATTATTGCACCATTATTACATCATCATTCATCATAATGTCAAAGATCCATCTGCTTGCTCTGCAATGCTTGGTCAAGTTGCATATTCAGACCTGCAACATCTTCCTGCACGAAACAATCTTCTTTTTCCTTCTTGTTGGCTTATCCAACAGGCACCCAACTTGAGAGGCACTAACTGATGATGAGAAGAAACACACAACTCTGCCTCTATTGTTTGACCTGGACCAAGACAGCGAATTTCTTGCATAAGATCACAGGCTGATCATGTATCCGGTTGTTGGTGCTCCAGATTCAACAGGAGACTCGATTGACTCATCAGCTTTGACAACAATGTTAAAAATTGCATCTGCTGAACATTATAGAAAAAACGAACACAGACCATTATTGGTGAATAACATGACTGTTCATTAGAGAATGCATACATGACATTCATACCGTCCCCATTTGTAATGAGCCTTCACTTAACCTGTGATTGATCAATTTCTTGGCCAGATCCACCTTCAGGGCCCTGCAAACTTCCTTCAGCTGTTAGAAGGACTGATATCTTTGGCCAAACCCTGATATTGCCATCCCGAGACAGGTTTTGGAAATAGCTGGAGGTCACTGTTGCTGTGTTTATCTCCCTTGAAAATCAGCGTTCATCCAACTGTTTGTGCATATTTTTTTTATGGCTGCCAAGTGCATGTGTATAACTAACGTAAATGGGAGACAAACTCCCACCCAAATCTTCAACTAACCTGTGATTTGACACGTCTGCAACCAAATGCCACTGCTGCCAATCAAATCTGTGTATAGCAGCCAGCGTAGAGGTTGATCTGTTGTGCGTGTTTCTCTTGAAGATTAACGTGCCATATTTTTACTGCCAGGTGTGGGTATGAGTGGAGATAAGGGGGAGTTTAACTCCCATCAATCTGTTGTCGTAAACTGCCACCAAACCAAAGTTTTGATTGCTGTGATAAATCCTCATTTAAATGACCACTGCGTATTGTCTCTTGCTGGTCTGCGTGGACTGCTGTAGGAGTGAGGTGGCAAAGACGTGCTGGCCCATGCAATTGGTTATCTCCACTGCAGTGTTTAACTATGAACTGTAGTCCTCTGCCTGTAATCACTTACCATCAAGCACGCTGAAGTTTAACTGTTCACCACTGCCCGTTTTCAATTTTCTTCCTGAGTTGGCTGAGCACACGTGGCGTATCCACCCACCGAGCGCTGTTGAACTAGATGAGGGTGTCCAGTTGGCTGGCCACCGATTCTCTTAACCACAACCATCTCATTCATTCATGCAATGCTTCGAATTACATTCATGCAACAGAGGAACAAGGTTAAGTCACGTACCTGCAAGTCGTGCGTGGTTGCTTTGTGAAGCGTCTTGCTGCATGCATGTGTTGATCTTCATTTGCTGCATGTATGGTAGCTTGATTGATGATTTATGGCTGTTTTCTCTTGTGCAGGTGCCCTCTGGATGGATGCATGCAACAAACGTTCATTTCCACGTTCAGATTTGCACATTCAAGCTGCTGTTGCTGCATCTTCACCAAACCAGAACTTCTTTTTGCCATTTCTCCCAAACGGCAACCCGGATTGAGCTGAAACTTGGTGGGCATGTTCCTACCATCATTATGCATTTCCCATAGCAAATTCGTGATCAATGGATGCACGGATTTCGAGAAAAATGGAAAATGGCTGAAGAATTCAGAGGTCGATTTCTCGGAAACCGTGCATCAGAATCAGCTGAAACTGCTTGGGTAGGTTACCATCACTCACATGCATATCCCCATGAAACAGGTTTTGAAACGGATGCACGGTTATGGAGAAAATGCAAAAATGGCTAATGGTGATGGAGACTGATTTCTTGGAAACCGTGCATCGGAATTGCATGAAACTGCTCAGGCATGTTGTCAACAACCTTGTAGAATTCCCCATAAAGCGGTTTGTCAAATGGATGAATGGTTTTCAAGTTATGGCAAAAACAAATTTGGTTCTATGGATTTTTGCCTCAAGGCTTTTTGCATGTGCTTGCATGGGATGACAAAATGAATTTTGTTTGTGATGCAGGTATGGAGATGGTGGAGGATGAGTTGGAAGACTGCAGGAGGACTCTTGAACCTTTGAGGAAGCTACCATGCTTGCAAAACCACTTTTTGAAATGCATGCCTAGTTTCCCACAATTTCTACAGGAAGATCCTGTAGAAGCACAATGAGAGGCACAAGGAGGTGGAAAAAATGATGGATGAAGGCAAGGGATGGACACCCAAGTGCTTGTAGGCCTAATCAACAGATTCCCACCATTAGATTCATTTTTGAGATTGAATTTGGCTCGTCCAAATGTTCTACAGGATGTTTCCTGTAGAAATATAGAGCATCCTGTAGAAAACACAGTTTGGAGGAAAGAAGCATAATGACATGAAAAGAATGATGGAAAAGGGGTGAGGAGTGGAAACATAGATGAGTGTAGGCCTCATGGACATATTCCAAGCCTTCAGGTCCTCTTTGGAGATCAATTTGGCTTTTTTGTAAGCTTCCTGTAGAAGATATGAAACTTCCTGTAGAAGGCACAAAAACTCCTTTGACCTTGATTTGAGTGCTCCTCCTGCCTTGCAACCTGAAATGTCATTGCTGGAACATAAAATTATTCAATGATGATTAGCTTTATTTTTCTTTTTCTTTTTCTCTTTTTTTTTTGAAAAACAACTAGGGCGCCTCATGGAGGTTTTCACCCTAATTGCCTGCCTTGGGCGCCTCCAAGGGAGGTTTTCACCCAAAGATCTTTTCCTCTTTTCTCTTTTTTCCAACCCATTGACCGCCTCATGGAGGTTTTCAATCAATGAGCCAATCTAAGGTGCCTCCGAGGAGGTTTTCACCTTAGATTTCTATTTTCCTCTTTTTTCATTTTTTTTTCTTTTTCTTTTTTCTCTTTTTTCTTTTTCTTTTTTTTTTTCTACCCTACCCTACTTGAAAAAACAAAATCATTCTCAAGTATAAGAATACTTCCAATGGAGCCATGTGCACATCGAGATTAGAGACAAGATGATGTAAAGGCTCGGAATGCATGCTTTGACAACTATCCAACTTTCAGAGACAACATGATCTGACTTTGAAAGTACAAAACATAACTGAGGAGGAGAGTACTGCTGCAACTTAGTGACCTTCTGAAACCATATCTCAATATAACTTTGATATCTTTGGTCATCTTGCTGATTTGGATCATTCTTCATGTCACCTTCTATCATGACTTTCTCATCTTCCTCTTTTTGCTGATCTTTCTCTTGAGTACATGGAGGATTTAATGGTAACCATGAGAGATCTTTCTTTATCTCTGCTTCTGATGTCTTATCTTTATCAAGTGCAGCCCATGGTTCTTTGATCTCCTCTTTTGAATCTTCTTTTGCTGGATGTGATCCTTCAATGCTTTCAAGATGATCTCTTTTTTGCAATGCTTTTCCTGAGCTTTGGTGAACATCATTGAGCTCACGAGGAATCATTTGCACATGTTGTGCCTCAGATTTGCAATTGGGTTGAGCTGCTCCATTGCATGGTTTTGGAAATGGAGGTACGGGTAGCTGAGTGGAGGTGTGAAATTGAGATGGAGATGGATGGCATTGTGATTGGGTAGGCATTTGAGGTTGCCTTGGTGGAGGAGGAGGTGATGGTTGTGGATAAGCAGGTGGTGGAGGAAAATGAGCGGGATGAGAGTGGTACTGGGGCCTCCATTCCTGATAAGGTGCATTCCACTGAGGCTGTGGCTGAGCATAAGAGTGAAATGAATGAGCAACTGGTTGGGCATAATATGGATCTGTGAAGGAACAAGGAGGATATGACCAAGGAGGAGGTGTAGACCAGAAAGGATGAGCAGGGGGATCCCAAGAAGGCATGGAAGTGGCTTGATAAGGGTCATAATAGGTCTCGGGTATCCCTTGCAGTTCCTGCTGGTAAGATCTAGGTCCATGTGGCCTCCTTTGGTTCATATAACAGAGTGATTCAGTGGCTCTCTTGGCTCTTTGATATGTAGCTTTGATTCTGGGCAAGGAAGGGCACTGATCTGTAGGATGGTATTCCTCACAGATGAAACACACTTCTAGGGAGTGCATTGGACATTCGTTCCTAGGATGCTTTTTAAGGCACCTAGGACAAAAAATGACCAAAGCCCTCTTGGCTTCTTCTTGCTTCTTTTGGATCCGCAAGGTATCCAGTTGCATGGCAAGAAACTGCCTCATGTCACTCTTGAAATCTTCGATCTGATTTGCAAATTCATCTTTGGATAAGGGACTGCTCCCAACATTTCTGCTTGTAGCCATTTGCTCCAGAGGAATGTTTTCTTCTTCTTTTCCCTTAGAGGTTCTTTAAATATGCCTTGATGTCCACCCAGGGGTTCTTTCATCACAGCCATCGAAGAAGAACGTTGGCTGTGTGAAGCAGTGGGGGTGTTGTGCAATCATGTTTCTAAGTTATCTCTACTCCTACAAGGCATGAAATAGATTGAACGGAAACTAACTATCTTGCGAAATTGAAATGAAAGCAGGAAAGGACTACTCTATTTTGCTCAAATGAAATTGCAAGAATGAAATGCTAGTCTACGCTTGCGGAATTGAAATGCTAATCTACGCTTGCAGAAAGGAAATTGCGGAATTGAAAGGCTATTCTAGGAAAGCAGGAAATGTTAATCTATGAAAGCGGGAAATGCTAATCTATGAAAGAAAGAAATGCTAATCTACTTTTGCATAAATGAAATTGCATAATGGAAATGAAATAAACTACTTAGCAGAAGGTTGTAGTAGAAAATAGAAGAATAGCAACAATCACCAATACTCTGCCGCTTCCCCGGCAACGGCACCAAAAAGATGGTGAGCTCCAGTATTGTAGCAATAATGCTACAACTCCTGGGGCTTCCTGTCTCTTAATTTTATCAACCCGGTAGTTCGTACAAACTTGGAAGCGGCAGTGCTATATGCACAAGTACTAGCTCTTGTCGCAGCTGTCACTTGGTCAGCTGGCACAAGTCCGCTAGGGCTCAAGCCAACTTCTATAGGCTTACAGAAGAAGCTTTATCAATGATGGACGAAAGCTAGCTCAAAGGAGACTAATCTACTTGACAAAAATGAACGGAAAGCAAATCAAAGCATGTAGACCTAGGAAACCCTAATTTGACTAGTCTAACCTCTATAATGCAAAGAATGTAAATGAAACTTCTACCAATGCTGCTACTACCTCTAATAAGTGAAAATGCATGGATCTAAGCTACTTGCATCATAGAAGACATGTTTTTGTACTTTTTCATTAAGTGGATGAAATGATTGTGATTTTGTGCTTATTAGGGCCTGGTTGTGCAGATGGGATGGAGAAGGAAGGAAAACATGGGACAGGTTGGGGAGGCTAGGAGAGGTCCCTAGGGATCCTTAGCATCCATCCACAGAGGTTCCTCACATTCAGAAGCTCAGCAACCGAGTGAGTGGCCTCCTACAGGATGTCTGCAGGGGTTTCTACAGGATAGTCCTGTAGGTCTTCTACAGGAAGGCTGTGCAATTCTACAGGATGATTGGCCGTGGAGGTTTTGGGAGATGATGGAGTGGTGGAGTGGTATAGGAGGATAGGTGAGGTGGAGATGGGACTAGTGATGGCTCAGAGACAGCAAAGTTGGATGGAGAACGTGTGCATGAAGTGATTTGTTGAATGGAAAAGTGGTATCAACGAAAGGCTAGATAGATGGAGCTATATGAGTAATGGAGGAACTAGAAGTTGAATGAGCGCAACAGAGGTCAAGAAAGTGACTTGAGAGGTGGTTGACAAGCAGAGGAAGGTAATGGAGTGATATGGAGCGGTGTAGATGAAACAAATAGTTTATGAGTGTCACCAAAACGAGAATGCTTCAACCTGAGCTACCTGTGACATAAAATCAATGAACAGCAATATAAATTGTGAAGGAAACTCATGCATGGCAGTGGAATGAAGAAGTAATGCTAAATATAAAAGTGCATGAATGGATCTAAGTAATGCCTCAGCCTACTTCCAAACAACTACAACAGTTCTAACTAATAACACCAATCTGTTTGACTTCTACAGGAAATCTAAATCAGCAGCTATACTCAAATGCATGTAAAGGAAAATGGAACGAAATGCTAAAGGAACAATATGGATACAAAGGGAGGAGGCCTAAGCTCTCAGGTTGGGCCCAACCCCGAGAGCTTTAGGCTCCTTTAAAAACTTAGAATCTGATCCAAAACTGCTTGCTTTTATTCATAATCAAAAATCTAATGCCATGCCAAAACTGGCTTACAAAGAGAAGAAAACCAAATTGACTAACTCCTAGCTACCAAGAAATGACTATCCACTAGCTACAAAATGCATACTAACTAGCTAACCAAAATGAGGCCCCAAGCCTTCTTATTTATACAATTTGAGGACCCAACAGTCCTCCTAAAAGTTAGGGACTTGGCTGCCCAAGACTTGGAGTTAACAGCAGTCCAACTTGACTTGCTTGGCTGCCCTTGTGCTCATTAATTTGGTGGCCTTTGAACTCCGAGCTGATGGTGGAGAATTCGAGGTAAGGGTCCATAAATGAGGGGGACACCTTCCTACAAATCCTCTAGCTTGTTCTCCCACGAATTTGGCTGCCAAGTGCTCATTAAGACCTTCAATTTTGTCTCCAAGTTGACCAACAAGGCTACACAAAGCACCCATTAGACTTGTTGGCATAATGACTAACCAAATTCACTCTATTAACATAAAAATAATAAAAAACATGCAATAAACAAATGAGAATGGTGGACTAAGTCAAATTAGGAGGTCGAATGAGCCCAAATAATTGTACATTTTTGGGGCTCATCAGAAATGAAAAGGATAAAAGAAGGCAAATGCAAATGTTGTGGTGAGAAGTGGCACCCCAAACATATGTGTGCTAAAGGAAATGAATTGAAGAACCTATATAACTATTAAGAAAATAATGATTCAAATAGTGATGAATCAGACATAGAAGGAGTAGAGGATGCCCCTGAATTCCCTCCAGAATTAAATGTTGGAAGTATTTCGTAAGTTTCACTATAAGATATGACAGGTATATCACAACCCCAGACTCTAAAATTAAAAGGACATATAAAGAGGAACAATGTAGTGGTCCTCATCAACTTCAGTAGCACCCACAATTTTTTAGACTCAACTGTCGTAAAGAGACTTAAAATTTTCTCATTTCCCTTACCCAACATGAAGGTGATGGTAGCCGACAGTAAGAAGATTAAAAAGTTAGGGAAATGCCATAAGGTAAAATTGTAGATTCAAGACTTTAACTTAGAATCCCTATTTTTCACTGTACCATTAGGACGAGTAGATGTGGTCTTAGATATCTAATGGCTATGAACCCTAGGCACTTACTCTGCCAACCATCAAGAGAAATTCATGATATTTAACTGGGAAGGGTAGAGGTACAAGTTATACGAACTCCAAGCACAATAGAATCAAAACATGTCGTCATCCCAGATGATGAATATGATTTGGAAAGGAGCACTAGCTTATGTAGTACAATGTCACTAGTTTGAAATGTTATCTGCAAACATGATTAGCGAAGAGTCAATAGAAGTACAAGAGCTACTTTAGAAGCATGAAAAGGTATTCCAAGACCTAGCCATGAAAATGCCTCATAACAGGGAAATCGAGCATACAATAGAAGTCAAAGCACGATCATACCCTGTTAACATCAAGCCATATCGATATCCACATCACCAAAAGACTAAAATTGAGAGATTAATCCAAGACATTTTATAATGTGGGATCATCTAAAAAGTTAAGAGTATGTATTTTTCTCCAGTAGTATTGGTAAGGAAGAAGGGCAGATCATTGAGGCGATGCATTGATTATAGAGGATTAAACAAAATAACGATTAAAAGTAAATTCTTAATTCCCTTTATCTAGGAAATGTTGGATGAACTACATGGCACAAAATACTTGTCAAAATTAGACTTAAGGTTAGGCTATTACCAAATCAGAATTAGGTTGGAAGACATACCAAAAATGGCATTCTGAACACATGAAGGTCACTATGAATTTAAAGTAATGCCCTTTAGGTTAACCAATGCACCAACAACATTCCAAGCCACTATGAACGAGTTATTTCGTCCATATCTTAGGAATTTTGTATTAGTCTTCTTTGATGATATTTTAATTTATAGTAAAACTTGGAAGGAGCACTTACAACATCTGGATAAAGTTCTTACACTACTAAAAAAGCATTAGTTCTAGGCCAATAAATCCATATGCACCTTTGGGAAGGAAGAAGTAGAATATCTTGGACACATAATATCCCATGAAGGAGTAAAAGTGGACCCTAATATAATCAAAGCTATAAAGGAATGGACCAAACCAATTAATATATTCAAGCTAAGAGGGTTCTTAGGATTGACTGGATATTACCAAATATTTATTAAAAACTATGCACATATGACTACACCTCCAACAAAACTTTTAAAGAAGAATTCATTTCAATGGAATGACAAAGCAGGAAGGTGTTTTGAAGAACTCAAGGAAGTTATGTCTAATGCCCCAATATTAGCAACTCTAGATTTCTCTAAACCATTTATCGTCGAGTGTGATGCTTTCAGATTTGGTATAGGTGCCTTGTTAATGCAAAAAGGGCATTCGATAGATTTTGAAAGCATTAAGCTCAATAAAAGAGAACGTCTTAAGTCCACATACAACAACAAAATGCTCACTATTATGCACGCACTGGCTAAGTGGAGACAATATATTTTGGAAAGTAAGTTCTCCATTCGAGCAGACCATAACATTCTCCAGCACCTCCTACAACAAGAAACACTTTCCGAAGAAAAAAAATTTGGATTGAAAAAATTGCCGACTTTGACATGGAGATACTACATAAAAGGGGAAAAGACAATGTAGTAGCAAATGCCCTCTCTAGGAAAGATGAATAACCATCATTACTTGTAGTCTTGGTTGTTGTTCTTGAATGGCTTAATGAGATTTGAGGTGAGTATGCTAAGGATCCATAAATAACTGCGATAATCAATAACCTTCTAGACAACTTAAAATTTGAATGGAATAATGACATTCTATGGTACAAAGGAAAAATCTATCTGAATTCAAACTCCAAGTTTAAATCCAAGATACTCAAGGAGTCACATGATTCACTATCAGCCAGACATGTATGATTCTTTAAAACATACTACAATGCACACCAATCATTCTTTTGGAAGGGGATGAGTCACGATATTCAGAAGTATGTAGCAGAGTATGATACATGTCAAATAAATAAAAGTGAAAATACTATGACACCTAGATTACTTCACCCCTTAAACATTCCAAATTAGAAATGGGAAGAGAAACCAATGGACTTTATTAAGGGATTACCTATATCTAAAGGCAAGGATAAGATTTTCATAGTAGTCGAGATACTCACCAAATATGCCGACTTTATTGCAATGAAGAAATCAGACTTAGCTAAACAAATCAATCAGATATTCTGCAAAAGTATTTATAAATTACATGGTTTTCCGAAAGTCATTGTGAGTGATAGAGATGCCAAATTTAAGGGTAATTTTTGGAAGGAGTTGTTCAACCATATAGGAACCTACCTAAATATGAGTTCCTCTTACCACCCTCAAATAGATGAACAAACAGAGGTTGTCAATAAATGTTTGGAAGCCTACCTACACTGTTACGCTACGTAAAAACAAAATAAGTAGGCTAAGTGGTTGTATCTCTCTGAATGGTGGTATAATTCTACTTATCATACGTCAGCAAAAATGACTCCCTTCCAATATTTCTATGGATACGAACCTCCAAAATGGAAGGATATAGCTACCTTCCAGGAAAATCTACCAGCTGTTAAAAACCGACTAGAATAATCCCAAAAAATCATACAAACCCTAAAAGAAAATTTAAATAATGCAAGAAAACGTATGAGGAAACAAGCTGACCAAAACAGAACCGAAAGAGAATTTGAAGTTGGAGAATGGGTATTTGTCAAGCTCCTTCCATACAAGCAGTTGTCCTTGAAACAAAAAGGAAAAAATAAATTGGCACCAAAGTTCTATGGACCATACCATATGAACAAAAAGATCAGCCAAGTTGCATATAGTTTAAGCCTTCCAGATAAAAGTCGTGTTCACAATGTCTTCCATGTACCCTGCCTTAAAAGGGCACTGGACAACCATCAATCAACACAAACAATGCTTACATCGTTAGATGATGAAGGAAGGGTCATTTTAGAACCAGAAGGTATCGTATCCACCAAAGAAAAGAATCTTCGATCTCGTGCAATCAAGGAATACTTAATCAAGTGGAAGGACTTACCAGAAGAAAAAGCTTCTTCAGAGACCGAAGCATTTCGTCAACAACATCTGTTGTTATGTATGCTTTTAGGACAAAGCATTTTCTGAGAGAAAGACAATGTTATATAAAAATTAGTTAGATAAGTATTTATTATGCAAAGAGCATGATCAAAAATCATGCCCATTCACAAAGAGGCACCGAGGGTGGTATAAAGCCAGAAACTTCCCTCAAATTGTAAACATCTTCTATTTTTTAATAATAATAAATATGATTTTTCTGACTAATTAAAAGCGTTGTTCCATTCACACTAGTTAATTTCGTAGACACTTCAAAGTAATATGCATATAAGGACAATTTATGCACTAGTTTTTTAAATATTAAACTTTTTAATAGACAAATAGACATTTCATAAAGCCTATGGTATGATATTGGAATTGAATTGAAAGCTTTTAAACTATTTACTTATGTTAGTGTAAAGTCCCTTATTTTATGTGTCAAAAATTAAGTAATAAGAAGTTTTTATAGCAATCCGGGAGTATCTATAATATATAATTGATTTGTAAGAAGTAGAAGGTGGAAAAAATATTTATTTCAGTTGTGGGCTAATTCAAAACTGTTTATGGGGGTTTATTTTATTATTGATAAAAATTATACTTGCTAAATAGTTATATTTTGGAATATTTGATTTCGCAAGTTTTATTTTCGAATATTTGATTTCCAAAGTTTTATTTTCCGAAGAGGAGCAAAGTGCAATACTACTTTAAACAAATTTTTATGAGATTTTGAAGGAATCAAAGCCAGTTTCTTAAAAGTATGATTTTGCATAGATTTAAAGAGTTTTTTTAGCTTAAGTTATTATTACTATATCAATTATTTACAATTTTCATTCTCAAAAATTATCAGTAAAATGTTTAAGTCAATAAAAATATTCACTCATTTATAAAAGCTAGATTCCTAAATAATTACATGTCTTGGAAATTTCATATGTAAAAAAAATAGCATATAATGAACTAAAATATAGTATTTGTGATACTGATATTCCACCCACCAATCTCATTCATCTTACTAAACTATATAGATCGGAATTAAAAGATGAGAAGGCTCGTGTTTTTCTTCAATCTTAGGAAGCTAAATATTTGTTTATCTATATTGAGAATTCAACTTTTGTTTGGTTTAATTAGAATCAATTTCCCAATATTTTTGATAATCCTCCTTTAGTTGGACAAGTTGATGTAAAAATTAACTTATTTAGGAAAACATTAGGTAATGGCAATGATGTGTTAGAATATATTTCCAAGATAAAAAAATATATATCAAGACATCATTAAATGTAACTTTCATAAACTTGAAGATAATTTTTTACATATATTTTGATAAATGGTTTGTCATGATCTCACAAGCACTTTATTACAACTTTGTAAATCATTGGTAATTTATCAACTACCAATTTTGATTAACTTGGTGAACTATTATCTCAACATAATAAACTTTTGGTAAGCAAAAGCTTTCTAGAAAGGATGTTCTTTTCCCTAATTCAAATATACCTAAAACCTATAGAGGAAAAACTAATAGATTTTGGGAATCATCAAAATCAATATACTTATGATGGTCATGGTAAAGGTCATAGTCTAGGTAAAGGATGCAATGATGAACAAAAAATTTAAGATGATTCGAATCCTCTTAATGGACAATTTGGAAGAGGAAGAAAATTCATTAAAATAAAGTGAAAAATATGTTTAAGGAAATAAAATTATGCATCAAATTATTTTACAAGTAATGATTATTTTCCAAAGTTTAATAAAGATTCAACATTCAAATTAATTTCAAAGTCTACTTCATTAATGCAGTATGCATACATTTGGATCAAGATTTTTAGGGTTAACAATATGTGTATATTTTTATTGTAGTATAAGAGGTTGATTTAGAAGCACAAGTTGACACTCATAATCCATTAATAAATCCACTTGAAGATGGGTGGATACTCAGCACAAGAGCAACTCAACATATGAGCTTTTGAAGGGGCTATTTTAGAATTACAAGATATTTAGCTATTTCAAATTTATCTTGTTAATGGTACAAAACACACACCCATAGAAAAGGGCTTAGTTAAATTATTTCTTCTTTAAATTGGTGAAAAATGGATTTAAAATGTATGATATATATCTACATCTATGACAAATTTTCTATCCTTAGTGTAAAAACAATAATATAGTCTTCAAATCATTATGTAATATAGTTTGATCAAAATAAATTTAGTAAATCATAATATAAATTAATGATGATTGGATACGAAGATAAAATATTATAATAATTAAAGGTGAAGCTATCCCTATGGAATGTTGGCATTGATGTCAAAGGTTGATGGTTGCTTGGCATTGATGTCAACCTAGCTTGTATAGGAGTAGTCTCATCCAATTTCAAGGCCAAGTTGTTTCTTAAAGTCTCTAAAATTGCCACTGATTCTCAAGGTTGTTTCTAATTTTTTTGGTCAAATTCTTCTTTAGATATTTCAGACAAGTGTCGAAATGAAGCCTCATAAAGCTAGAATTTTCTATAGATGCCCTTAGATAAGGCCTATATGACATAATACAATTGCATAAGAAAAATTAGGACAATATAATACAATTTGTAGATCATACCCACATTATAATGTATTCTCGAGAACAAAAGGTGCAGCCATGATGTTAGGTGAAGAAATTTAGAATTCCTAGGAAAAAACTACTGAATTTCCCAAGGTATTTATGTGAAAATGGATGTCTAACATCTATTTGATACTGCCAACAAATCCATCAAAAAAATCCATGGATTTTCCAAAGCTAATTATAATGAAGAGAAACTACAAAAAGGAAAGGAATTCAATCAACTAAGGTATGCATTCTTCTCTGTTATAGAACAGGTGATTGCATCAATGCACAAGGGTTAGAACTAATTAAGAAGAATAAAAAATATGATGGTTTTGTTTTCGCTAAGTATAGCTTATAATATTTTATATTAGGTGGAAAAACCTAATTTTATATGTACAAATATGATATCTAAGTATAGTATGTTGAATAGTGAACTTGTGGTAGTCATTTATTGGGGATACAATAGACAGTAAGTTTCGATTGCATGGTTCTTAATTGATAATGTTTTCATATCACTGAAGGTTCATACTTGTTCATACACACCACATTTTAATCCCTAAATGATAATTTTATGTGAACCTTAAGACATATTTTTGTTTATGTGCATCATATTCTTGCTAAAGGCTTTGTAGACTTTTTGACACCTTTGGTTTCTTGAAAAACATCAAATCCACCTCAACTCACTCCAGAAAAGTATGATAGACTAATATATTAAATGGAATGTACACAAAGATATCAAATTGTGTTCTCTTGTACTGTTTGCAAAAGAGTCTCGCCAATTTTTCTGACAAGTCTTCATGATATGGTGAAGTTTGTATACTTGTGAAGGGGTAGAAATCTATTAGTTTATGCATATATTTTTGTAGACAAAGTTTTGCAGAGATTATTTTCTTTATTATTTTGTAGAGGTCTATCTATAGATATAAATGTGCACACTAGTAATTTATCTAGAATTTGTGCACTTGATTGGAGGGTTCTACTGAGACTAAAGCTTAATTATTCTCACTCTATGTTTGATCTATTGTTGTTGTACTAGAGATGCATTTCAATGTTAATATGCTTGCTACAAGGCTTGTAATATGTAGTACAAAGATTAGGTTAGGCGATCACTAAGGAAGAGGATTTTCCATGGAAGAGTTTTTCAATGAATTTAATGTGTATTGTATGAAGGATTGGAGCTAGTTTCTAAGTGGATTTAATGGTGTTGCTTGTTCTTTGAGACTCTAGTGTTTTTTGTTGAGGAGGTTGAGGGCACAAGGTAAAGTTTTAGTATTTATTTGAAGACAAAGACTAAACATTGTTATATTTGAGATTTTTATATGGTTGATGCTTTAGTGCAAGGATAGTCTTGGGGCTAATTCGAGACTAATTTTATTTTTGTAGGGGTGTGAAGCAAGATATTGAATGCATGTTTGTTCAATTCTTGTAAATTCCTACGATGACACTATCTTGAACTAGTTGTTGATTGCTACTGTTATGCATGATCCAAGTCCGGGTGTGACAAAGGACCCTTCCAAGACCTTTTACTTTTGTGATGTGTTAAATTGAATCTTTAAAAGAACATAAATGAATACATGTGCATGTTATAAAGAAGAGGAAGATGACAATCATCAACACATGAAAAAATAAGCCATTGATAATGGAGCTCGTCCAGGAGGAACTATGTCTTCGTGCCCCAATGTCAAGATGGTGTAGGCCGCTACATTAAGTGCTGTCAATAGTGATGACATACATAAGAGGTGATGTCACTTTCATACAAGGAAAATTCCCTCACGCAGGACTAGCTCCAAGAGATGTTCCACTACAGGAACTCTCAGTCAAGAAGGACTCCTATCAGTATGACACAAACTCATATACGATGATAATGAACATCTCGTCGACATGGCATAAAAGGGATCTCAATGCAAACATACAACGCGACACATGAGTATCCCATCAACATAACGAAAAAGGGATCTGAAATCAAACATGACGAATCATGACAACAAGTACATCACACAGATCATTCTTATCACATCAAATAGGAATCATGAAAACGAGTAAGAGACAAGATCCCACATCAAACACCAAACAAGGATCTATGCAGCACAATGCATAGAAAAATAAGTACATGAACACACTGCATATACCTCACATCCCTAGGGCCATCTGAAGAGAAAGGTGCCTAGTTGTTTAAGTTGTTCATAACATTGATCTCATGGCGTCGAATCGCATGGAAATGGCTGCTCGCACATGAATGCTAACACCTTGGTGTCAAATTTTTGAATTCTGAGAAAATGAAAATCTAGAGCTTAAGTAATCTTTTAGATTCCCCCTAGATTCATCAAAGACTCCCTCCTCTGGGTCCTCTGCAAATTTGCTGCTCAAACTTATGAAAATATATGTTTGGAAGAGTTATTGGTTGATGGTGTTTATACTATTTATTTCTTCGGAAGTGACAGATTGGAATGTGGTATTGGTTTTTTTATGAGCACAGTGGTTTTATGTGGGTCTAGTTTGAAACATTTTTTAAATGTGGCCTACCAAACCAGTGATTTTTATAAGTCGTCCTAGTGTGAAATATTTTGAAATGTGAATGACAAGAGGTTGGAGGGTGCATGGGATTCATTCCAGTGACAACTAGAGAAATTAGTGGGGGTAAAATCGTCCAGTAGGTAGGAGCTTGTGCATTGGTAAAATGATGCAACAGTGCAATATGTAAAGGAATTTTTTTTTTTATAATAATAGAAGAAAAAGAGAAAAAAACATCAATAGTTTTTCCTAGTTGGGTTTTCCACCTAAAATTCAAGTTTCTCGATTTGATGATGTGTTTGTTAAGTTATTGATGTGTTTTTTTATTTCTTACACTTTACACATGTCAAGTCATTCATCATTAATATTGCAAAAGAGAATTAAAAAATACTAATTTCACAAAATACTGATTCACCCCCCAAGTATTTCTAACAATTGGTTTCATAGCTCGATCCTTCAGAAACAGCTCGATTTCTAGAAGGGAGATCCAGTAAAATGAGTAGCCAAGATGAAGGTTTTTTAACGAAGATCCATTTATTCAATGGAAGAAACTACACATTTTGGAAGATTAGAATGAGGTCTTACTCATAGTCTCTTGGAGTTGATGTTTGGGGAGCAATAGAAAGCGAGTACCAATACCCTAGATTGATCCCTACTGTCCAAAGGGGCCCCATAAGAGTCATGATTAGTTATTTTAGTAAATAGATCTTATAAGTGGTTAACTAGAATTATAATAAAGGGACAACAATTAGTTAGTTTAGTTAAGGATGTTGAATAAATGGGCCATAAATAATAAATAAAGTGGTTAACTGGAAATATGCAGGGGACCATTAGTAGTTAAGGTTTTCAATATCATGAAACTATATATACTCTAAGATAGGAAGGGAAGTCTCATCGAGTATTATTATAATTGAGCTATACTCCGCTGGAGGTTAACCGCACGAAGAAGTAAATGAACATTATTTTTTGTTTCTCATTATAAAATATTTCCATCTTATCTCATTTATGGAATTATTTATGTAGTATTTTTTGGCATTATAATGTTATTTGTAGGTTAAGACCATTAAATTTCATGTTCTACATCAAAATAATAAGGTGGCTAACTTATTGGCTAACAAGGAATCCATGTTGGCTCAAGGTTCCCTCTTGATCAATGATAGTGAAATTCATTTCCCCATTTATTAAAAGTGTTAATTAATAGAAGGAGGACAAATCATGTGCCTGTGTTCTATGTATACATGCAATAGGATCTCTTATTGTATGAAATACAAAGGGCATAGAAGCCCGAGTCATTTCATGGCTCATGATCCATAGGATCTAGAGAATAGGTGAGTATAAGCACTATCTAGTCGATATATGGAGTTAGAGTTCTTTCACATGTGTTTCTCAAGGGCGACATAAGGAATTTCATTCATGTTGTGTTGTGGGTAATGGTAGTGCAGGATGAAGGAGGATAACTCCCTAAGCGTGGGGAATATATAGTTTAGTCGACTGGATTTTTCATAGTACCTCACTTCTAACGAATTCTTTAATAAACTAAGCAGAGTCTTGTCTCTATTTTAGGCATGAAGGATGTGTAGTGATGGCAAGGTATGGTGTATGGGGATGATGCTAATTGAAATTATTTTGAGCTAGATGGTTTTTTAATTTATTTGTGTGCTTGCACCCTTAGCCACATTCCATCCTTTAATCCTAAATGAGGGATTTTAGGTTCTCTTCATCATTTTACTTCATTACTAGTGAGTTTTTTTAGTTCCTCGATATCTCAATTGGTCATTTGGGTTGTTGCTACTTGTGGATGATGTAAGAAGTTTTGTTTAATTGGGTTTATTTAGGTCAAGTTGTCATCAACAAGAATTGAATAGGGGTGTATTAGTTATGTCTCTTTATAATATTTCTAGTTTCCCAAGTGGAGGTGATGAGTGGCTCTTTACTTGTTCTAAATTTCTTCTTATGGGATAAAATAGGAGGTGAGATTGGAAAGTGGGTCTTAATTCATTTTTTTCTGATAAATTTTGTTGGTTTATTGTAAAATAATATGACATGCAGAGAAAATAAAGTAGAGAGACTCATTCATTCTAGGATAATATTCTTCAAATTTAGTTGACGTGTAACCAACTAGCCCCTTACTTGTAATCAACTATGGAAATATTGATATACCATTAGTCCAAAATGCAACAAATGGAGGATGGAATGGGCAAGATGAGAAGAAAGATTATGGATTTAGAGTGGGAGATAGTTTCATGGTGAAGAAGGCTCCTTTCCATCTGGGAATATCTTAAGTGAAGAAAATATTCAAATCCTTGATCCTAATGTCCCAATTAACATAAATTCATTTTTTTAATTAAATTATTTACATTGAATGAATATCAACAACCAAAGTGTCTTTTGTTGGATAAATTTTGTCACTAATAATTTTCTTGATATATATTTAATACGCATATTCTATTAAAATTTACCTTTTAAATGAGTGCTTAACATCATAATCATACATGTTCATATCAATTGAAAATATTAATATAGGTTTGGACACCCATGCATATTGATATGAATAATATTTTAAAATAATCACATTTCATGACATACTGCAACAAAACTTGTAATTGCAAAGCTAATTGAAACATTGTTTGTTCAACTAAAATTAATTATGTTTATTTAGATAAATAAATGTAATTGAATAGTATAACAAAAGTATCAATCATGGATTAAAGTCAATAAAAGTAAAAATTCATAAGCTAAAAAAACATGTAACTATAAGTTAAAAAAATCATAATTTAAGAAAATGCATGTAATTACAAATCATATAATATATTATAATATGAAATAAGGGGAATTTACTTAGATGATATATATTGACATATTTTCCTAAGTCAAATATGCATGTCTTTACCTATGGACTAACACCCAAAATTGACATTATATAAAACAAAAGGACAAACTATAATTTTCAATGGATATCCTTGAATATTAGACATCAACAATAGAAAGTGTAATACTCTAATAAAAATATGAAACCAAAAGTTAAATTGAATTTCTAAATATATATTTATCCATTTAAGTTTTCTTCAACAAATTATGGATATTAATAAAACTAAATAATTATAAATTGAGAAAACATTTTTAATCATAAATCATTTAATATATTTTTGTGATAAATAAGGGAAGGGTGCTATATATATATATATATATATATATATCCCAATAATCCCTGCAACAACTATAAAGCAAAAATACACTTGTATTTTCATATGGAATATTATAAATAAGGAAACACATTCACCCTTGAAGCTATAAGATATAACAAAAACTCACCCTAAACATCCCTACAAGTATTTGGCATTCAATTATATAAATTATCAATAATCTACGTCCTATGATAAAATAATTTCTTATGTTTCATTCCTCAAGCACCTATCAAATGAGAAGGCTCAAAACGATTACAAGAATATACTCATTATGAGTTTCATTTCTTATGCTTTAGTCCTCAAAGATATTGCAAACAAGAATGATATAATCATTATGAGACCAATATGTAAAGTGAAGGAAGTGAAATCAGGTCTATAGAATAAGAACATTTCTCCCAACCATCCCATACACACATATATAACATAATTGAAAGTAAAAAATTTCTTATAGTAGCATAACACACTTTTTATTGCCCGAGACGAGGCAGATGTAATTCCTTCCATGCAATTGTCAAGTAAAATTTAAAAATTTATTATTATTTAAAAATCAAATATTTCAATGTTCATCTTAAGTAAAATAATTTAAATAAAATTTATAGAGAGAGAGAGTACAAAAATTCTTATCCATAAGTCCATTTTATGTTTCAATTTGAGGAAGATGTGTATTCCTTCAAGTAATTGAGGTTGTATACATACATACATACATCTATATATATATATATATATATATATAGATATATATATATATATATATTCCTTGAGGGTTAGCTCAGCTGGTTGAGTTCCATTTGCTAACGTACCTCACTAATAAGAGCTTATTGGGTCAATTCTCATTAAAACCCTTGGGATTAGGCTCTACTAATATGCCAGTGAGAAGTGATCCCTTTGGGTGTATTTTCATGGATAATTCCTTAAAACAATATGTTTATATATATATATATATATATATATATATATATATATATATATATATATATATATATATATATATATATAGATATATATATATATATATATAACACAATTATAAGTAAATAAATCCTTATCTTTGATATGTGTAACATTACATGTTAATAATGACCATTTTCTCTCTAAATTTTGCTGAAAGACTTGCCATTTTCAAATCAATCCTTCAGGATCTCTCTAGTTCTTGCATATATTATCTAGAAGCTTCCAAATGTGTTTTGGTTTATTTCTTCCTCCTTGGGGTGGTGATCCTAGGGAGTACAAATGCGCTCTTATTGTTTGTGACCATATATGTTTTCCAAGGAAGAAAGGTGGCCTTGGCCTCTCTGATGTTCAACTCCTCAGTAAGGTTCATGGTGCAAAAAATTGATAGTGATGGATTTGGGGGGGGGGAATGAATTATGGAAATCTATTTGGAATAAAAATATAGCCCAAACTATCCCCTCAACATCTACTTCACAGCCTCCATCACATCATAGCTCATCTATTTGGAACTTAGTTGATATAAATAAACACATTATTCAACAATTCAACTTCTTGAAGGTTAATGATGGCAATGCAGCTTTTTTTTGGGAAGATCTGTGGAATAAAATGCCTAGATTAGGAGTGAAGCAAACTATTGCTCATTTAGAAACCTTGTGAAAGTAAATGGATGTGTCTTAGTAGCACACTATTGGGAGAAATACATATATATAGGGAATCTAAGGAGCACCAGGAGTTTGATATCCCTTAGCAATAATAGTCCATCTAGAGAAAATTATTTAGAACTGGAAAATTCCCACTACAGTTGAACTCAATAAATTGAGGTGGGGCTACAAAGCTACTAGAACCTACACAATGAAGGAAGCTTACTGTATTTCTCGATACCATATTAAAATTCCTCATGAGGTCATTTGGTATAGAATATGGTCTCAAAACTTACGACAAAAAAAAACTCACTTTTTTTGGCTCCTTTCTTGATTTAGAACTCTAACATGGGATAGAATTCTCTAAATAGGTTTTAAATCATCTTCCTTAAACCACCTTTGTAGATATAACCATGATGCCATGGACCACATATTTATTTAACCTCATGAAACACCTGTGGAGTTAAGTTTCCCATCTCTTTGGGTGTTATAATAGGGACAACAAAGGTATTAATGAGACATTATCATTTTGATTTTTTTTATCTTCCACAATCCCATTATTAATTGTGCATTGGCACTGAATCTAGGTTTATTTATTTTATACATTTGTAAAGAAAGGAATGAATGCATCTTTAATGGAAAATATCTTGATTTTGAAGTTGTCCAGCAAAAATATCTCAATTACATTAAGGAAAAAACTCTTTTGGGCGATCCTAAATCTCCCATCCCTATTAATCTCTCCATCCATTCCTCCCTTCACTAAACCCCTCTCTCCTCCTTCCTCCCACCCATTCCCTCCTCGCCTCCGTCTAGTCTCACCTCTCCTCCATGTTCAAACTTGATAGATCCTTGATAGGAAATCTAACGATTATGTCTATGGAGGTCTCTTTCATGATAATAAAGGTTTTTGTATGTGCATCCCAACATGCCCAATGGGGTTCAGTAGGAACAATGTAACTGATATGTTTTCCCTAGAGAAGGGCCTCCTTAATTCCATCACCTTGGGTTTCATGAAACTTATAGTGGAAGGAGACACTCGATTTCTAATATCACCTTTAAAATAACTCATGAATTGATCAAGAGTGGGTAAAATATCCTCTAGTTAGAGACTGGAAGATAAGCTTGTCGATATTTCCTTTCTCCTGTCTCTCCTCTCCTAATTTAATATAGAGGATGGAGTAACAAAGTTGTGGATTATTTCACTAATCTATGAATCTCCATCTATAACATTATCCTCTCCTATCCTTTGTATTCAATAGGATCATCATTGTTGTTGTAATATTTATCATTCATTTCTCTCCCATGATCTAGATTTAGGGCAAGGAACTTCTCCACGAAGGTGAGAACTAGATTTCATGCAATAGAGAGGGAGAGGAAGAATATTATGCCATAACCCCTATCAATTGATGGGGAAGGTGTGGCTACCTACCTCCCTTAATGATCTCATCATGATGGAAGATTGCACACATACATCAACTCACCAATACATTATTTTAATGAATACAAAAGGTGATGATCCAAACTATTGCAAAGGTAGAACTCTTATTAAGATTGGAATTTCACTGTAAACAAATCATTGTCTTGAGATAAATTCAAGCTCTATTACATAGTTCTGGGTAGCTAGAACAAGAATTTTATTTGACACTCTTGTTTTTTCATTCTGGCCATGGGGTGAACTTCTAGGTAATCTTGACCTAGCCTGCCCCAGTCTAGAAAATCATCTTTTATTTTATTTTATTTGTGGCTAGTGAGGATGTATCCAATAGAGGATTGATAGAGGAGAGGCTACAACTTTCACTCCTTGTCAACACCCTAGGCTATAATCTAAA
Organism: Pinus tabuliformis; assembly: GCA_031772625.1. Lineage (NCBI taxonomy): Eukaryota > Viridiplantae > Streptophyta > Pinopsida > Pinales > Pinaceae > Pinus > Pinus tabuliformis. The sequence goes on along the minus strand of CM062818.1, from coordinate 1,440,276,965 downwards.
GGTAATCATGTTCACTTCTAATGATATTTGTAACATTTTATTTTGTTTTTCTTTGCACTTTGGTTCTTCCTGATACACCTTGCTTGCTTATTCCAATTGGCTTTCAGATAATTTTCTTTGAAGGGGTTGATTTATCTCCATGAGGAGGGATATTTCTATGTTGATTTCCACCTACCTATTGGTTTTTATTCCACCCTAAATATTTCTCTCATCTTTTTACCTTCCCTTATCCATCCCTATGGATTCCTACTATGTCAAATCCTCTCTTCTATTTTATTTTAAATTGGTGCCTCATAATAATCATGCATTGTCAAAGGGCCCAGAGTTATCATGGATCTTCAAGAATTCTTGAGGGTGGTTCTCGCACACAATTACATGATTATATTTATTCTTGTATTCTCCACTCTCACACTCTTCTACAAATTTAATCCAAAATCTAGCATGAAATCAAAGAAGTGTTAGTAGATCAAGTAGAACTCACTATGCGGAGGTGGTGGCTTCTATGGCCTATTGGTTGTCGTATACTAGCCACAACCATAACCAAGAAAACCATAATCAAACACTATTAGGAAAATTCCTCCATGAGATGAATGAGGGTAAGATAGTAATTATTCTTCATCTTGACAATATCTTAGTGTATGACTATGACATGGCTCTAGAACACTGTGATATGGCTCTCAAAGTAGCTTGCATTAAGGCCATCGTTCTATGTGTGAAATTCCCAGTGTCTCTTGGAACTTTTTTAGTTCTAATTAATGTCCCCACCATGTTCTGATATTCTTCTATGGCTATAGGTTACTATTTGAATGGATATCATTAACTAGTTCTCTCATTGTTTCTAAATTTTATGTATGCCAACAATTCTTTAATTAGCCTATAAATGGTGTTATGGGTTAAGTTTATCTTGTACTAGGAATAATATCATTGAATGGAGAATAATATGGTTCAAGTTAATTTTATTTTGGACTAAATAACCTTCCTTTCATTATTGATCCAATTTCCTTAGAGGTAGACTATCGCAAGAGAAGATTTTGGATTGATCTTGTAATTTGAATCATATGTTAATAAAAGGTACTATAATCTTACATTAAAAAAGTGTATATTTTAATAACAAAATAAATTAAATGTCATACATATATACTTTCTCTACTTAAGATCAAATTTACAAGATGCACATGCACATACACACCAGCATAGATCTATCATAACTCTCGATCTGTCATGAATCAAGAGGGATCAATTCCATTGAGCTAAAACCCTATTTTATAATGCACACATTGAGGAAATGTAAAAATCTTAAGGAATTTGATCCCTCTCTCTAAATAGTAGATCCATACTTAAGATGAATTTATGATACTATAAATTTAGTTTTCACAATACCTATTTAGAAATCCTAAAAGTATAAATTTATTGTATTACCTAATTAAAAATAAAAATATTTATTCAAACAAAATATTAACTATAAATAATATTTTTTTGTTAACGAAAAATAAAATTAATAAAAAATTATAAAAAAAATAAAATTAAATGTTAAAATGCATTTCTAACAAAATATTAGATTATTTAAATTATATGTGGAACAACATAGTATATAAAACCGTCAAATAATCTTCACCACATCAAATAAGATGGGTAGAAAAGTATATGTTTCTAACCTTTAAATAGGTTTCATAGATAAAATACGAGAAATTAATACCACGGGCCACCTAATCGAGTGTTCCTATTTTTTTGCTGAAAATAGGTGAATATAGTTCCATATTTTTCTTGCTACTTGAAAATAGGAAAATAGGTGAATATAGTTCCATATTTTTCTTGCTACTTGAAAATAGGCTAGTATGATTCCTTCTAAAATATATGGTTTGCCGATTTTATACCCAAAAATTATTATATGGTTTCGAAATAAGGTAACATGGCTATTTATATGAAAACAATAACAATATTCTAAATAAGGTGAAATATGAGATTTTTGGATAATATAAATGTTCCTTCCAAATATACAATACTATGGGTTATTTATACTAGATTCCCAAAAAAGCACAGTTTTATGTTTACGTGACATATTTAATTTATTTTGAAAGGAACAAACAGAATAATTCATTTAAGGTCAATTTAATGATTTAATTTGTGGATACTATTTTACAATATTCTATAGAAATTAAATCTCTACCATTTATTTTAAATTAAAACTTTGGAGACTCTATTCCAAAATAGACAAGCTTATTGATATAGATATTTGAAAAGTCTATACTACCCAATAATCATTTCACTTATGTTTACATCTCATCGACCCTAAATAGAATTTATGTTTGTAAAGAGTGTAAAGTTAAATATATTTCCACCTACTCTATGTATCAGATCAAAATTTTAGTGAAAGTACACATTTGATTGAATAATTCTTGTTGGCTATAGATTTTTCAAGTAATAACCCTTAAATAATTATCATATAAGTTTTAATATATAACAAAGTTTGTGTTAGTCTCATTTTCACTTTTTTGAGATTTTATATTTTAGAGGTATAGGTGTAAATAATTACTAGCCTAGATCCATCTAACTTTGGATCAATCATGCACCAAGTTGGATCAAATCCCTCTAGGTGTAAACCTTCTTTTTAGAGTGTAGAATTTGAGTAGAGGTTTGCACCTCAATGGATTTGATCACTCTCGACGCATGATAGATCTAGAGTTAGATGGATCTAGGTTGGTTCTAGCTAAGGACAACAATGTCACATTTTTAGATTATCATTATGTATATGTTTGAGATAAAACTCATACTTTTAAATTTACATTATGTTTTCATTGCTTAGCATGACCATATCATTCTCTTCATTAATTTAGTCTATGCATCTCTCCTTGAATAGTTTGTATGTTTATGTTTGGATGCCTTGAGTGCTTTGTGTCTCTATGTGTTGTGATTTGGATTGTAATATTTGTGAATGTTATAGTTGTTGTGTGATAGCTCTATATGTGTATGTAATTGTATGTTAATAATTGGTTGGTGATGAGGAAGGGATATTAGCTTGTCAATAGTATGCAGGAGGATTTATATTGCACATCTATTTTATTTAATTTTAGGTATCACATCTTTTGACAACTAATTGATTCTTAATAGCATACCTCCAAGCATTACTAAATATATCTTGAACAGTAGTTTTATTTTTAAATTTTTTCAATTAATTCACTTTGTTGAGATGATAAATATTGTTAATAACTTTAATCATGAAAAATGATGAAATAAAATTTTGAATGCAAAGTGACAAGGTAATAGTGTTGAATGGCACAAAATGTGAATAATAAGAATGTAGTCAATTACAAATAGTTTTTATTTAGACCAATATCAAACTACTTTCTTCTACTATTCTTATTTCCATCCCCATTCGTTTTGTCATATTTTTGTATCGAATGCAGGTGATCAAATATAATTAGAAATCCACATCTACATTGCAATCAATGCATCTAGTTCAAGCAATCAAATAGAATTATAAATCAACATGTACATTGAAATAAATGCATCTAGTGCAAGCAATAAAATAGAATTAGAAAGAATCTACAATGAAATCAAGGCATCTACTAAAGCAATCGAATAGGATTAGAAATCAACATTGACATTGGAATCAATGCATTAGCACAAAAAATCAAATAGGATTAGAAATCACCATCTACACTGAAATCATTGCATATAGTTCAAGCAATCAATAAGCTTAGAAATCAACATCTACATTGATATCAATGCATATATCACAAGGAATCAAATATCATTAGAAATCAACATCTACAGTGAAGTCAATGCATCTAGTGAAAGCAATCAAATAGGATTAGAAATCACCGTCTACACAGAAATCAATGCATCTAGTGCCAGAATTATTCTTTTCTCTCTCCCCCTCCATCTATATCTATATCTCTATGCATCTGTCTTTTGTATCTCTATCTCATCCCCAAACATACACACTCTCTCTCTCCATCTCTTGCTTGTCACTCCCTCTCTCTCTCTACTTTTATCTCCATGTCTTTCTTCTTCCCTCCCTCTCTACCCTTCCAAATCTATCACATACCTCCTTGACCCAATATTAACAACTTCCTACTCTGCTCCCATCACTAATTTTAACTTTGATTAAATTTATATTCAATAGTTGCCACACACATAAGTATTCAATAATCTCATAAACAAAGATAAAACATGAAATTATACACATATGCTTAAAGATTAGAAAACATAAAGAGTAAGGAGGAAACATACAGAGAATCATACACACTTCAACCAAACCAGATTAGCTGAAAGAAGGTCACTTGGAAAAATCGAGCACCGCCGCCCAACCTAGAATTGACTTCCTCCAATTCACCCCTGATCAAAGAGTTCTTTCCATGGATCAATGACCTCCTTTTGTTCTCTTCAATGGGTATTTAATACACTATTTCATGATATGGCTTCCTTTAGGGGCATCCCGCTTTTGGATGGATATTTTTATCTATTTGCCTAAGCTTTTCCCAAAAAATCTCGCCTTTATCTCCCATGATTTTTTCCCATAAAATCTCCCCTTTCTCTCCTACAAAGCTTTTATGTCTTTTCCCATAAAAGCTTGCCTTTCTCTCCTGCAAGTATTTTATGTTTTTTATTAAACTTAGTATCTTTCTCTAGCTAAATAGCTTAATAGATATTTATCTCCCATTCCGTTAAGCTTATCTAGAATTTGATCTAGAAGTCTTATCATGAAAGAATTATACATTCCCATTCACCAATGGGATTTTATTTGGAAATAATCTCATCTCTTGGTGTCTCATTTTGCAAGTGATTAAATTATCTTTATCTATTTAATAATAAAGTATTTACTTTCATTGTTACACCTCATACCTAGCTTTTCTGTTATAACTCAGTCTTAGCTTAGGTCCGACAAGATAGCAATAGAGTGTGACACACAACAGAGGGGTGTTACATACTCTCCCCATTAAATTTACACCGTCCTTGGTGTATTACTGCATCTTACAATTTATTTCCTCATTCACCGATAGCTGTTTCTGAATTTACAGGTTCCCATGGCCTTGCCACCTGAATCTGATCTTCTGATACATAGGTTACAAAGGAGTTCTACCCGAAAATCGCCTTACATTACTACCTATAAAATTTGTTTCAGTCAATTTTGTGATCAACTTCAGATAAATAAACTCAATTTTGTTTACCACAATTAATCATAACTTGATATAACAATACTACTATTTGAGTAGCTACGGGTTAATGTTGCCTGCCATTTAACTATGATTCCTCATTTTCATTTTATTTAAATAATAGGAAGAAATTCATGATCTTCCAATGCATTTGTGTTCTTGTCAAACATTTTCTTCCTACAGTCTCCCTGCATTAGTCACAACAAGTCAAACTAACACCTTTTACCAATCCACATGTGTAAAAATATCACATCGGGTTAGCTCAAACATAACCATGAAAATCATAAATCTCATGTAACCATGATAACCCAATCATAGATAACATGTAATCATCATAGACCAGAATCATAAATCACATGCATACTAAAACTGAATAAAATACAGATACTTATCCGTTAATAAATCCTTATCTTCCACTTATGTCATTATTCTGCACACACTCTCGATCATTTGTCACACCATACAATAACCCAGTGCCTTCCCCTCATCCATTTGCATCACACACATAAATCTATACACATCATCCAATCTCATGCAATACCTGTATCCACACCAGTACCATATGTACCACATGTACATAGTACCACCAGTACAATGTGTACACAATACCAAATTTCCATATCATCACATGCACAACACGTACCTTATCCACATGTCTCCATAAATTCCTTTATTTATTCACACTAGCTTTAGGAAAATCCAATCAAACCATGCTTAGTTTGTCGATTGGAGAATAAGGAATTCATGGACCTGTTCAACTTCTGCAATCAAAGCATAATTGAATAATTTTATGTCAAAGTATTGAAGTTATTTTATTTAACTAATTCCTTTTATGTGTCTTGTGGTTGCAAGAAATTTTCAGCAAAATGATAACATAAAGGTAATTATGCATAATACAGCTTTGGAATACGAATAACTTTGAGTTTTGGGATTGAATTTGTCACTAGACAAGGTATTATTAACAGTGGAATATGGCCTCTGCCCAATCATAAAGAAATATTTAATAGCTAATCTAGTATGGCCTTCAATATTATATTTGAAGTTTAATAACAATGTTAACCTTGTCTTTAACCAATAAAATAATTGTTTGGTACTCCAAGGTACACAACACATAATCTAGTTATGCCATATGATTTCCTATTTGCTCCTTTTTAACACTACTCCCAACACCTTGTTGGTCATGAATAGTTCAATGTATATCTAGAACTAATTGAACAATCAGTATCCATGTACATACATCTATACATGAATCATAAGTGAAGGTTACAATGTTCTCAATTTCACCGCCTCTAAGCTTTTTGGCACTATGTGTACGAGGGTGTGAACCTAGGTCATTTACATGTTGACACGTCACCTTAAACGTTAAATCACCCCTAGAAGATGAGAATATAAATCATTTATCAATTATCAAATCCATTGACATGAATTCCCACGTCATTTATGAAACAATTGTTATGTTTCCACACAACACTATCAATTCAAGCTGACAGGTAGAATTCCTCAATATTGCTTGGTAGGAAATAGTGGTACAAAATTTGCATCCCAAATTGTATGATTGTGAATTAATTTGAATAGATTGCTAGAAAAATTTATATGTCACACCTTACTTGATGCATGCATTATTTTAATACTATAATAATATCCTTAGATCATCATAAGATGTACTAATGTGAAGCCTTTTGCTTCACCCACAATTTTTTAATTAATTCAGACAAGTCATGTTTCGAATCTACTGTACAATTCTTATTAGCCATTAGGCTACTCTAAATTGCTCTATTTCTACTTCAAATGCATCCAGCACCACAATATATAATTTGTTTATCATTTATGTTTTCATAAATCATGTATAGTTTGTTTATATATAGTAGAAGAAGACATATCATTTCAATCTTATCACTTCCTACAATCATTCTATTCCAAGCACCTTCTTCTTGATATTCACATCAAGGTTGTGGATTCTAAGGTTGCATAATTTGAGTTACCATAATTGACACATTGGAATTTGAGTGAACGTGAGAATTTTCCATTGAGATTGTGTTTAATATTGTCTTTATTTTCTTAATCGAGAAGCATTAGGAGCTTCTTTTGTACTCCTATTATGTATTTACACAAGATGTACTTTTGGGTGCTAGTCCCATTGACCTACTTGTGAAGGTCATAAAATTATTAATGTATAATGTATTCTTCAACATGTATACAGTGAGCTATATTACATGCGTCCATACACTTCACAACTTTGACCCTATTTCAATCTAAATTGGAAATATAACTTGTACCTCTTGCATATCTCAGTTACAATTATTAGGATATTACTTTATTCAAAAAGAAACATGTAGGTTCCAAACTATGCATATGTAACTACATATGCATGTTGCTACTGAATATTAGAATAATGACCTAGTAAAGTTTAGTTCCCTTCAATGGTGTGTATTTGAAGATTTCCCCATAAGGGTGAATTAAACAGTTAAATCAGTGGAAAAAGCACATCCAAAATGAATTGTATCATTACATGTAGATGCACCAATTAACACAAAAATATTAAATTGAAAGACAATTTTAAAAATACATAGTCTCATACCACATACAGAGACCTGTCTTTCATGAGCTTAATGACATTTCATGGGAATTTCATGAACATAAAACCTTTTGAATATGTTCTAGTTTGGAAACCAATTAATCAACCATCAATTTCAGATACTTTTAATAGAATGTCATGAACTTATTTCCTATGACTTATATAGATTCCATCTATATACTTTTATTTTCATCTTTCCTGGTGTTGACCATGATCTATGGAAAGAGCACTTGTGATGCAAGAGCATTCACCCAAGGGGAAATCATTGTAAATAATAAACATAATGGGTCATGTATTTTTAGGAAATGGTTTTCCTAAGTCTCAAGTTAATGTAATTTAGGCCTTTTAGTGATTTAATTAGATAAGAGAGGAAGTGGACCATCCTATTGAATAAAGGGACAAATCTGTTTTAAAACAGAGAAAAAGATGGAGTGGATAAGTCTCTAGAAGACATAATTAAAGATAATCTACCATATGTATCCTATAGCGAGCTTTAGGGCTTTAGATGAGTGATTCAAGGAAAGGATGGATCAGGTCCTTCATAGTAATCCAATCCAAAGTTTCCATATAAACATATGTAAGCCTACGAGCAGAAGGGGGAGGCCACAAATGTTGAGAATCAGGCATGTGTGAGACCAAGGTGTCTCGAATGTAATCTTTGTTTTTAAATTAATATATGCAGAGTTTTCCTGACTGTGTTAGAGTGTATGAAACGCGTGTTTTGTGATTAATTATGGTGGAACTTGTAGGTTATGTTACAACAAATTGCAGACAAAGTTCTAAAGAACGTGTGGAGGAGAGAATGATTCAGAGAAATCACAAGGGTTCTTAGAATCCATTGAATAAGTTGGGAATTCTTTGAGGAATCAGCTCAAGAGGGAGTTGTAGTGAAAACGGTGAAGAATGGGATCCTTTGGAAAAACCTAAAACATGGAGAAATTGAAGAAAACAACGTAAAATTCCAAATAAAAGGAGCAAATGGAGAAGTGTGTAGTGATCCTCAATAGCCGTTAGATCTCATAGATCAACGACCGAGATTTAATTGCATCGGTGGGAGTCCTTTTTAAGTTATCGAAATGAGCCTTGGAGATTTGCAAAGAGTGAGTAGTGATTAATCATGAACCGTTGGATCATGGCTAGATCAACGGTCTTGATTAAATCACAATCGGCGGTCAGAAGTGCAAAGGAGCGATTGGCGAAGTTGTGATATCGCCGATAGTGAGATATCGGCAGTCGGCATTTGGAATTATTGGTGATCGGCGATGCACCAATAGTTGTTGGATTAGTAGCGAGATGGACGGTGGAGATTAAATCGGAGGTTGGAAATTGGAGTAGTGGAAGAATTGATACGTAGGAGTGGACGCGTTGAAATTATGAACGCGAATATATAGAATTTGAAGTCCGGGTATATGTGTTTGGAGTGGAGTTTAATGTATTCCTTCACATTTGTATTAAGTGTTGTGCTGAAGGTTTTCAAGTGATTTAAACGTTTTGATAGGTGAATACCGGAGTCGGAGAAGAGGGGATGCATATGTGTGTATAAACCCTAATGGGAGCGATAGAAAATTTCAATGAAAGTATCCTCAGGTAATGTGCAGAGGCATATGAAAGGCGGAGGAATGCATGTTGGGGAGTATTTCCCTTTGTAAATGGATTTTCCTTTGTAAATGGGTTTTAGAAGGGGAAAAGCGCCGATAGTGTATTCATGTGTTAACCCATACATAGCCAATGTTAGAAGGAATATGGTTATATGTATGTTAATTATGGGTTATCCAAAGGAGCTGAAGGGTTGTTAATTCCCGATAAAAGGGTTAAGAAGGAAATATTTAATAAAATCATTTATAAAGGTTTCTGCGGAGTGTAAAGTCCTAATAGGAGGTATTGGTGGGGTGATTGAGTTCCAGTAAACAAGGAACTATTATATAGGGCCTTAACCATGTATGGTTGAAGATTTAACTCCTTTGTGAGTAAATTGCCTGGGACAGTTGTGTTTATGCATTGTTATGCATATTGTGGATATATGCTAGGTAACCCTAGCATCATTTGGCTAAGGATGGTTATATGTTGGGGACCCATGCATCATTAGTGGCATCAGAGTAGAATTGTAATCAGAACAAGGAAGATTTCATATGAAATGAAGGTAATGTGCATAAAGCTATAGCAGAAGATTGTAAGGGGAACTTTTGAAGTTCTTGGAAGACTTAGCAGTTCCAGCAGAGGCTTGGAATATAAGGAACAGATGATTCCTTGAAGGAAAGAGAAGGCAAGATTGCTTAATGCAAGTTCTGAAGGAAAGAATACTTGAGGGACAAAACATAGGACAATCCATTCAAAGTGCAGAAGAATGGGTGAAACAAGATCATGCTGAGATTTGAAGGTGAGGTAATGTGTTCTATTTTAAATTGAGAATGTGTGTTTTTATACTAGTACACAGGTGACAGCAAGAAAATATGTGAGAAGAGAATAGATGTGTTCTTGAAGACAGAGTAAGGAGAATACTCTGATAGAAGAAGTGGCAGTGAACCTGAAAGATCCAACAAGAGATTGGACAGAGAGGACAGCTAAAGTGTTCTCAAGAGAGAGTGAGAGATTGCAAAATCCTAGAAGGAGCAAAGGTATTGCTCAAGAAGAGGTTCTAGATAGATGTCCTACGCTTACCAAACGACTGGGTGAGGAGAGCTTAGTGAGGTAAGATTGCAGCAAGGAGGACTAGCTGTAGTAGAGGCTTGTTGCAGATAAGTGAGAAGCTCATGAAGAAAGAATAGAAGAAGATGACCACTGATAGTCATAGCAGAGGTTTAGAGGGAAGCCACAACAGAAGATATGAGAAGAAGGATGCCAAGGTAAATGGCATGAGAATGAGTCACAAAGAAAATGAAAAAGAGGTTTCTGAATTAAAAGAACAACTCAATGTATTAAGGAGAATGCTTGAGGAAAGCTAGAGACTAGGTTGGGTCTTGAGGAAAAAACCAGTAAAATGGCAAGAAGTATAGAGAAGGCTACAATAAATGCAAGTAAGGTGGCTGAAGGAAAAACTCAAGGAAGTTGAGTTAGAAAAGGAAGAATCCATTTGTGAACCAGAATAAGGAGAATTTTTGAGAGAAAGTGAAGATGAAGACTTGAATACTGAAACTTCAAGTGGGGCCAAGGGGGCTAATGATTTTAAATCTGACAATTTGTGTATGTATGCAGGTGAAACATGTAAATAAGGACAATTGGTTGATATTGTCATGAAGAAGAAAGAAGACCAACAGAATCTAAATTCCATTCTAGAAAAAGATGAGATAGATAGACCTCATATACAGTTGGAGAAAGATGTCAAGCAACTAAGTGAAGGGCTTGAAGAGATTGAAGAGGAGACTATCAAAGAATTTCTGAATCATATGAATGATTTAGAACAACAAGGAGATATGATGGCTAAACCATCAAGTGAGACCATAGGGTCTTGTATTTTTAAAATTGATAGTTTGTATATGATGGCAGATATTGCAGGAGAAAAGAAACCTTTTGAAGATATCTTCAGAGGAGATGAAGATCTATAAACAAAAAGTGACAAAGAAAACTTTCCAGAAGAGGAGAAATTTGACTGCATACAGAAGAAAAAGTGTATGGATGAGTCTATAGAAGCTTCCATGGAGATGAAGAATCCGAATCTTATTCTGATGAAGAATGAAGAAATATTGTCTCAGAAAGGTAATCAAATAAGTTTGATTAATGCTATTGATGAAAAGAAAATGCAGGAGAATGTTAATGAAGACAGTGAGACAAGGATAGATCTTGGAGAAGAGTTACAGAGGGACAACAAGGCAAAATGTACTAAAGAAGAAGAAGAAGAAATTATGTTAGCTGAAAAGATAGTAAAAGATCACCAGTTCACCATGATGATAGGCACAATGGAAATAGCCATGGAGGTTGGTGAGACAGTCAAGGGAAAAGAAGGACATCTACTGAAAGATGTTAAGAAGGAAGAAATCTATGCAAAAGACTTAGCAAAGGGAGAAATAACATTAAAAAAAGAATGTTTGGTAGAGGATGAGCAATATTTTGAAGTTGTCAGAAGTATGGAGAAGTATCGCTTAGAAGATAAAAACTCTGAACTAAAGGACGATGAAGAATCTCTCTTAAATAAGAGAAGCAGTGGTTTATTGCAGCAGAAGGAACTTAACAATGCATGGATGTGTGAAGATGTGACAACACAGGAACAAGTTCTTGTGGAAGAAGGAGATGAAGTTCTGTCTGAAGAGCTGATATGTAACGCAACAGTTGAGACTATTGAACCTTATGATTTCCAAACTAATAATCTGTGTAAATGCAGGAAACATACGTGGTGATGAAACACTTGCAAATTATCACAAAGAAATTGCATTGTTGGAATATTTGTTGGAGAATTCAGAGTATGATAGTATGATTACAGAAAAAGAAGAAGTTCACTACAGTGGACAAGGGCAAGAAGACATCATTAGGACAGATGGTGTGGAAGAGAGACTAGTTGATAGTCTCATGAATTCTTTTGACAGTTCAAATCAGCATACTGATGTGTTGATAGAGGAGAAAGAAATAGTGAAGCAAACTGAATTGTTGCCAAAGGGAAACAAGGCACAACAGCCTTATGCTTTTTATTTTAACAAGTGTGTTGTAAATTCATGTTTTGTTGCAGATGTTGAAGGAGATTTGGCACAAATGAATAACCAAATAAAAGTGAAAGAAGAGAATTCTATGGAGGAACTCAATCCATGGAATAGAGAAATTAATTTGCTGGAGAAAGTGCTGAATAGTCATGATCCAATCATGAAAGAGGGTGAAGATGATAGGGAGGTAGCAAGAAAACCAAAAGTTGGAGCAAGTAAAAGAGAAGGCAGTAAAGCAACCAAGGCAAAAGTTGAAGTAAAGAAAACCAGCAACAGATTGAAGAACTAGTGGACAACAACAACTTGAAACAAAAAGAAAGAGGCAGAAATACAAAGCAGAAAATGGACCAGTTCGAAGATGTACTGGAGACAGAGATTGAAGAAATGTGGGAGCTGATGATGAAGCAGTTCAAATGGAGGAAAATGGTAGCAACAGGAAGCAAGATCAATCAGAACTTGAACTTGATTGACAAGATGAAGAAGATGGAGCAAAAGACATCAAAAGTACAGTAGCAACAAGGGAACAAAGCATGTGGGCAGTGACAAAACAAAGTGTGGGATCCAGGAAGACAAATATCATAAGACACATGATCAGGAGATCATGAATACTTTCTACTTTGGGAGTCTGATGCAGGAGAATTCACCCAAGGGGAAATCATTGTAAATAGTAAACATAGGGGTCATGTATTTTTAGGAAATAGTTTTCCCAAGTCTCAAGTTAATGTAATTTATGCCTTTTAGTGATTTAATTAGATAAGAGAGGATGTGGACCATCTTTCTGAATAAAGGGACAAATCCGTTTTAAAACAGAGAAAAAGATGGAATGGATAAGTCTATAGAAAACTTAATTAAAGGTAATCTACCATATGTATCCTATTGCGAGATTTAGGGATTTAGTTGAGTGATTCGAGGAAAGGATGGATCAGGTACTTCATAGTAATCCAATCCAAAGTTTACATATAAACATATGTAAGCCTACAAGCAAAAGGGGGAGGCCACAAATGTTGAGAATCAGGCCTGTGTGAGACTGAGGTGTCTCGAATGTAATGTTTGTTTTTAAATTAATATATGCAGAGTTTTCCTGACTATGTTAGAGCGTATGAAATGTGTGTTCTGTGATTAATTATGGTGGAACTTATAGGTTCTGTTATAGTAAATTGCAGACAAAGTTCTGAAGAACGCGCGGAGGAGAGAATGATTCAAAGGAATCACAAGGGTTCTTAGAATCCATTGAAGAAGTTGAGAATTCGCTGAGGAATCAGCTCAGGAGGGAGTTGGAGTGAAAACGACGAAGAAAGGGATCCTTTGGAAAAACTGAAACATGGAGAAATTGAAGAAAATAGCATAAAATTCCAAATAAAAGGAACAAACAGAGAAGTGTTAAGTGATGCTCAGTAGTCGTTAGATCTCATAAATCAACGACTGAGATTTAATCGCATTGGTGGGAGTCCTTTGTTGGTTATCAAAACAAGCCTTGGAGATTTGCGAAGAGCAAGCAGTGATTAATCGTGGACCATTGGATCATGGCCAGATCAAAGGTCATGATTAAATCACAATTGGCGGTCAGAAGTGCAAAGGATCGATTGGTGAAGTCGGGATATCATTGATAGCGATATATCGACGGTCAGCATTTGGAATTATCAATGATTGGTCATGCGCTGATAACCATTGGATCGGCGGCGAGATGGATGGTGGAGATTGAATCGGAGGTTGGCAATCGGAGCAGCGAAAGAATTGACACGGACGAGAGGATGTGATGAAATTATGAATGCGAATATATAGAATTTGAAGTTCGGGTATATATGTTCGGAGCGGAGTTTAATATATCCCTTCGCATTTGTATTAAGTGTTGTTCCAAAGGTTTTCAAGTGATTTAAACATTCCGATAGGTGAATATCGGAGTTAGAGAAGAGGGGATGCATATATGTGTGTATAAACCCCGACGTGAGAAATTGTTGATTGCGATGAAAGTATCCTCAGGTAATGTGTAGAGGCATACGAAAGGCAGAGGAATGCATGTTTGGGAGTATTTCCCTTTGTAAATGGATTTTAGAAGGGGAAAAGTGTCGATAGTGTATTCATGTGTTAACCCATACATAGCCAATGTTAGAAGGGATATGGTTATACGTATGTGAATTATGGGTTACCCAAAGGAGTTGAAGGGTTGTTAATTCCCGATAGAAGGGTTAAGAAGGAAATCTTTAATAAAATCATTTATAAAGGTTTCTACGGGGTTTAAAGTCCCGATAGGAGGTATTTGTGGGGTGATTGAGTTCCAAGTAAACAAGGAACTGTTATATAGGGCCTTAACCATGTATGGTTGAAGATTTAACTCCTTTGTGAGTAAATTGCATGGGATAGTTGTGTTTATGCATTGTTATGCATATTGTGGGTATATGCTGGGTAACCCTGGCATCATTTGGCTAAGGATGGTTATATGTCGGGGACCCATGCATCAACTTGTCATTTTATCTTGTGTTTTCCCAATTACCTCATAAGAGTTCAAATTTTCTTCCCTTAATATATCTTATAAGTATAACTTCATTCTATTAAGCTATGTCTTTGATTATACTACGCATAGAAATCTTGCAACCCATAATTTAATTTTAATATGAGAAAAGTAATATGATGATAGTATGTAAGAGGAGACCTATCGGCATGCAATTACACATAGGATTCAAACTTTCCTTATCCACCATTACTTCTTTCAACACTTTCTTTCATATTCATAAGCCATGATGACCACACCACTAAATTTCATCATCCAAACTCTCAATAATCATACCTTACAATTATTTCAAATGTGTTCATTCATCAATCTCGACTATGAACATATAAAGCTAGGTATATCATGTGTAAGTATCTTAAACCAATTTTAAATCATGGTATAGAGTCTTTGTGCCCTCATAAGATCATTTGACAAGAACTTAAGTTTTGGGAGAAACTTCCATGACATATAATGAAATAAAAATTTAATCTTCACATAATTCCCAACACTTAATAAGTAGGCACAATAAAACAGTAACCACTTTATGGTTTTCCATTTATACTTATTGAAAATAATAAACATGTTATTGTTATCATTTCTTTGCATTAGTCTCTACTTCATCACAACACTACAAGGTTCTATGTTATATAACAATATTGCAAATTTTTTTGTTCCAATATAACCTTACAGGGTTTCTCCTCCCTGCAATTCTACTATAGCTATCCATCATGGTGTATGAATATAATACTTAGACTTGAGAAATTCAATATAAAGTACAAATATTACTATGAAGTGCGTATAAAGAATAAACTTCTTAGAATGTTGGCATAGGTGGCTTATTATAAAAAAAACAAGCAATGCACAATCGTATCTCTAGAAATTTTTCCTACAATATGAGGCAGGGAAATTATTACCATGATGCTAAAAGTACTACGACAGTCATTCACTCGTGATTCTAGCTAGACCAATTACTACCAAGTATTAAGTGAAGGCTTGCATGGAGGCGCTTCAGCATGAAGCCGGCCTGTAATCCCAACTACCCTCAAATTTCTGATTATGAGACATAAAAGTCGTCTTTGAACAACTTAAAATTTTTTTGAAGCTTTAGTGAGCATACTTCGCAGATTTGAGCCAAATCAAGGTAGCAAGTCAACCTCAAAACTTGTTGCAGGGAAACATGTTCCTCCAATCAATAGGTAACATTTGCAATCTTCTTGTGGTAAAATTCTACAAAAAAAAAAAATGTACCAGAGAGGGTACATATAAGTCAGACTCATGTTTAGACTCAAATTGTTCTCCTCTATTTTCTAATGCCACGACAACTCTAGATACAGGGTAAAAGATAAGTCACACAATCCCTAATAACAATGTTGACCAACAGGACGCAGTTAACCACAACATTGGCACCAATTCGACAACGGTCAAACCACTATTGTAGTCAATTCACACCACCACCACGGCGATTTAACCACTCAACTTCGTCACTCTACTAGGCAACACATTCTTTAAATAAATCCATTCGAATTCCTGCTATTAACAGTTTCCTCTTAGCAATTAATCAGACAGGACTTCCTAGTAACACCATTAAACCTTCGACGAACAAGGAGAGGATACTCCTTGGGGAAGAAATTCAGAATTCATCATAGAGGCGGTTGGATTAAAGAAAAACTGATAAAAGAATGTGGAACAGGGTATGAATTCCCAAACTCAAACATCCGTCACTTACGCTTCTTCCTTCTACAATTATGTATGCAGGTAGACAACCTACATGAGAGGATAGTCAGCTTTGGCTTTGGTTTGTAGAAGCCACCCACGGAATAATTTGAAACCATAAGACCCCCAAGATAGAAGAGATGAAGCTTAATACCAAAGAATGAATATGGAGAGTATTTATATCACGAAACTATAAATCGATCAACAATATCGATCAGACACCGTATACACTCAACCTTCACACATGATGAAGATGATATTAATGAGCCTTTCTCAGTGCGACTGGTCCACGTTCAAGTAAGGATAAGCGTTATCCAAATGAATGCATCCATATAAGAATCTGCAGCAAATGAGTTGTTTCTCTAATGGTCAAGGCCATTATCAATGACCCGATAGTCCATTTCACACGGAACCCTACATATCAGCAGATAAGGCCATAAGAGTGACATTTCAGATCAAAAAGGAAAAACATAAGTCAACACTGTGGAAAAGGAAACAGCAGTCGACCTTGTGTATTTTCTCTAACAATAAGTGATTTTGTGCTTTCAATTTACCGATAAAACCAGCATCCAACACCCATTTGCATTTATAACTCAAGTTCTTTAGATGTAAATCAATAAAATTTAATAGTATCCATAATAATTATATTTCCTATGAATTTATACACGAGTTAATATTAATATAATTAACTTTCTGTCATAATCAAGTGTGGCATAGGACTCAATGGTGTGGGGTTTTGGAAATGCTCGAGAGCTATATGCGAAGGCACTGTTCGGAGTCACTCAATCATTTCGTCCATCCAACACATACGATTGTACAACCTACAAGATAGTGCGATGATCAGAGTAAATTCACTCCAGAAATTTTTTCTTTTTGCTTACAAACATAGAATCATATCAAAGTCTTTGTCATATAACCAAGCATATTTGAAATTATCACTCAAAAACACCAAAGGAAAATTGCACTATCAAAAGTACAAAATATTTAGTAGCGTGAAGGAGAAGATAACAAATTGGACAATGTCGCAATCAATGTGGATGTTTGAAGATTGGACACTCGAAAATGCTAGATGTCTGTCTTGATACCTTAGCTTATTGGACAATGTAGAATTGAAAATAATGCATGGGGCAGTCAGACGTCTAGTTATTCATATATACAAGAATGAACATCGTCGTTTTAGGGTGACAACATGGAAATAATATCGATGGATCAAAATTTAGTGTTTATTAACTCAAAGCCTTATCTCTCTCCCTCACAAGACCATAGAGATTTCCCACGCCCTTTCACAACATGGTTGGACTCTAAAACAAATCCTCAGTTCTCTTATACCACTATGATTTGATTTTTGTAATCATCGTAAAAGAGGAAAAATAAAATAATAGACAGTATGTTTATTTGGCTAATAGGCAAACAATTCATCAAATATTTATATGTTCTCATCCTCTCCCATGATTTATCATTATTTCTGAATAACTTGAACAATATTATTTTTATCTTTTCCCATGATTTCTCATTGTTTCTGAATTATAAATTTAGGTTTTAAACATGAATCTTCTTTCTAACTCTTCCATGTGATATTCTTTGTTGTTTTCTATTATTATGTTGTTATGGTCACTCAATTTATCCCAATAACATCCTTATTTCTTTTTTCAATGAGTATATGTTGTTTATGTCCATGTCATAAATATTAAATCAAACCGCAGAGAGATAGATGCGAGTCACATTAATTTATTTGAGAATAGCGATGCCACATGGAGAATGCAAACCATAGATTGCATTGCGAGCCACTGTGATGCGTAGAACGAGATACTGTTCATGCAGAGTGCGAGCTACAAGGATTTTATAGAATGCGAGATGTGTATACATGTTGCGAGCCAAAGAATATCTCTCTCAGAAATATATACAAATATAGTCATCGAATTAATGACAGAATATAATATTCAAGTCATCCAATGTGTCGTAGAGAAAGTCAACAAGTCATGGAAAATAAAGAAAACTATAGAGATTTTTAAACTTGTAGCCTTCTCATCATAGAGGCTAGGGTTAGTTATTCACATCACAAAAGATTAGGTCTTCTTGCCACCCAATTAATAACATGGTGGAAGCATGGTTTTTTTTTTCTCTCTTTGCGGTTAAAAATGGAAAAAAATCCCTTATAAATAAATGTATAGTGATCTGATGGACTAATTATGTTTTTAAGTGACCCCTTTAAGCAAATGCCAACACAATTAGTTAAATGATTGTCAAGCACTATGGAAGATTTCACTCTCATTAAAATATAAAACTTTAGCTATTTCAAAATCCATAATTCTAAACAGCCTCAATTCAAAGTTACCTTTGATTTCAAGTCATCAATATAATATTAATATATATATATATATATATATATATATATATATATATAACATAATATATGTATATTATAGCATATATGCTATTGCTTGAAAGTCCTCCTCCAATAAATCATTTTAAGATTTAATTTTAACCTTTATAGATTCTAGAATATTTTTCTTATAGCAAATTTATAACTGAACCCATCACTGGAACCTCTTATTTGTGTAGGACCTAGTTTAGGAACTAAAACTCATTCATATCTTACAGATGTGGATTGACCCTTAGGCCACAATATTTGAACTTAGTGCTATGATTCCATTTGTCACATACCTCCTTGACCCAATATTAACAACCGTCTACTATGCTCCCATCACTAAATTTAACTTTGATTAAATTTATATTCAATAGTTGTCACACACATAAGTATTCAATCATCTCATAAAGAAAGATAACACATGCAATTATACACATATGCTTAAATATTGGACAACATAAAGAGTAAGGAGCCAACATACAAAGCATCGTATGCACGTCAATCAAACCAGATTAGCCGAAAGAATCTCACTTGGATAAACCAAGAACCGCCACCCAACCTAGAACTTACTTCATCTAGTTCACCCCTGAGCCGATAGTTTTTGGCATGGATCAACTCCCTCCTATTGATCTCTTCAATGGGTATTTAATACCCTCTTCCATGATATTCTTTTCTTTAGCACTATCACACTTTTGGGTGGATATTTTTATCCATTTGCCTAGGATTTTCCCAGAAAAGCTCACATTTCTCTCTCGTGAGGTTTTTCACATAAAATCTTGCATTTCTCTCCAGCATGGCTTTCATGTCTTTTCCCATAAAAGCTTGCATTTCTCTCCTACAAGGATTTTGTGTTTTTTCTCAAACTTATCATCTTTCTCCAACTAAGTAACTTAATGAATATTTATCTCCCATTCATCAAGCTTATCTATAATTTGATCTAGAAGTCTTATCACGAAGGAATTATTCATTCTGATTCGCCACTAAGATTTTATTTGGCAAGAATCTCATCTCTTGGTGTCTCGTTTCCCAAGTGATTAAATTATCTTTATTTATTTAATAATAAAGTATTGATTTTCATTGTTACACCTCATACCTATATTTTCTATTACAACTAAGTCTTAGCTTAGGTTCAACATGCTAGAAACAGAGTGTTACATACAATGGACGGGTGTTACAAAATCAATGTCATTGTCCCTATCTCTCTCCTCCTTTCTCTCAAGTACTCTCTCTTGCCCTTCCTCTCTCTTCATTTCTCTCCTACTTCCTTCTGTCACCCCCCATCTCTCTCTCTCTCTCTCTCTCTCTCTCTCTCTCTCTATCTATCTGTCTCTTCCCTCCAACTCTATCATTATCTCCCTCCCTCTCTCCTTCTCTCTCCCCCTCTCTCCCTCCTCCATATTTGTGTCCCCATATTTTCAATCCTCTATGTTGAAATGAAATTTTTACTTTGATTTAAGAAATGGCATTGGATTTAGAGTAAAGATGTTTAAAGTTTTACCTAATTTGGAATTTTCTTTTGGTAAACTTTTTTGTTGAAGGTAAACTTATTATCCATTCAAACTCAAGCTATATGATAAAACACATGAGATAATTGTATTGTATTTTTCTTTGGTATATGGTTGTTTTCATTTTTGTTTAGGGCCAACATTATATGGAACTTACCTATAAGTGAAGAGCACAAATCCAATGACTAAGAACAAAAACAAATCCAGCTGCTAAGAATGAACATGAATCCAATTAATGCGAAGAGTATCTAATGAACTCTTTTGTGTGAATGAATTTTTAATTGTTTATTTTTAGACATCTCCTCTATACTTGATTGTAAAATATGCCTCTCAACACAATCATACAAATTTTAATACATGATAAAATTTTATGAATTAACTATATTTTTGACATTTTTTTGTTTCAGATATAGGTGTAAAGGTGATGGAGGTGTAAAGTTGATATAGCAATTGACATAAATTGATTATGTATGATAACTTCTTATGTCAAATATTTTTATACATATTTATATTCATTTGTTGATGATATTATTGTATAGTACGTTTTATAAATTACATAATAGCTTTGCAATCAATCTCACTGTTGTATTTTGCATTTAATTAGTCATAAAAAAATATAATAAGATTATATCTGTATTCTTAATGCTATATGATTTGTGACCAATGATTTGGAAAATAATCCTTACACTTTGAATTCATTTTTTTTAATATGACTTTAAAAGTATTTCATAGTTCTGACTATTGCATTTTATATATTTTAGTTAGAATCCATGGTGGCTTTATTTCATATGCATATCCTTGGATTTAGCTATTCCAAAGCATTTTGTAACTAACCAAATGTCATTTTCCGTTCTCAGTAAAGCAAGTTCTGTTCAATATAGAGTCCATTACTTTTTCTTGTAATTTGTGCTTTATAAAAATATCAAATTGCAACTGTTTCAAAAACTTAATATAGGGAGCTGTAGGATGTAAATTCAATGTATGTCATTGAATATTACTTTTTCTCGTCATTTGTGCTTTATAAAAAAATCAAATTGCAACTCGTTCAAAAAATTAATATAGGGAGTTGTAGGATTTAAATCTAATTTGTGGCACTGAATATATTATTATTTTTCTGAATAGAAGAAGTAAAAGTACTAATTCTAAAGGCTTTTTATTTTAAAAAAAAATTGATGCTCAAAGGGCTTGCTGTAGGGTCATGTTGCATGCTTTTAGTTTGATTTTAAAATTGAAGATATTATAGCAACTTTAATAGAAAAATAACGATAAATCTATGTGATAAATTTTGGTGTTTCTTACTAAGCAAGTTTTCGTAACCAATTTCAATTGAGATGCCATAATGATTGTTTTACTTGTGTTTATTCTATGGATCATGCAAGTGTTTGTGAGCTGTCTTGTTTTTACTATGGACAAGTTTTGAATAGGCCATGTTGATGAAAAGGATGTTCAAGATTTTAAAATTTTAAAATCTTTGTTCTCATATTCTTAAATATAACTATATCCATGTCCATAATTACATTTCTAAGTAGGAACAAAATGTTGGCATATATTTATCGTTTCTCTCTTAATACTTTTCTGAAGCTATAAATTAATATTAAATTCATATATAAGCTTTTTTTTTGTAGGCTAATGTATGATTCTTTAATATATAAATCGCGAAAACTATGTACAATGAAAAACAGTGACCCCTGCCCCGAAGGGAAACCAGGGAAAACACCAAAAAACATCCATGTCCACACCTGCCCCGAAGGGAAACCCAGCAAAAACACCTAAATTCATATATAAGCTTAAATTACAAATTAATATTAAGTTTATTTTGAACCATCTTAAAAACATAGATTATATTATCTTCAATGTTCTTAATTACCAATTTAAATGAAGAAACTTAATGAATTCATATATACACTCAAATTACAAATTGATATTAAGTTTATTTTGAGCCATCTTAAAGACATAGATGATATTATCCTCAATGTTCTTGATTACCAACTTAAAGGAAAAAAACTTAATGAATGTAAGAAGTAGAAATGAAAAAAACAAAACATATAAAAGTATATTTTGGATATATTTAATTCAATTCACAAATCTATTAGGAAATAAATACACATAGATTGTAATTTTTCAGTGATATAAATTAAAAAATACTATAAAATTAGTATGCTCCATGAATATAAGTACTGTAAACATGAGATGCATTCTTAGGGGCAACAAGTCAATTTACACATAGTATGAAGTATAAATCCAAATTTCGACTACAAAATCAAACAAATTTATGATTTTTTTTTAAATAAAAAAAATAGAAAATATTAAATTACTAACAAATATAATTTTCAAATCAAATATATTAATATAAAAGAATGAATCATAAAAAGCAAAAATCATATGTGTTGTTAACTAATTAAAAAAAATGTGAATACTTAATATAAATGATATATCATTGGAAAAATATTATCAAAACCATAAAAAACATTGCTCAAGTAAACGATCTATCAAACTAAAACTCAAAAGTATTTGAACAATAGCAATCGTATTTCACATTAATAGTGAAAGGAAAGTTGCAATAAATCCTCTTTAACATGAAATTAAAGCAATACTATTTTCTCTTGTTAAGTTTGAGAACCCCAGCCCGGATACTACTAAGCTTATACTCAGTGTGATTCTCAAAAAGTATCTAAACAAGAACAATTGCATTTCACTTTAAAATTGGAAAGAAAATTGAAATAGAGCCCATTTAAGAAACATATTTAAGAAAAACGATATTCATTTACTAAGTTTCAGAACCCTAGTCCAAATTCTATTAAGCTTATGCTCATTGTGATTATGGAAGAAGTGCGTTGAAATTGAAAATCAGTTCCTGATAGCATAATAGAAAGATTTACATAAACGCTATAAAATTTAAGAATTAAAATCGACAAATTTATATTGATGAAAATTAAAAACAAAATCAAGATAAGTATGAGTTGAACAATATATTACCTAGTTTAGATTACTTTTGCTCGGCCAACAACTAAAGAAAATTCAATGAGACCTTTGACTCATTACCAACGTAAGGCTACCAATTTAGGATCCTTAATTTTAAAACCAAAATGATCCAAAGGAAGTTGGACAAGAGGAACAATTAAACCAATACCCTATTCGCTATGATAATGTAAATATGACTGCATTTCTACAATAAAGAAAAAATGGTATAGAGCATGAGCGTAGCGAGCAGATCATAATCGCTGGAATCGTGTGTAGACCTTACCAGTAAGATTAATGTAAATGTTAGCTTGGAATATGATCCAAGGCTATGAGGATCGAAGTAGAAAGGGAGATGGATGTGACTTAATCATGCAAGAATAGCCATGCAAAGTACTACATTACAATGCTCTTGTCCTCTCTCTTGCATGAAAAATATTATCAAGGAAGTTATTAAATTGCCGCAAACTTCTGATGAATTATGATTACTTCCTTGGCCGAACCAAAATCCTATGAGATATGACTCTATTGCTTAGCATTTTCTCTAAGAAGTTGACTTCCCATGATGCAAGTTTAAGCTCTTATGACCAAAAACTGTAGTTCGAAACAGAGTAAAAAGATCATAAATATCTTTTCAGGTATATTGAAGAAATTTGAGGTTTTAAATTTTTATTGTGTACTAAAATAACGGTAAGTCTCTCTAGGTCCTATGTAGGAAAAGTGTAAAGGATTTTCTAATTCTGTAACGTGGCTAACTGAACAATTGATAGTTGTGATGAGGAACTTCCATTTGGTTTGGTTTTAGATCAAATGGTTGTTAATGTATCTCAACCCACCTCATCATTGGATACCTCTCCTTTCATTGACTCTAAAACCATGGAAAATGCGACTCCATTATGGAACTCAAAAGGTTATCCAAATAGTTCATAAATCTATGCCGCTTCATCCATTTTGTAATTCAATATTATCTATAAAAAAAATATCATAGTCCAAACAATTCATAGATCAATAACGCTTAATCCGAGGTCACTTTTTATTATGTATTGAAGCTTAGCTCAACTATCTGCAGGATCTAGGCCCCAAAGAAATTTTAGAAGCCCTACCCACTATTATTACGCTGGTTGTTCACATCAATGCCTTATATACGAAGGCCTAATATTTTCATTATTCATAACTTTCCTTTCTTATTTTATTTTTACCTAATTTTAGACCTTACGCAGGGATCAGTTATAGTTTGGCCACTATTGGGTTACCCATATGACATGTGACACATTCATCAATTCATTTATTTCATGGTTCATTCATTTGAAATATATTTTTATTATTTCATAATGAAAACACATCTAACCATATACCATTTACATGTTAATCATGCAAAATATTTAGGAAACATAACATCCACTCATTCTTGTTATATTACTTTTTCAATTGGTTCTTTTTTATCACCCTACAGAGATGGAAAAAAAGAGAATACTTTTATTTGGACGTATACAAGAACGGTGGGTACACATAGTTGTGAAATTACATGACCCTTTCTAGTAAAGTTGGGCATACATATCTATATTTTTTTGTGGAGAGGATAAGTGCTTCTTTAAGAAATACTTTAAGTTATGATGGTCAATTCTCATCTAGTAATTTTTCCCGAGCAAGTATGGTCACCAAGTGTCTACTACCTGTAGCATGGCTATTATCTCCTTCTCATAAGTGGATTGACCTAAATTCTTTCCACTAAATTTTTGGCTTGTGAAGGCTATTGATCGACCTTCTTGTGTTAACACTGCTCCAATGCCAATTTCCGAGGCATCACATTCAATCAAAAATGCTTTCATGAAATTTGGGAAGCCCAACGTAGGGATGGAGCACGTCTTTTTTGAGGGCGAGAAAGGCCTGTTGAACTACATTTGTCTAGAGAAATGATTTTTTATTGGGAAGATCCATTAAGTGTTCAGTGACACATCAATATTTTTTGAAAAAATTGTGATAGTAGCTCGTGAGGCTAGAAAATCCTCATAGACTCTTTAAGGCCCTAGTTTATTTCCAATCTTGCATTACCTTAATCTTTTTGGGATCCACCCAAACACCTACGCCACACATAATGTGTCCCAAGTAATCCACCTCTTCCATTCCAAAAGAACACTATGACAATTTAACAAATCATTTATTACCTTCCAAAGGTGCAATATATTGGCAACATGTTGAAGATGTGTTTCGCATGTTTTACTATAGATGAATATATCATAAAAATAAACTAGGAATTTTTTTTTTTTTGAGATATGGCCTGAGAAGGTCATTCATGAGGCTTTGGAAGGTGCATGGTGCATTAAACAAAACAAAGGGCATAACCAAAAATTCGTAGTAACCTTCATGAGCTATGAAAACTGTCTTGGGAATGTTTGATTCTTTATTTTTATATGGTGATAGCTTGAACAGAGACCAACATGGTAAAGAATTCTGTGCCATGGAGTTCATCAAGGTGATCATTGACTAATAGAATGGGAAACTTATTCTTAATGGTGACCTTGTTGAGGGCCCTAAATTTGGGATACATGTGCCACTCCCCATATTTCTTCAAGACCGTGACCACTGGGGAAAAATACCAGCTGGTGCTAGGATAAATAATTCCTCCTTCTAGTAGCTTGCAAACAACATTTTCAATCCCACCCTTTTGTGTGAATGGATACCTCTAGGTGTGAAAATGTGATGGCTAACTACCTAGAATCAATAGGATTCTATGATCATGGTCAACCCTATAGGGGAGTAGCTCGTTAGGTTTTTCAATTACCTTGAGGTGGCGACTCAACACTTGTTGTAACTCTAGATGAATGATAGTGGGCTTGGATTCAATGGCTTTGATTGCATTGAATTGAGAAACTACCGCATGGTGACCCTTTTTTAAGAGCTTCTCCATTCCATGTGAGTTGATGACAATCTACTATGAAGAACTTGTTATATTATAAATGTTATAATATATCTAAATTATTATCTTTTCAATGTTTAAATTTTAATATTAATATTAAATCATATGAATTAATTTTTTTTATATTATAAATAAAATCTAGTTTTGTGGTACTTTTCTTTAATTTTTTTTGCAAACACGATCATGGGGCAAGCAATGTCCCCATGTCAGGTCATCATTTCATTCAGCAGAACATTGAAGAAATATTTGATTAAGAGAAAAGTCAAACCCATCATGCAACCATATGGGGCGTTATAAATGAATCTCTTAGTATAAGTTAGCTTAAAGTAGAACGAGAAGTTGATATATAATGAATCAAGTACTTGAGAATATTTTCAATTACAATTATTTTTAGTTAATTGGGGTTATTTTGTGTTGTTGGGGAAAATGGTCGCAATTTTCCCATCTAGATTCATTTCCCTAGAAGTTACTTAATGATGAAAAATATTTTTGGAATGACTAGTGTCTATAAATATTGTTGTATTAATTATCACTCT
The DNA here is from genome assembly GCA_031772625.1 of Pinus tabuliformis. Classification (NCBI taxonomy): domain Eukaryota; kingdom Viridiplantae; phylum Streptophyta; class Pinopsida; order Pinales; family Pinaceae; genus Pinus; species Pinus tabuliformis. Next base: position 1,440,250,121 of record CM062818.1, on the reverse strand, counting down.
TACCCTCAAGTTGAGAAAAAAAATGGTTTCCCTTTAAAAGAAAATTTATAACACTTTGTAATCCAACTTCTAATTTAATTTAATGGGCTGAAAATTTAAATGGTTTGTTCCCCATCCACACGTAAATTATAACCCATGAAAGCAACCCTTTTACTCAAGTTGTATTTCATCTCCAACTCTATAAAGCCCAGTGTAGACCTAGCAACAACTAAACTCTCTTTTTCTTAAGATTGACAATGTAGTCATGTAGTGAGATAGTCTAGTTATTCAGGACTAGTTACTTTACAGTTATCTCCCTTCTCCCTTCTCCCTTCTTATTGAGTTGCATTTTTAATTGAAATTGAAAAAATATATAAATAAATTTAGCTTTACACACGAGCTACTTTGCCACTATCTCCCTTCTTATTCAGTTACATTTAATTGAACTTGAAAAAATATAAAGATGGATTTGGCTTTTGGATAAATATATGTACGATAAGTTTCGACACATATAATATAACACACATGTCAAACGTTTCAGTTCAAATTTTCATTTTTTAAAGTGTGGAAAGGCTAGTGATTATAGAAAATTATTAACGATATTTATTGTACATGTTATGGTAGTTATATGGAATTTGTTCGTTTATCAATTTTGTATTTTTTTTGCACGGAAAAATACCTAAGTGCATCGATTGTGTATTAGTCAGGTGTTGATATAATTTTATGGTGTTGAATTTTTTATTTAATAATTGTATCAAATTTTTATTTTTATTTTGGTGAAGGGATTATTTTATATTAACAAAAATTTGATATATGAGATATAAGGATAGACGCATGGGAGTCATGGCTCCACACCACAAAAAAATTCAAGAAGGGGAACCAGATAATGTACCACAAGAAAGAAAGTTTGGTGTTAATATATTGTCCAAAAGAGACAAACCAAAATGAGTTGAAAAAAGTGTTTATAGACTGCAACTACGGTTGCTCCAACATTAGTTATTGTGAAATGAACAGAAACAATAAGCATGACATGCAAGATGGTGGACCCATTTATGTTGGGAAAGTGTCATGTGAGCTTGTGGGATTTAGTTTACTGTTTCTTGGAACACTTGCATCAATGTTCCTAGTGCCTGAAAGGCCCTCTTGTGGAGGGTCCTCCTCAATATAGCAACCAAAGGGGCTAGGGCATAAGGTACAATTATTCTTACCAGCAAGTTGAGCATCAATGTATCTAATTGGAGTGCCCCGCGACTCCTGAGCCTAAGAACCAAGCTCATCACCAATGAAGATGTGTACATTCTTCTTGAAGGTCATATGTAGCTCTTAGATGTTCATGGTGATTGGGCTTACGGTTTTAAGCGATTCAGTTCTATGTATGATTTTGGAGTCTCCCATTTCAATGGAAAACATGTAGGTTTTATGGTGATAGTCCCCCATCCAAAGATTTGTGTTCTCGCAGTGACCTTAATATTCCATGGTCCCCCCATTAACTATGTGGATCTTAAAATTGGATAATGCACTCACAAAATAATGACTCACCTCAACAATCTATTGTTGGACAAACTTTTGTGTGTTTCAACCGTCAATAAACACCACAATTGGTCGATGCTTAATAAATATTTTATTTTTTAGTGTTTGGGGAGAAGAAATGCATACTAATTTATGGGGAGAGATAATTAGTTCATCTGGTGTTGTTGTAGTATCTTGAGGTTTTGCTTCATCCTCCCGAGTCACTTTAACAAGCAATTCCTCATCGGCTAGGCATTAGATCAATATGAAAGAACTTTGGTTCCTTACATTTATGGTCTGGTTAATATTTATCATAACAATAGTAACATGGTCCTTGTCTTCTCCTTACAACCATTTCGATTCTTGAAATCTTTTGCAACTTAAGGGTTTGTGTGGGGCCACTAGTAGGGGTTAAACGAGCCTTTGATGGAAATGATGGATGACTGGATTGGGCATTAATAGCTACTTCTATTTCTTAATATTTGCGGCAAGCTTCCAACAAAATAAAAGGTTGATGCATTAAAACATGAGCCTAGATGGCTTCCTTGAGGCCACTAATGAAACACTCCATATAAAAGGCATCCCCTATGTCCTTCGTCCTCATGACCATATTTTCAAATGTCATAGAAAAGTCTTGCATTGTACCAATTTGTTTAAGCTTAGTGAGGCAACCTTTAAAGTGAGTGTCCATGTCAAAATGAGCACAAATGTATTTAGAGAGCATATTCCAAGTTGGATTTCCTTTGTAGCATTTTTTACGCTATTTTCACCACTACTAGTGTTCTTGGTCTAAGTAAAGAGCTCCCATATGTAGTTTGGTTTCATCATCCCATATATTATTGAGCTGGAAATATTGTTCCATTTGTGCCACCCACACTTTTGTGTAAGAACCATCAAATTTGTGCATTTCAAGTGCCTTATCACTCGAATATTGGTGACCTACTTGAAAATAATGATTCCCTTCATATCAATGGTGGTTGGCTTGTCCTTCTAGCTGGGCATCTATATTGTTCCCCTTTGCCATGTGGTCTTTAAAATTTAGGTGCCATGCTTCTATGGCCTTTGCAACTACATTTTCAATTGTGGTTACGAGTTGTAATATTGACTCTCTCCTCTAGTGTGGTTGCTCTTTTCTCAAGGTTTTCCATATTTTGAACCCGTGAACCTACCATACAATTTCTCAGGTGAATTTGTTTGTCTTAATTAAGAGAACTATGGTTGGAATGAGTGAAAGACAAGGAATTTGTTGATGTAGGACACTTGAAAGAACTTCTGAAAAAATTTGGACCACATGAGAAATTGAGGCTTACTAGCATATAGTATCAGTACTTTGATAAACTCATCATCTTGAATCTTATGGGTTAGGTCTCTTGCAAGCATAATATTTGGACTACTACACCCTTTCTCTTAGTCTGATAAGATTATTGCTCCTAGCTGATCAATACTACAACTTAAATATAAAAGTCTTGATACTACAAAATGTGTAGGAATTTGGTTGGCCCACTGTATTGATACTATAGTGGAAGAAACCCCAAATTTTGGATACTATAAAATGTGTAGGAATTGGGTTGTCCCAACTGATCAATACTATGGTGGGAGAAACCCCAACTTCTAGATATTACAAATTGTGTAGGAATGTGATTGCTAACTAAAAGAAGTGAGGGAACTATGGAAGTATGGAGCGTAAGGTGATACATATAATGATATATGGTAGGGGTCTAACAATAGTACTCGACCCAATATTTCATAGCATCAACTAGGGAGGATCGACCATGCCCTTAGCCATACAGCCTAACTACCCTTGGTACGTATGAGTAATCTCCCCGAGTGCTATTCTTGGTGTATTCTAGAAGCAAGACAACTAACAACTTAACATTGGCTTCATATTAAATATATGGGGACTTCCGATATACCAGAGGTACATGGAAGAGAAATCAATGTACAAATGATGTATGATGGACTACTACTCGATGGGGTACAAACATGGGTTACAAGGAAGTCCAACAGACGTGGCCACCTCTTGTAGTTCCTTCCCATATGCTTCCCTAACCGCAGGTTGATGCGCGTAACGACAGATTCCTGTGGTTTAAAGATGCCAGAACACATCTCTCACCCAAGGTATTTTTTAAGGATTTACTATTTTTAATATATATATATATATATATATATATATATATATATATATATATATATATTATTGTAGGTGACTATTCTGGTTTGAAAATTCATATGTATAAAATGTAGGCAAATATCCAATAAAAAACATGTAATTTACTATTAAAATCTGTAATTTTTTTCTATAAATTTCATTCATTTAATCATATATATTTAAAAAATAAACTATTTTTTAATAAAACTGGCAAATATTTATTTTTTAAATGTCCAAAAATAACCCAAGTACAAAATTACATGTTTTTTTAATTAGATATTCATATTACAAATATGATCCTCTTAAATATTAATTGATAACTTCACATCCTCTAGTTGAGAACCCATTTTAAGTTGTTGAATTTAGAAAAGTAAGTGTCGCACAATTATAATTCTTGAAGTTAAACTTAAACGTTTGAATTAAACCTTATTATATTTTTTATATGTAATTACAAATATGATATTCTTAAATCTTAATTGATAAAGTTCGCATCCTTCGGTTGAGAACCCAAGTTAAGATGTTGGATTTAGAGAAGTGAGTATCCCACAATTATAATCCTTGAGGTTAAAATCAGAAGCTCCAATTAGAACTTGTCAAAGGCCTAATTATTTAAAGCATATCGCTACTCTTAAACATAAGATATGTTTATTTATCCTCCAAAATAACATATAACGGTCATAATTTAAAATATCAAATTTTTCTGAAGTTCACACTAATAAATGTAATACTTAGCCCACGGGGCTTACGCTTGAGGGTGAATGGGTGCAATATTAAAAGAATGCATGCGAAAAAGTCGTTTGTTCTCGGTGTTTAACCGAAGAAAATAATAAATACAATATTTTATAATTTCTAGTCACGTAACTTCACAAGTCCTAGGGATAATTTAATTGATGATTAATGCGAGAATAATTTTTGTGTGTTTATGAAAAAAAACCAATAGATATAATATTTTATAAAGATTCTAATAATGTAATTTTACAAGTTTTATATTCAATTTGAAATAATAAAATAAAATAATATTATAATATTGATTGAAATCAATTCTATATCGCACAAATAAAAAATTAACGAAATTGACCTGATTATCAATTCTTCTATTACAAAAATAAAATAAATAAAAATAATAATATAGCTTCACAAAAAAAATTCGAAAATCAATAATTACTCCCCCGAGTCTAATAATACGCATGATTGCATATTCTTTTATGTTTACAATAACCATGAAAGGCATGGTCGTGCTTTTAGCTAGAATTATAATAAAATGAAGAGGATTCTATGTTGGGACGAGTTTTATTCACGCTAATCAAATTTAGTTAAAATAAAATATATTTAATTTGAGATTTGTTAAAAGAAATATGTAAATAAAATAACAATAATGGGATAGCATATCTTAAATTAATGTTACTTTTATATATTATTTGAAAATAAAAACAATTTCAATATTTTTTAAACATTAAAAATGATAGAACATGATTTTATGTTATTTTAAAATTAATATAATTATATAAATTAAATAGTTATTAAATTCCAATGGATATTAAGAAACTTGTATCATATAGCTTGAGTGGGTCTAATGGCTAAGAGCATGTGTTTCCTCCTAAGAGGTCATAGGTTCAAAACCAGACGGAGGTAGAGTTTGTATGCCTTCGTAGACTTAGTAGTCCTTGTGGGGAGGTGGGTCCCTTGCCCCACAAACAAAGGGGTCTCATACACCAATTTGGTGTCTGACCTTAAAAATGGATATTATTATTATTATTATTATTACAATGTAAATTCCAATAGATATTAGGATACTTATTGTATCATATATCTTACGTTGAGAAGAATATGACTTATTGATACTAAATATACATTTTTTAATTAATTAATTTAATTAATAGAGTTAAGAAAGTATAACTATTTTTAAAATTAAAAAGGAAAAAATACTAATTTTTATTCTATAACTACTATAAATAAATATTCTAAAATATTTTGTGAAAATTAAATCTCTACCATCCATATAATAGTCATTAATAATTAAATTAAAATTTCAAAATTTTATTTCAAAATAAAAACAACTATCAACACAAAAATTAAATCTAATCTAAATTTAAATTCAAGTTCAAATTCTAATACCTAACTAGTTAATTTAGAAAAAATATAAAATTTAAAAATATAATAAACAGCTTAATAAATAAAAATTATAATATCTAAAAATAACTATTAAAAGTAACTTTCCAATCTTACTTCCAACAAAATAATATAAACAATTGAGAAAATATGTGTTCATATGAAACATAAATAACATATCAACCAATTTAGATTAAAAAGTTATAATTTCAAGTCAGGTAGAAGAATTGGACATGAATGGAGAAAATTTGAATTCCCTTTCGATTTTTAACCACGACAAATTAATGGTTACCTCAACCAAACCTACCAAACCTAGGGACACAGCTTGAAAAAACTTTGCCTTTAGCTTAAATGATGGCTGTCCCAAGCAAAAGACATTTTAATGGGTATCCCTTGCCCTAACCCTAAACATTATTGCATATATACTCTTTTACGTTGCACAAATTCACGATAAGCAAATGATGATAGGATATTAATAATGGACGACAGAATTCTTGCAATCAAGACCCGTATTCTACCTCTTCTTCCCGATTCCTTTTCGGGTATCGCAGTATCTTTGCATATTGGGCTGGAATCCATTAAAGCGTTTTCCTGACATTGGGGACAAGCATGTGCCTTCGCCCAGCGAGTTAGTTCTTGTCGAGGAATCCATGCCCTGCAACTCGCACGACTCTCCTCACAACTCCCGACTACAAGAAGAGAGGTAGTGCGAAAAGTTATGGCTGTTCCAGCTGTTATTTTGCTTGATGACACCAATGCGGCTCTCAAGTCAAGAACAACTTGCAATAATAACAATACATCTTTCGAATCCCAACTGACCGTTGGGACAAAAATTATTCCCTGACTACTGTCTCCCCTATACAAATGTTTCATGTCTTTCTGCTTGCTTTATAGAAATTCGTTGACCCTGAACACTGTATTTGAGCTGAGAAGGCGAATCCGAATATATCTAGCCATGTGGCCTGGTTACAAAAGTCATAAAGCAGGAAAAATGAAGCATGGAATATCAACAATCTGCAGATCGAGTCGTTTGTGTTTTTAATTGAATTTGCAAGCTGCATGACAAACTAATTTTTCTTTTTAAATTTCTGGTTTGATAATATCGTTTGGAGATATAACTTGAGGCGAACTTTGCAACCTTTGAAGTATTACTAAGTTTGAATTCGATTGGGTGTGACAACAAAAAATGGAATGAAAATGTTTCAATACTATACATCTTAAACAATTTTTTTTATATAATATATATTTTAAACCATTTTTCTTTTATAATGTATATCTTAAGCATTTTCCTCCTTGCTTTGGGCTCATTTTCTCTATAATTTATTTTTAATTTTAAATAAATTTTAACTCTACAAAATAAAATAACCTTTCACATAGAATTCGCTTAATATTTTTTTTCAAAACTGAAATATAAGATATTTTCATAATTTGAAAATATATTTATGCAAAACCATTCTCTAATAAATAGATGTACATTTAGAAAATTGATATCTAAAATTTATTTTATCTAAAATCTTTATGGATAGAAAAATCAATCATTTTTTTTATAAAAATCAGGGTGATTTTCACAAATTCTCTGTTTTAGTGCTTCTTCGGACTCGCCAGACTTTCAACGAAAATAAAAATTTCCAATTTTACGATTACTTCCATTTAATTTTATTGTACATGCTAAAGCAGCATTATGCTTCAACATTTCGGGTCATCCTAGAAAGAATCGATGAAAAAGAAAATCAAATTCAGTTTTATCATCAATACTCTTAACTCTACCTTATGGCTGGCCTTTAAAAGTGGGATCATAGCATGCATTTCATCATATAACATCAACTCTTATTACTCATATATTCCCCCACCTAATGTACTTAACTTGGCGGTCTAACCTAAAGAGTCTAAATAACCCATAGGTCTAGTAAAGATGAATTTTCTCCTTTTTCTTCTTCGTACACGCCATCACAACTATCTATTATTTGCGTTTAGGCACCTACTGCCATTAGCTATTCCAGCCCATGAACAATCCATGTGTCTAACCCATGAACTATGGAATTTCTTTCATCTGATCCACTATGTCAACCACCTATACAGTGAACCGGATCGATTTTTTCAGAACTATTCAGTATTCGAATCTTATTAGCGGATTATCGTATTTTTTACCGATTCGAATGAATTTGGTTACTATGTTTCAAAAGATTAAATATTTTGATGCATTCTAAAGAGATCCGCAAACAAACCAAAGAAACAATTATTTAAGCGAAAATTTGAAAACAAGCGATACCAAAAGTTGAAAACTAAAAAAATGATACCGAACAACCAACCATGTGCCACAAATTCACTAAAACCATTCAGTCCTCTGCATTTATAGTTTATAAGCTATTAAGTGGACATCAATCCAGCAGTAGATTGTATTACATGACTCCAAAAAATGTTTCAGTCATAGGAAACACGGTTACTATATGTGATATCCCTGTAAATGTGAATATTTATTTTTACTACTAGTAAAATAAATTGGAATCGATTTGAGTTTTTATGTTAGAAATTTTGTTGTTAAATTGATTAAAAGAAATTTAGTTGAGTTTTTATAATTAGAAATTTTGTTGTTAAATTGATTAAAAGAAATTTAGTACTGGAATATGTTAAAGAAAGAAATTGTTTTAATTCATGATATATATCTCTGTCAGAAGGGTGATGGAAATGAGTTCTCAAGAAACAGTTGGATGGCCCGTTATCCAACCCTAACTTCTCCTATGAAAAATCCATCCCTAAAAGATCAAAAGGATGAGAGGCAAGGGCATTTGCGTTCAAGGGAATGTAGGACTAAGAAAAGAGAATTTTCGTACTGTAGAGACAGACAAGCCGTGGATAAGAAGACCAGATATCTGTTGCTATTCAAGACTGATATTCTTGAATAATTTACCCAAGTATCTACTGCTATTCAATACTGAGTTTTCTTGAATAATTTACCCAAGTTTGGGTAGCTCGGGGGGAGACTAAAGGCGCTGGAGCGCAAGTCTCAAGCTTGGGATGTAGGTTGGGAGGTTAAACGAGTTATAAGGTTATAAGCGGTTAAGCAAGTTAGATAAGTTTACATTTGGAATATCTTGCTTAATTATTATTAGCAGAAATTTTCTTAGAATAGAATGCTAAATTACATGTCAAACAAGTTTACATCTGGAATATCTTGCTTAATTATTATTAGCAGTAATTTTCTTAGAATAGAATGCTAGATTACAAGCCAGACAAGTTTACATCTGGAATATCTTTCTTGAATACTATCAGCAGTAAATAATAAAATAGAATGCTAAATTACAAGCCACATAAGTTACATCTGAAACACCTTGCTTAATTAACAACAGCAGTAACCCTTAAACAGAATGCTAATCTCAAATGTAGTCGCATATACGAATAGTAATTAAAGAAAACTAATTCACTAAGCATGTATAAACCGAAACACCTTTAAGTTAGGAGTTGGCAACGTGAGACAGAATTTTCGAAAGCTTAAGAGATAACATTGTGTATCTATTTAGAAGAATTCCCAGATAGCAGCATAAATAATGGCCCAGTACCAGTAGGAAAGAACAACATCTATGTTTCAATAATTATAGAGAACCATTTCCTTCTCAATATTAAAACAAAAACATAACTCTATTCCAATCCAGTGGAACCCTAAATCTGGGTAAACGAAAATGGAACTAATTCTTTAGCTGGAAAGGAAGAAATCAATAGGAAATTGTAAGAAATATAGCCACAAGGTTGTAGTTATCCATGAAAGGAAAGATTTAAACATGGAAAAAAATAAAGCAAAGAAACAGTCTACGAGATCAAATACATTCAAGCCAGGAAGAAATGAAAACATAGTATTAAATATCAGTGAGCGAAAGAGTCACTTAGAGTTATCTTCCAGTACAGACACCAAGCAAATTAGCAGCAAGTTTTGCATAAGAAATAACCGTAAATCATACATTAACCAGAGATAGAGACCGTCCTCAGAAATTACAGTTCAAGAGGAAAATGTCCCAGTAGTACATAATCAAACTCAGGCTGATCCGACTTAAACATGCAACCAATTTGAGGACAGTAGTCACCAAAAAAATTAAAGAACAATACCATACATTCGGAAGTAGTAGAGATTTCAGGCCTAGCCCTCATAAAACTAAAAATAACGCCTCAAAGGCTAGAGACTCTTGGTCTGATTAGTCTCATTAATAGAGAATGCATGTCAACCAACTCAACCTAGCTAAAAACTCAGAAGCTCTAAACTAGAGCAACCTCGGCTCTGCTAACATATACATGCAACATAACGATTCATGAGACTAGGGGCACGCCCTTCATTTCTTGAGATATATACATATCTAAGCTCATACCCATTCAAGACCAAGCTAAGTTTCGATAGTCAGAGCCAAGCCTCTTAAGCTGCACCTGCATACCCTGACATTGAGGCTAGTTAGAAAACATATGTGACTGAATCAAACACTGCAACTCTAAATAAGCAATGCCTTAGTGTTGTCTTGACTTACCCAGGCTATGACAAAACACCTCCAGTACCCCTATAGCCACGCCTAAATACATAGCAGCACATTGTAGTTAAGAAGGAAGAACAGTCAAGGAGTGAAAGGCTTTCCCAAGAAGTGGTGAGGATGAAGAGGCAGAAGTTGGGTTTAGAGTTTTACCATAGTGAAACCCTCTATGCGTGGATAGGAGCAGAAACCCTCCATCGCAAGCAAGAAAAACAATAAATACCTTTCCTGTATTCGACCAAGCATAATACTGCCTGCAGCAGCCTCCACCGTCTGATTCAACGTGGCAAGGAGAGCCCTCGATGGGGTACAGACCTCGAAGCAACAAGGGACAGCTGTCTACAATGGAGAAGCATCCCGAGGAGGTCGTCCCGTCATCCTGGCAAGTGGCCTCCAAAAATTAAAGCCCCCCATAAAGAATGCATAGTTCCACAATAGATCAATTCTGTGGATATTTATGACAGTACCTTGATGCGTAGAGTGAGGGTTTGTATAGTTGGGATAGTCAATTAGGTGGGTTACAAAACCATTGATAAATGTAAACCTTGGAAATCATAAACCCGCCTACAAATTAAGCTATGGTTGTAACAAACATCCCGTCAACCCCAAATGTATGGTAATGACAAATGTATACAATGCTTATTGTAGTTAATAATATCGTTAATGATAAGTCAATTTAATTAGAAATTATGGATATGTTGTGATTTGTAAGCATTTTCAATTTTTTCTTTATATGGAGACATTACATATGGTATCAGAGCGCTCGGGTTGTAAAACTGAGACCTCTGAGAAGAAATGACAAGTCTTTTCATTCGCACGTAGGAAGTAGGAACATTTAGTATGAGAAGAATAGGGAACCTACCATCCAGACCTGCAATAGGAGCAAGAGCCCCGCCATTTCAGGAGGGCAATCCTAAAGTATGGGTATAGCTGGGTGAGGAACCCCTAGATACCGATACAAACATTAGAGAGACAGTACAAGAGTTAAAAGATGAAATGGCCCATTTATAGGCAAATAATGAGAGATTGATGCTGGAACAAGAAAAGATTATAAAATTTTTATCTGATAGACAAAATAATTGGCCGCTAGTTCCTAGCCCTGAACGTAGGAATATGTCAGGGGAGCTAGAATTCTTGATAGAAGATGGGGAAACTGGGGGTTGTGAGGAGAATCATGAAGAAGAGTCGGATAATGTATCCACCCATTGAACCAAGAAAAAATAGAATGTGGAAATCTAGGGGGAGTTTCAAAAGATAAAGCCCCTAATTTTCGATGGAGAGCGGGAAGAAGTAGCAAAAGCATGGCTCATAAATATGAACAATTACTTCCAGCTGTACAAGTATGACCATAACTTGAAGACTTGTTTGGCCATTTTCCAACTGCAAGGAAATGCCACATTATTGTGGGAGGGAGTAAAGACGGATAGGGGAATGGATGAACAAAGTATAACCTGGGAGAAATTCCAGATATATTTTAAAGAAAAGTACCTAATAGAAAGATTTTATGATGAGAAATCTAAAGGGCTTCATGATCTCCGGCTAGGACAATTGACCATGGATGAATTTATAACAAAGTTCACCTCGTTGCTTCGTTATGTGCCTATAGACCTGGAGAAAAAGCAAAGATGCAGTGATTCATCAACAACTTACCTTTATTTATGAAAGAATGACTAGAATTTGACAACCCAAAGACCATGGACAAAGTGATCCACAAAGCACGGATTTTTTATCAGCAGAACAGACCAAAAGGGGACATGAACGAGAAATATAATGACAAAAAGATAAATAAATTCGTTCCCGAACATAAAGGAAATAGAGGCTTAGGCAACAAGGGTATTAACAAGGGAAAGACTAACATAAACTTCAATAAAATTCCACCCAGATTTAAGGTACCAGGCGAAGCAAAAAATAATGAGAAACTGGGCATAATCGAAGCTGAGTTGGCTGCAAGCCCCTTGTACAATGTTGGGGATGCAGAGGGCCACACTATGTCAAAAATTGCCCACAACGTAGGGGAACTGACTAGATATATCAGTTACAAGAAGCCCCTATAGTAGGGGAAATAGCAAGGAGTCTGCCCAAAAATAACACAGCCCTGGAAGACCACCAAGCAGAATTTCAGTCGACAATGGTTGAGTTTGAAGGTAAAATTTTTAACCAGACTGTATCTATTTTGATTGACCCCATGGAAACCTTAAGTTACATTAGTCCCAAGATTGTGGAACAATGTAAGTTACAAGCAGTAAAATTTAAAAATCTAGGGTTGGTGCAATTAGCCACAAGAGCCAAAAGAAGAGTTTTGGCGAAGGTCAATAATTGCCCTCTAGAGCTAGCTGGCCAGTCCATCCAGGAAAATTTGAATATACTACCCTTAGGATCATATGATATCCTTATTGGTATGGACTGGTTGGAAAAGCACTGGTCCCTTATTAACTACAAAACTAAAACGATTAATTTTTGAGATGATAAGGGGGAAAGACAAGAAATGTGGGGCATTTAGAATCCTCTGCAAATAACAGCTTCCCAAATAGAAAAATGCATCATAAAAGGTTGTCAAATTTTCTCCATTCAAGTAGGTTATGTTGATGCTAAGGAGAAATTTGTTGTGTTAGAAGATATACCAGTAATACAAAATTTTCCTAATGTTTTCCCTGAGGAAATGCCAGGTTTACCCCCAAAAAGGGACATATATTTTACTATTGAGCTAATTCCAGGAGCTGCCCCAGTCTCCCAAGCCTCTTACCATATGATTATTCTTGAACTGATAGAATTAAAAATGCAGCTGTAGGAGTTGTTAGATAAGAACTATATATGACCCAGTGTGTCCCCTTGGGGAGCTCCGGTATTGTTTGTTAAGAAAAAAGATGGAACAATGAGAATGTGCATGGACTACCATTAGTTAAACAAGATGACCATTAATAACAAATATCCCTTGCCCCGTGTAGATGAATTGTTTGACCAGGTTAAGAGGGCAACTATTTTCTCCAAGATTGACCTTCGATCAGGTTATCACTAGATCCAGATAAAGGAGAAAGTTATATCAAAAACAACATTCAAAACTCAATATGGGCACTATGAGTTCGTGGTGCTGCCTTTTGGATTGACCAATGCCCTAGCCACCTTCATGTGCCTCATGAACAACATATTCCATCAATACTTAGAAAAGTTTGTGTTGATCTTTATTGATGATATCTTGTTCTACTCACGGAGTGTGGAAGAACATAAGGAACATCTCTGTATTTTCCTCCACGTTCTAAGAGAACACTAGTTGTACACTAAATACAACAAGTGTGACTTTTTCAAGGAACAAATTCAGTACTTGGGACATATTATCACCAAGGAACGAATCGCGATAGACCCTGAGAAAATAAAAACCATTATGGAGTGGTCAGTACTAAAAGATGTGGTTGACATAGGATCATTTATGGGCCTAGCTGGATATTATAGGTGGTTTGCGGAAGGTTTTTCTAAGGTAGCATACCCTATTACCTCTCTGTAAAAGAAAGGAAGAGCCTTTAGGTGAACCACTGATTGTCAAAGGAGCTTTCACCAACTTAAGCACCTGCTCACTACTGCCCCAATTTTGAGTATTACTGATCCTAGTAAGGAATATTTAGTGTGTACAGATGCTAGCAAGGAGGGGGTAGGTGGCGTACTAAAGCAAGAGGGTAGGGTCATAGCTTACGAGTCAAGAAAGCTCAAGGAATACGAGCAAAAGTATTCCACATACAACTTAAAGTTAACAACAGTAATTCATGCATTGAAAATTTGGCGGCACTACCTGTTGGGCAAAAAAATTATGCTTTTAACAGATCATCACAGCCTAACAAGCTATTTCAAACAGCCCACACTAAATGCTAGACAAGCTCATTGGGCTGACTTCCTAAGAGAACTTGATTTTGAAATCAGGCACTTGAAGGGTAAAGAAAACCAGGTAGCGAATGCTCTAAGATGGAAGGTAAGTTGCTTATATGAGATTTCTTTTAGTGAGTCCCACACTACCTTCTATGATCAGATTCAAGAAACAACCATGCAAGATGTGGTATATAACCATTTGTGGCAACAAGAAAAAGTTGAAAACAACCACGAACAACAAATGGAGTACGAAGTGACTCCAAATGAGTTGTTGGTTTATAGGAAGAGACTTTATGTACCTAACCAAAAATTGCTTAAAGAATTAATCTTGAATGAATATCATAAAAGTCCTTACGCAGGACACCCAGGATATCAGAAATTGATTTCTATCCTTAGGAAGGAATTCTTTTGGCTTGGTATGAAGAAAGAAGTAGCAAAATACCCAAGACGTTGTTTGGAATGCCAACTTGTAAAAGCAGAGCACCAACACCCAGCAGGATTGCTTCACCCACTACCCATTCTAGAATGGAAATGGGAGACAATATCTATTGATTTCATTACTGGACTGCCTAAAACAAAAAAGATAAACGAATCTATCTTGGTGGTGGTATATAAGCTAAGCAAATCTACTCATTTCATACTTGTACAATCAACTTATAGTACAAATTTCTAACATTTTTATGCAAAATGTTTTTAAGTTGCATCACTTACCCAAGATGATCATCTCTGACCGCGATGTAAAATTTACTTCAGCTTTTTGGAAGGCGCTATTTGAGGTATTGGGGACCCAATTACATTTTAGTACCACATATCATCCTAAAATGGATGGGCAGACAGAGAGTAAATCAAGTTGTCGAAGATATGTTGTGAGCCTATGTAATGCAACAACCATCTAAATGGGAAAACTACTTGCATTTAGTAGAATTTGCCTACAACAATGGGTACCATACATCCTTATGGATGAGCCCATTTGAAGTATTATATGGGTGTAAGTGCAGGACACCTCTGAGTTGGAGCGGCCCAGAGGACAAACTAATGTTTGGACCAGATATGTTAGAAGAGATGGAAAATATGGTGAAAAGTGTGTGAGTTAATTTAAAGCTTGTTCAAGACCAGCAAAAGAATTTTGTTGATTGGAAAAAGAGGTTTTTACAGTTTCAAGTTGGGGAATACATGTACATTCGGGTTAAGGACAAGAAAAGCACCTTGCAATGGACCGGATGTGCTAAGCTAGCACCCCGATTCTGCGGGCCTTTCCAAGTTTTAGCTCGAATCGGGCCAGTAGCATACCAACTCGCTCTACCTAGCCACATTCGTGTGCACAACATTTTCATGTTTCTTTACTTAAGAGATATATTTATGATGCTTAACATATAATAAACTGGTGGGAAATCCAGGTGAGTTAGAAGGACGAATTTCTAAAAACAATCTATTATAGATGTATATACAAATGTATAGATATACACATGCAAAAGTAAAAATTAGTAGTTGAATGATTTTTTTTTTATGATTGAATTCTTTTATTTTTTCAAGCAAGTCAAACCAAAAGGAGAATTCCTAGTAGAGCCAATGGGTATACTCGATCAGAGAGAAGTAATGTTGTGGAGACAAGTTATCACCCAAGTTAAAATCTAGTGGCAACATTATGGGCCTGAAGAAGCCACCTGGGAAGATGAGAAGACTATGAGGGAGGTCTATCCATGGTTTTTTCCCATAGAGGAACATTGGGACGATGTCCAATATTAGGGGAGAACATGTGATATCCCCTATGAATGTGAATATTTATTTTTACTGCTAGTAAAACAAAGTGGAACTGATTTGAGTTTTTATAATTAGGAATTTGTTATTAAATTGATTAAAAGAAATTTAGTACTGGAATATGTTAAGGAAAGAAACTGTTTTACTTCATGATATATATTTATCAGAAGGGTGATGGAAATGAGTTCTCAAGAAACAGTTGGTTGGGCAGCTACACAACCCTAACTGCTCCTATGAAAAATCAATCCATAAAAGACCAAGAAGATGGGAGGCAGGGGCATCTGCGATCAAGAGAATGGAGGAGTAAGGAAGGATAATTTTTGTGATGTAGAGACAGATAGACAAGTAGTGGATAGGTCTGGTTAAGACCAGATATCTATTGCTATTCAAGACTGAGTTTTCTTGAATAATTTACCCAAGTTCGGGCAGCTCAGGGGGAGACTAAAGTCGTTCGAATGCAAGTATCAATGTTGGGAGGTAGGTTGGGAGGGTAAATGAGTTATAAGTTTATAGGCGGTTCAGCAAGTCAGATAAGTCTACATCTGGAATATCTTGCTTAATTATTATTACTAGAAATTTTCTTAGAATAAAATGCTAAATTACAAGCCAGACAAGTTTACATCTGGAATATCTTGATTAATTATTATTAGCAATAATTTTCTTAGAATAGAATTCTAAATTATAAGCCCGACAAGTTAACATCTGGAATATCTTGCTTGAATACTATCAGTAGTAAATAATAAAATAGAATGCTAAATTACAAGCCACATAAGTTAGATATTAAACATCTTGCTTAATTACTAACAGCAGTAACCCTTAAGCAGAATGCTAATCTCAAATATAGTCACATATACGAATAGTAATTAAAGAAAACTGATTCACTAAGCATGTATAAAGTGAAACCCCTTTAAGGTCAGGAGTTGGCAACATGAGACAGAATTTTCAGAAAGCTTAAGAGATAACATTGTGTATCTATTTAGAAGAACTCCCAGATCGCAGCATAAATAAAGGCCCTATGCCAGTAGGAAAGAACAACATATACATTTCAATAGCTATGCAAAACCATTTCCTTCTCAATATTAAAAAAAAAAAAATAACTCTATTCCAATCTGGCAAAATCCCCAAATATGGGTACAGATAAACGAAACTAGAACTAATTCTTTAGTTGGAAAGGAAGCAATCAGTAGGAAATTGTAAGAAATATAGACGCAAGGCCATAGTTATCCACGAAAGGAAATATTTAAACATGGAAAACCTATAGCAAAGAAAAAATCTATGAGATCAAATACATTCAAGCCAAGAAGCAAAGAAAACAGAGTATTAAATATCAATGAGTGAAAGAGTCACTTAAAGTTATCTTCCAGTACAGACACAAAGCAAATGAGCTGCGGGTTTTGCATAAGTAATAACCGTAAATCATATATTAACCAGAGATAGAGACCATCCTCAGAAATTATAGTTCAAGATGAAAATGTACCATTAGTACATAATCAAACTCAGGTCGAGCCGCCTTAAACATGCAACCAGTTTGACGACAGTAGTCACCATAAAAATTAAAGAATAGTGCCATACCTTTGGAAGGAGTAGAGATTTCGAGCCCAACCCTCATAAAACTAAAAATAACGCCTCAAAGGTTAGAGACTCGTGGTCTCATTAACATATAATACATGTCAACCAGCTCAACCTAGCTAAAAACTCAGAAGCTATAAATTAGATCAACCACGGCTCTGCTAACATATACACACGACATAATGATTCATGAGACCAGGGGCACGCCCTTCATTTCTTGAAAGATATACAAAACCAATCTCATACACGTTGAAGACCAAGCTGAGTTTCGACAGCCGGAGCCAAGCCTCCGAGGCTGAACCTACATACCCTGACAATGAGGCTAGTTAGAAAACATTGGCGACTGAATCAAACACTACAACTCTGAATAAGAAATGCCTTAGTGCTGGGTTGACTTACCTGGGCTATCACAAAACACCTCTAGTACCCCCGTAGTCGTGCCCAAAGCCATAGCAGCACACTATAGTCAAGAAGGAAGAACAGTGAAGGAGCAAAAGGCCTTCTTGAGCAGCAGCGAGGATGAAAAGGCAGAAGTTGGGTTTAGATTTTTACCATAGTGAAATCCTTTGCGTGTGGACAGGAGTAGAAACACTCCATCATGAGCAAGAACAACAAGAAAGACCTTTCCTGTATTCAACTGAGCATAATACTACCAACAATGACCTACACCATTCGATTCAACACGGAAAGGAGAGACTTCAATGGGGTACAGACCTCGAAACAGCGAGGGACAGTTGTCTGCCATGGAGAAGCATCCCGAGGAGGTTATCCTGCTTGTCCTGGCAAGTGGCCTCCAAAAATTAAACTCCACCATAAAGAATGTACAGTTCCACAATAGATCAAGTCTGTGGATATTTATGACAGTACCCCGATGTGTAGAATGAGGGTTTGTATAGTTGCGATAGTCAATTAGGTGGTTGAAAAAACCATTGATAAACGTAAACCATGCAAATCATAAACCCACCTACAAATTAAGCTATGGCTGTAACAACATCCCGCCAACCCCAAATTTATGGTGATGACAGATGTATACAATGCTTATTGTAGTTAATAATATGGTTAATGATAAGTCAATATAATGAGCAATTATGGATATGTTGTGATTTGTAAGCATTTTCAATTTTGTTTTATATGGAGAAATTACACTCCCATTGGAAGGAATATTTTTATCTACCTCTTTGAAGTATTCCATGAAATAATGTATTTAGAACTTTCGATAAGGAAGCCATAGATTTATCTCATTTAATTCATCAAGTTGTACAGGCATTGCTTGACGGGAAAAGTGCATGGGGAATTATAAATGGGGATGAAATGAAGCTAGCTACAGCAGGAGGTGGAACAACAGTAGCAATTCATGATTAAGAGAAGAGGGAGAACAAAGAAAAAGTGTTGTTGAAATTGTGAGTGAAAGACTATATCATCCCTCACATTAGAGAGTGAAAATACAAAAATTATATTTGGGTAACTCTGAGGGATATGTATGAGATAAAGAACACAAATCATTTATTTTTCTTGAAGAGCAAAATTATATCCATCAAAATGGAGGAGAATGAATCAGTCGTTACATTCATCTCTTGGATCAAAGATCTTAGAGACAAATTGGGCGATATAGCGGAGAAACTGGTGAACACTGATCTTATCATGATTACCATGAACTGTATGACTGATGATTATCAGATGTTTATTACAGGTTTGAACGGCATGGAGAAAGCCCCCAATTTTGAAGAATTAACAAGGATATTGATGCAAGAGGAAGAGAGTTGGATGACTTTGAAACCCCAGAATTCAAATCTCGCATTGATGGCGAAGAAAAATCCTTTTAGAGGGAAACTTGACACAGAGCAGAAAGGAAGTGGTACACCCAACAAAAAGCCAACTCAAGGTATGTCTCCGACTAGAATAGATTTAGGAATCAAGTTTTTTTATTGTGGTAAATATGGTCACATAGCTAAACATTCTTATAAAAATAGGGTTGATGAAGCCAAGCATAGATAGAAGAAACACGCAAGGCAATTTTCTAACGAAGACAAGAATCATGAACTCAAATTTCTTGTGTTCCATTCTTCTCTATTTTCTGAAGCTGATGAGGCCAAAACCTGGTTTTTGGATTCAGGAGCATCCATTCACATGATAGGTAACATGCACTAGTTTGAAAGTTTTAAACAAACTAGTTGTGGTTCCAATATCCACCTTGGTGATGACAGAACCTACCAAATCAAAGGACATGGAAACATTCCTGTGATTTTTCCTGATGGCAATATCAGACAAATATAGAATGTGATTTATGTACCAGGAATTAAAAAGAATTTAATCTATGTTTCAATGATTATAGATCAAAACCTGAAGGTAGAGTTTTTTAAAACCTATTGTGTCATTAAGGATTTGTTGGATAAAAAAAAACTGGTTTCATCTGGAATTCAAGTTGGAGGCCTGTACAAGTTGAATGTCACAAGTGTGCCACACCAAGCTTTGACTTCAACAATAATAACGGTAGAGAATAGTTGGCATCAAAGCTTCAGACACATCAATCTTCCTAATTTAGTGCTACTACAAAAAGAAGGTATGGTGAATGGAATCCATGTTTTAAGAAATGCACATGTAAATTGTGATGGATGTGCACTTGCGAAGATGCACATTGATGATTTCCCCTCGAGTTTAAATAGAAGAAAGAGAGATATCTTAGAACTTGTGCACACTGATATATGTGGACCAATGCAGACAAGGTCATTAGGAAGAGCATATTATTTTTTATCATTTGTTGATGATTGCAAAAGATATACATGGTTATATTTTCCCAAGAATAAAAGTCATACATTTGAATATTTTAAGGAACTTAGAAGTATGATTGAAAAACAGACGTGGAAGGTCATCAAAACTCCCTGATCAGATCAAGGGGGAGAATACAAGTTGGGTTACTTCATCAAACACTTCAGGGACCATGGAATAATTCAGAAGTTTACAATACCCCACACTCCACGAGGTTGCAAACATGAAGAACAAAACTCTGGTGCAGTGTGCATGTAGCATGTTGAAAGGTAAGAACCTATCAAATGGGTTTTGGGCAGAAACCATTAATACTGTAGACTATTTAAAGAATATGAGTCCAACGAAGAACCTTGACCTTAAAACTCCATTCGAGGCATTACATGGTTTTAAGCCTACAATTAGTAATTTAAGAGTTTTTGGTTCAAAATGTTTTGGTCATGTTCCTAAAGAGGATAGGAAGAAATTGGATGTAAAGGCCATCAAATGCATATTTGTAGGGTATTGTTCTGAGTTTAAAGCATACAAAGTATTTAATCCATCTACTCACAAGGTGTTTGCGAGTAGAGAGGTCATATTTCATGAGGAGGTTGATGAAGCAAATATAGATAAAGGATATGAGTGGCACATTCCTTTGTTGATTGAGGACAATAATGAGGAAATTAAAGACAGTCATGTGCAACAACAACAGTAGGAAAAGAAAGAAACTAGTGATGTGGGTAAAATGAGCATGTGAAGTCCGCGAAGCAGTGAGAAAGATAGATTTGAGGCAAGTCTTCCACTGAGGAGATCAGGTAGGCAGACTCAATTACCAACAAGGTATAGAGACCATTCTCTTATAACTAGTACTTGAAGTTTTATTGAGCCCTTAAATTATAAAGAAACAATTGAATACGATGAATGGAGGGAAGCTATGGAAGAGGAATATGAGTCAACACTTAAGAACAAAACCTAGGATTTAGTTGAATTTCAGGAAGGAAATAACCTATAGGTTGCAAGTGGTTATATAAACCTAAATTTAAATCATATAGTAGTGTAGACAAATACAAAGCTAGGTTGGTAGTTGAAGGTTATGCACAAAGAGAATTTATTATGAGGAAACCTTTGCTCCGATAACTAAGCTAAACAACATTAGAATGTTGATAGCTTTAGCTATAAAGCATCATTGGATTCTACACCAGCTAGATGTGAAATTTGCATTTTTAAATGGAGAATTGAAATAAGAGGTTTAGTTAAAACAACCTAAAGGGTTTATCAAACAGGGGCAGGAACCTATAGTTTGGAAATTAAAGAAAACATTATATGGCTTAAAACAGGCACCCAGGTCATGGTATGAAAGAAATGATTCTTTTTTCTTGCAACATAGTTATAAGAGGAGTAAAAATGACCCAAATATGTATATTGTGTTTGATCAAAGGGGGAAAATTGTTTTGATTTCTTTATATGTAGATGATCTAATTATTATAGGAAATGTTGATGTGTTGATTGAAGAAATCAAAGTGCATATGTCACAATTTTTTGAAATGAAAGACCTCAGAGAATTACACTATTTTTTGGGTCTAGAAGTTTGGAGGGACTCTGGGAAGACTTTTCTTCTTGAAGGGAAGTATGTAAGAGGGTTATTGAAAAAGTTCAGAATGGAGAAGTGCAAATCTGCCTCAGTGCCTTTACAACAAAATATTAAGCCTCATATGGAGGATGATTCCAAAGAGGTGGATGCTACATTTTGTAGGCATCTAGTTGGGAGTTTGATTTATTTGATTACAACTAAACCCGACTTAGCATTTTTAGTATGTATGTTAATTCAATTCATGTCAAAACCTCTTGAGAATCACTGGGTGGCAACAAAAGGTGTCGTGAGATCCCTTCAAGGAACCATTCATTTTGGTATTAAGTACACTAGTCTTTCTGATGTTACTTTGACAAGTTTTTGAGATTTAGACTGGGCAAGAAACCTAGATGATAGAAGATCCATAACAGGCTATGATATCAACATTTGGTCTAGGTTAATTGCTTGGAGCAGCAAGAAATAAGGTATTGTTTCCTTATCTTCTACAGAAGTGGAGTATCAGGCAATGTGCACAACCATGTGTGAGGATATTTGGCTGAGGAGACTTCTTCATGATGCTGGAGAAGATAAAAAACGTGCAACAATAATAATATGTGACAAACAAATCTTCATCAAGTTGGAAAACAATCCTCTGTTTCACAAAAACAAAATGCATATTGTTACTCATTTTCACTTTGTTAGAGAGAAGATTCAGTCTAAAGAAATTTTTATTGAATATTGTAATACTTGTGATAATGCAACATATATTTTATCCAAGCCCCTTGGGAGGATTATATTTGAAATGTTAAGGGAGTAGTTAGGAGTATAGGTGAATCCTTTCTCCATTAAGGGGGAGTGTTGGAATTAATGGAGAATATTGTATTATTGGAGAGATTTTGTTTATTTATTGTATGAGTGTCCCTAGATTAGGATTAATTCCTATTTTCTGGGAGTCAGTTCTAAGCCCCCTAAATTTATGTAACTTATATATTTATGATTTTATGATTAATTGAGTAGAACGTTCTTTGCTTTGGGGAGTCTCTAGGTGCATCTTCCTCACTTGTTAAATTCTAGTTTCAGATTATATGTTTCGGCTTCCATATTTTAACACATCCCTTATATCTTTTCACCCAAATAAGTTTACGAGAAAAATTGGAAGTTAACTCTTTTAGCATTCATCATTCCATGAATGAAAAGACTGAAGTAAAACATATCACTAACATATTCTGATTTACATATTATTTAAAGCTTTTTTAGATGAATTTATTGTGATATCAATGTACTTACCTTCGCAATATCAAAATAGAAAATCCACATACCTTACTGTAAAATAAAATAATAGAATTGGAACATAATACAATATATAATGAATCTTAAGATGAAACACAAAGAATAACTATGAAATTATCTTATTAGTCCCTACCCAGCCGGCTAAAGGGATTATTGAAATACTTTTTTAGTGCCATTTACTTTGACATGGAGAACAATGAACCTATTTTTGGTTTTAACTATTTTTTATTATTTAGTGTTTTATTTTTTATTTTTTTTGAATTGGTATTTCATTTTTATGCAAAATAATAAAATAACCATTAAATTTTGGTCTCTTCTTGAGAGCCAGCTTTAGTATTTTAGGATATAGGCTTTGGTATCTTAGCTTTAGTATGTTAGGATATAACACAGTGAATTAATGCTAGTATTACTTGGCTAGCATTTAATGTTCTATTTATAAGTTATAGTTTTGAAATGGCTAATGTTTGAATGTGCAGGTGGAAATGCACATGATTATACATGGCTTCTTATTATCACACCAATGAGTACCTCAATAATTCTGGTGTTCATGAAAAAAATAGTCTCTCATAAGCCTTGTACTGTAGACAAATTCATAATGGGTATGTTGGCTCAGCCACTTCCCTAGAAGGGTTTACTAGATAAAATGTAGGTCTATTTCTCTCAAATTTGTCTCGTAGGGGTACATTGCCTCAATCACTGCACTATGAGTGTTTCACTGGCTCATATGGAGGTTTTTTCTCCCTAAATCTACGGTCGTATGCAGTTTCTAAATCAACAGTTTTCTACGATGTCCAAATAGTGGATTGTTTCTCGTACCCAATGTATAGAAGTTGGTACTGATGGTGATACTGATGCTTGAACTTAGTTATTAAATTTGGTAAATAGAATTATTGGGTTTATTCATTTTACCTATAAGAAAGGAAAAGTACATCACAAGTAGATATGGTTTAGTCACTTGTTGACCTAAAAGTAGTAGAAGTAGTAGTAGGAGTAGCATACCTTCCATCTCAACATCTAACTCCAATTTTAGTTGTTGATTAAGAAATTGACTAAGATTTTCCATCAGCATATTGCCTAGCATACGTTCTAGCAGTATTTGTGCAAGTCGATTGATCACTAGGCCTAAAACCCTGAATCAACCATTTTATCTAGCTTGTTCTCAAACTAAGTTTTGGTATCCTAAATCCAAGTTTTGGCCCGACAAGCATTCCTCAAGTTTACATCGAACATGTTCTTAGTAGAAAAGAGTTCAAATCAAACCATGCTTAAGGCTAATCGCCGAGTCGATTATGGGGATTTGGATTATATTATTAGGATTATGCCCACCAAAAGTCTTTTTCCAACTAGGAGTCTTCAACCTGGAGATAGGATGAATAATTACTTCCTTAATTGATTTAGGAAGCTGGATGCCAAATGAGGCCGACCCATCCGACTTACTAACCTAAAAGGTTTTTTGAAGAGGTCATTCATTCCCTTATTTCTCCCCATCTGCATTAAGTTTACTAGGTTACATAACTAGAATTTTTTTGTTCTGGGGAGTGTCGCTCAGTTCATTTCAATCAATGCATAGGAAATCATGTTTTCCTGAGATGGGAGGTCCCAATCAAATTTTGTCGAAGTGCCACCTGAACCAACGTATTGAATCATATCCAAGCTTGAAAGGAAGGGTGCATTGTAATGCAAGGAAATGAACATAGGTATCTAGATTGAGAACGAGTTCTTTAAGAGAAAAAGGAGGGACGAGTGACCCTTCAGCGTATGCAGTCCTAGGTCCAAAAGTGATATGATTCATAGGATCCGAATGATTAACCCAAGTTATATTTCTATTGATGCTTGGCTAAGTGGGGGAACATGGGCTACATCCAAGCCTCATGTATCTAGCTTACAATTTTTATGTTTCTTTTACAATGTTTCTTAATTATTTTATTATTTTTCATTAAATTTTTAATTTACAATTCCAATTATTATTATATATTTTCCAAGCCTGTTGACATCATGTCCTTCCACATGTCTCTTTGAATTTTTCGTTGGCATTCTCTTGTATTCACATTTCTCATTTCTTAGAACCATCTAGCCCTCTATCTTAATCGATATCTATTTACCGTTCCATATTCTGGTTGCCCATTCTAGTGACACAACGTTGTTATGTCGGAACTCTTATCACTATATGTTCAATTTGAAATGGCACAGTTAAGAGATCAGTTGTTACTTCGATTTGATAATAAATAATGTTAGTGTTCTTTTTCCTTAACATATATTATATACGGATGAAACAAGAAATACATCATTTCTGCAATAGCATTGTTTGATGAGTATAACAATGACTTGTTGTACATGCGATCAGGTTCCTTCTTTCCCAGGTACTACTTAAGTTTGGTGCTCTACCTGTGCTATTTTGATTTTAATGTTTTACCTAGTAATACTCAATTGAAGTTATGGTCTTATACATGATGTATATTTTAATTAATATAACATCTATTGTCCTTTTGAACCTAAAAAGAAATTGATTATTTGTTCAATTAAATTCATTTAGTTACATGCATATTAGAATCATTGCACTAGTTTTAGTTTATTATATTTGTTTTACAATCCATCATCTATAAAACTACACCAGAAAAGACACAATGTGAAAGGTCATATGACCATCAAAATATTAGAGGTTGTGTTGTAGGAGGATTCCAAACCACTCTAATGCTCCATTTTTCTTGGCCTTTTGTTCACAACCAACCATGGTAATGTTTTAGTGGAATTGATCAATCTCTTAGTCTAATTTTCTACTACCAACACTAGTAGAAAATGACTAATTAGTTACTAAAAAAATGACCAAAATTTTCATATAAATGACCATTTTCAATCGGTGACCAATAGTAGCTAATTTACAGTATCTTATAATGTGACCAATTTTTAGTCATTTTTTAGCTTAGTCATTAACTGATTGTCTCAATTTTATTGTCTAGTAGTATATTTAGTCATAAATTTGGTCATTAATTTAGTCATTGATTTAGTCATTAATTACCACAATTAATGACAAAATATAGAACAAAATATATCGCTATATGATCACCTTAGGAAAAAAATTAATGACCAAAGAAATATGACCAAAATGTTGGTCGTGTTAAGAGATACTGTAAATTAGCTACTAATAGTCGTATATATGCAAAATTTAGTCTTCATTTGTAATCACAAATTTACTATTTGCAGTAGTCATTTATCATTTTTTGGTAGTTTCATATCCATTATATAAATGACTGATTTAGTAGTTTATATTCATTTCATTTACTTTCATAATAACCATTATAAAAAACTAATTTAGTTGTATATTCATTTTATTTTTGTTCATCATTAATCAATATAAACAACTAATTTAGTAGTTTTAGATTGATTTTATGTGTTCATTATTATCCAACATAAATTAATTAGTATGATTTTGCGACTAAATTAAAAAAAAATGTCATACAATGTGCATGTTCATCTAATATGAAAACATTGAATTACATTTGTTAATTACAATATTAAATAATATCAAGTGCAACTATAAATAATTTCAACCACATAAACTATATTATATAAAATGTCAAATATTAAAATTTGAGTTTCAAACTTAATATTGGTTGGACTACAGTTTACACATGAAATATTGTTTCATCACTTCAAAAAATTATCATTGTGTTTCCAAGCCAATCTAGGTGAATTCACCAACTCTAGAGCCTTCACCATCAATCATTATATGTTTGTATCATACAAGATATTATCTTTAAGGGTATCATTAGACCGATTCTCTTCTCTCTCTCTTTTTGCATTTGTGACTCCAATGTTATTGTTCTCTTTCTTCAATTCTTACTTCT
Organism: Pinus tabuliformis; assembly: GCA_031772625.1. Taxonomy (NCBI): domain Eukaryota; kingdom Viridiplantae; phylum Streptophyta; class Pinopsida; order Pinales; family Pinaceae; genus Pinus; species Pinus tabuliformis. The sequence goes on along the minus strand of CM062818.1, from coordinate 1,440,223,238 downwards.
TGCAATCAACACTGGGTTCCTATTCTGAAAATGAGAGAAGATACAATGCAGAGTATAAGACATGAAATAAAATGAACAATAAAATATAAAATAAAGTAGACTATAAAGAATTTATATGACATATACCTCAACATCAATAGTGTCAATATCATCTTTCCCCAGAAAAGTAAGAAACTGAAAGAAGACTTCTTCAGTTCAGAAATAGGGGCTACGATGTGGTGGGATGGCCTACATAAACAAAGAAAATAAAATGTCATTATAGAAAAGAACACCTTAGGACTTAGTATTCAACCTTCAAGAAAATCTTAGGCAGAATCATGCTAACTAAGTTACATGCCAAAAATCTCAAGTTGTAAATAACTTGTGAAAACGAAAAGAAAGAAAAAAACAAAATATAATAAATAATGTATGATGGATGGCTCGCAAATTGCATCTTAAAAGAAAAATAATTATCGTATGGTTACCCATACATATGGGTGGGTAACCTACCCTGATATGCCAGGATCCTTAGGGTCTGGAGGAAGTAAACCTCCTACTAACATAATGATTGATTGGTTGCATATTGGCCTCCAAACAACTACCATGATTTCCCTTACACATCATATTATTGAAAGATTTAGAAAACAACACAAGAACCAATGATATAAAATTGCGTTCAATAGTTATGATACATTCAAAGCATTGTGAGATCAATAAAATAATTTTGTGCAAATATAATAACTATGGTAATCTAAAAAGTTTCACTGTGCCCTTTTTATCACAAATATAAAAATGTGAAATAAAGATCTATGTAATTATTTGGTGGAGAACTCATAGTATTGTTTTATAAAAAAGAAAAACATTTTTCCAATCCCTAAATATTTTTTAGCACTCATTTCGTTCAAATGGGAGTGTTATATAAAAAATATCCCATTGGGATGAGATAATGTGCAAGAATTGTAATAAATTGCGCTACAAGGCAACAAGTGAATTTTTAAAATTGGAATAAAATATACCTTAGATGTTTATAGTATTAATTGTTGAGGGACCAATGTTTAATTTCATAACAAGATAAAATAATGATGCAATGGCTAAATCACATATATCCAATATTCAACAAATATATTCGTAGGTTTTACAAAGGTGTCCCAGCATAATTTATTTCATAGTTTGACACTTGATCAATTCCAAATATTTCTTTTTAGGAAAGGGTCAAAGCCCAAATTTTTTTTTACGTTGGTCGGATTTATCAATATAGGATTAGTCCTCTAATGCTATACCCCTTTCATAATTTCAAACTAATATTGGGCAAGTTTGCCTTCAAGTGTCAAATAGAATAAATTGATGTTGATGATAAACAATGGAGAGAAAGAGAGAGGATGGAATATCTTAATTGAGAATCATAACACATATCAAGGGTCAAATTTTCAATAATAAATATGTACTTAAAATATTTTTGCACTGCATCAACAAACTTACTAAAGAGTCTGCACCATGTTCTTTTAGAAGTGCAATCACAATGAGCTAGTTAGCACCCTCTGCATTTGCAAATGGCTACAAAATAAATTATCTCACTTAAGTCCCCAAACAAAACAATGCACATAGTGGATTCAGTACCACTAATATTCCAAAATTGAAAAATAAAAACAAATTAATAAATACTCCAAACAAGGTAAATATTTATAGCAACAAAATATTTGGAAGGCGAAAATTGCACTCCTTGCTCTTGATTTATAAAACAAGCTTTCAATTGGAAATATGTTGTGATACCAAAGATGAGAACTACAGGAAGGCTCAAGTGGAATTGGCTAATGATAAAGAAGAGGCATTCAATGCCAAGATGATAATTTGGAAGAATTTTATCTAAGAGTGGATGGAGGTAAACCTTTGTTCTTCAATTCAAGCAACAAATCTACACATTTCCAGTTGTTCACTATGATTTATTCATTTACAACTTCTAGTATGAATCTAAATTTATTGTCCAATTTCAACAAATCAACCTAAAGGTTGTCTAATTGAACTTTCTGAATTCACAATTTCAATTCAATGTTAGGAGTGTTGATCCAAAAAAATTGTTATTCATTATATGAAACAAAAACACAATTTGTTTGGCTTTTAAATTTTCAACCCATGGTAACTTTTGAAGGGGCATTGCTAAAACAAGTCCTTGGACACAAAATACACTAAGAATTCAATAAAAACCTATAACAACAATATCAAGGGCCAAGGAAACAAAATACAACAGGTAAAATACAACAAATAGAGTAGGAAAAGAAATGAAAGAAAACAAATGTGTTGGTAATGGCTAGTCGAAAAGAAGGACCCGAGGAAAAGGAGGACAATAAATAAAACACCTACCTTTCTCTTTTCATAAGATTCTAGTCGAATACGATATAAGTCCTCAAAAACTACAATTTTATAAGGTAATCAAATCTAGAACTCTTCTTTAACTTGTACATTTAAATACAAGAATTGAAACCTATAGAAAACCAAATAATGATGAGTTTTAGGAATGTGCCTTGTGAATGGGTCTCATATTTATGAATGGTTTACCTTGAATGAAAAATATGCATGTTACTTGTACTGATTGTAGTAGTCAATTTGAATTTATTTAAAATACCTTCTTGAAGTTCAATCTTGCTATTCTCTTCAGACAGTGACACCTCAAAAATGGACCCTGGTATCAATATTGTATTCTTTGTAGTCCTGGAAGAAAAATATTTTCATTAGAAAATATTTTCACAATATTTAAAATTTCTTAGGCATAGCCTATTTAGATGAATTATAGAAACATACCCTTATGAAAGGATGTGTAATCTTATCATTCCCAATCATCAATGCATCCAAAAATTCCTTGAACCAAGCAATCATTGGCTTCAAGGTTTCATCATTAAGCATGCACCTTATATTTGCAACAATATCCCTTGGGTTGTTGTTAGGCACAAAGTAACTCCAACCAATTCATGTTCCTTCACTTTTATTCATAAGGACCATTGCAATAATTGGCACATACCTGAGCCACAAAAAAAATACCAATGAAAACCCATGCTTGCAGTAAGACATATATATAACACAAATCCTAATGTATAGGACTCCTTGGAGTTATACAAAATTCCTAAATCCCACATTTTGTCATCCTTTTGTACCATCCTATCAATTTATGTAGAATTTATCAACATAACAATTTATCATCCTTATGTATCAAACTAATAACCATGCTGGTTCAATTTTTGGTCCATCTTCATTCAAGTAGTCCAAGAGTACATCATCCTCTTTTGTGAAGGAGAAGCACGTTATTGGTGATAGGCATGTGAAAACATATCGAGCGTTAGCATGATATTTTCAAGCCTATCATAAATGACCCACCATAGGCTAGAGGTCACATTTATATGTGAGTATAAATAGAAGTGATAAAGATTATTAAGATTTCAAAAGAAACTAAAGAGAAACTTCATGTGCAACCTTTGTTGTTGTTGATGCTACTTTTGTGCGAAGCTCTATCTAACCTGTGCGAAGCCCTACCTCGTGAATACTACAACAGGTACTAAGACTGCAGTGACAAAGGATGCAATCCTTTCTCCACAGTAAGGACTCACTCCAAAGACTCTTTGAGAAACTATAAGGCTCCAAATCAACTAACTGTGGTTAACTGCAGTTGCTAGCAAAGAAGCAACCTCTTTAGAATACAATCTAGGTTGCTCTATACAACTTTTTGTTTCTTCAGTACAAATGACTATGTGATATGCCCCTCTTCTTTATATGATTTGATAATAAAAAGGAGAATGTAAAAATGGCATACTTGAACCTGTGGTCAAGAAATAATTTGAAATTTCATAATCATGACTATCCCAAACAACAACCATTGACCCCTGAAACACTACCACCTTAGACGTAGGCAAAGGCATAGAACCATGAGAGGCAGGCATTGTCATCCTTCTAGAAGTCAAGCCGATAGTTCAACAATCCCTTCTAATATACTTCTCTTCCTCTTCATTTTGTGTCTCTACTCAATCCTCAAATGTCCTTCAATTCTCATGCCACCATTTTTGGCATCCATCTTATCATTAGTGCCAACCCAAGAAAAAGTCGTTCCAATGATAGAATAAGAAACATAGTAACTTAGAGGTCTAGTTATTTTATAAGGCACAAAAAAGTGCTAACAAAATCCCATTATTAAGGGTTTCATGAATAGGTTTGGGCACAAAAATGGGACAAAATGACAATTTAGACTTAGATTTTTCTTAAGGAATTACTCAAGTCAATGATGGACTACATGAAGTTTAATTAGCTTTTCTTCCCATTGCACACATTTCAAGTTGTCGGGTTAGAGAAATATGCCTCGATGGAGTGATTTTAGGAGAGTGTAAAGTTTCCTTGCAACATTGGTAAGTTGAACTAGTTCGTGAATGGGAGTTGAAATATTAATCCATATAGCAGATGGTGACCTAACTGGAGTTGGTAAACTCAAAATGGCTAATGGATTGTCCCTATACCTAATGCTATGCATATTAGGAGAGATTTGCAACCTACTAACTGAACAATGACCTTCTGCAGCTGCCATGTGAACTAACCTCATGCCCATAACTGTTGAATTAGAGAAAATCATGGCATGGCTGACAGTCCTCATACCACCTCCAAACATAGTGCTAGTTAAAAATAATGACATAACCAAAAGTGAAGTTTTATGAGTGTTCACCTCAAATTTGTAAAATATTCTACAAATATATTTATTGAATAATGGAAAAAATATTACCTTAAAACCCTTGTACCAAGGATTTGTTGGCTTCAAGGGTTCATCATTAAGCATGCACCTTATATTTGCAGCAATATCCCTTGGGTTGTAGTTAGGCACAAAGGAACTCCAACTAGTTCTAGTCCCTTCACTTCTATTCACAAGGACCATTGGAATAATTGGCACATACCTGAGCCATAGACAAAATACCAATGTAAACTGATGCTTGCAGTAAGGCATATATATAACACAAATCCTAATCTACAAGACTCCCCAGAGTTATAAAAATTTCCTAAATCCCACAATTCTTCATCCTTCTGTACCTTCCTATCAATTTATGTAGAATTTATGAATACATCAATTTGTCATCCTTCTGTATCAAACTACTTACCACCTTGGTTCAATTTTCAATGCATCTTCATTCAAGTAGTCCAAGCGTACATCATTGTCTTTTGTGAACAGGAAGCATGTTATTGGTGACAGGCATGTGAAAACATATCGAGCATTAGAATGATATTTTCCACCCTATCATAAATGACCCACCATATGCAAGATGTTACATTTAGATGTCGATATAAATAACTGTGTTAAAAATCATTAAGATTTCAAAAGAAACTAAAGAGGAACTTCATGTGCAACCTTTGTTGTTGTTGTTGCTACTTTTGTTACCGCAACAGGTGCAAATGATGCAATGACAGAGGATGCAAGCCTTGGTCGATAGTCAAGACTCACTCTAGAGTTTCTTTGAGAAACTATATGACTCCAAATCAACCGATTGTGTTGGACTATAGTTGTTGGAAAAGAAGCAGCCTCTTCATAATACAGTCTAGCCTACTCTCTAAAACGTTTCGTTTCTTGAGTAAAAATGACTATGTTCTCTACCCCTCTTCTTCATATGATTTGATAATAAGAAAGAGAATGTAAAAATGTCATACTTCAACCTATGTTTAAGAAATAATTCGAATTTTCATCATCATAACTATCCTAAACAACAACCATTGACCCCTGAAACACTACCACCTAAGACATAGGTAAAGGTGTAGAACCACCAGAGGTAGGCATTGTCAACCTTCTAGAAGTCAACCTGATAGTTTCAATAAACCCTTCTAATATACTTCTCTTCCTCTTCTTTTTTTGTCTCTGCTCAATGCTCAATTGTTCTTCAATTCTCATGCCACCATTTTGGGAATCCATCTTATTATTAGTTCCAAGCCAAGAAATAGTAGTTCCAAGCATAGAAGAAGAAACACAAGTCAAAGGTCTGATCATTTTATAACGCACAAAAAGTTATAACAAACTCCCATCATTAAGGGTTCCATGAATAGGTTTGGGCACAACAAAGGGACAAAATGACAATTTAGACTTGGATTTCACTTGAGGTGTTAGTCAAGGTAATGATGAATTGTGAAAAGTTTAATAAGTTTTTCTTCCCATTACACACATTTTAGGCTATGGGGTTTGAGAAATATGCCCTGATGGAGTGATTTTAGGAGAGTGTAAAGGTTCCTTGCAACATTGGTTAATTGAACTCCCTCGTGAATGGGAGTTTACATATTACTACATATAGGAGATGGTGACCTAAATGGAGATGGTAAACTCAAAATGGCTGATGGATTGTCCATATACCCAACCCTATCCATATTAGGAGCACTTTCCAATATACTAACTGAACAATGACATTTTGTAGTTGCCATGTGAAGTGACCTCATGTTCATAACTGCTAAATTAGAGAAAATCATGGCATGGCTGACAATCCTCATACCACCTAGGAGAGTGTAAGGTTCCTTGCAACATTGGTTAGTTGAACTCCCTCATGAATGGTAGTTGACATATTACTCCATATATGGGATGGTGACCTAAATGGAGATGGTAAACTCAAAATGGCTGATGGATTGTCCATATACCCAACCCTATCCATAGTAGGAGCTCTTTCCAATATACTAACTGAACAATGACATTTTGTAGTTGCCATGTGAAGTGACCTCATGTTCATAACTGCTGAATTAGAGAAAATCATGGCATGGCTGACAATCCTCATACCACCTCCTTCTAGTTCTTTCGAGCAACAAACAATTGCTAGTTGCAAGACTTATAGCAGAAAATTTGGAAGGGAATTCATATGAGATAATAGTTTCAAATGATAAATTGAAGCCATTTTCAACTAAAGTAGTGATCATTAAGTGTCTCAAAAACTAGTGGTGTTAAAAAAGGACAAGGATGAACTACTTCTTTCAAAGGATAACTTGAACAAATTTTCTTGTAAGTTTCATTTTGATTGCGTAAGAGTCTTTGTATCAAGTTATATTCCCCTCTTTATTTGTATTTTATCCCATTTGTCTAGATATGTGTCAAGTCAGACTCCAAATGCTAAAGAGGTTAGACAACTACATAACTAGAAACCTAGGTTGTTATACAGTGAGAACATTTTACATATAGAATGCATGGTAAACAAACATGGTTGACAATCTAATGAAATAAAGAGGTACATTACTGCAATTTAAGGGCACCCACTATGGACAGAGGATCCAAGCTATAATTCGTGATGGCAATGCATAGTTTTATACATTGTAAAAAATTTAAAATATTGATGGCACAAACTTCGAAGATTACACTAAGGGAACAAGAGAAAAAACACCAAAAGCCAATCATGAGATGATTGGATGTGTACCTGGATTCTCTACTATTTCTAATTTATTCAAAATATAACATCAATGTTGATATCTTCTTTAACAATGTCTATTTATGAAGAGATGAGCTCCTCTTCTAAAATAAGTAAGATGAAATAACCAAACTGCAAGTATACCAACCGTAGGATCCATGTTCACCTCGTCATCTTCCATGCTTTGGTGCTTCTGTGTCTATGTGGCCGATGTAGATGCATCTATAGCATGCATTCAGAATGAAATTAGTGGCAAGTTAAACCCTTGCATTCATAAAGAGACTATTACAACCCATAAACTCCAATTAAGAATGTCTAATAATTAGTGGTAAGTTAAACCCTTGCATTCATAGAGAGACTATTACAACCCATAAACTCCAATTCAGGAAGTCTACTTCACCCTCACAAATTACATTGCTATATATTAATATCAACATTTAAAAAAAAAAATTATTCCATTAAACTTCAGAAGCATTGCATTGGGTCTGCAATATCAGGCACCACAAGAAACCCAAAGCAACCCACTTTCATAGGCAGGACACCCTCCACGAGAAACAATTAATCACAAGCACTTTAACTAAGTTGTCCCAAGAAGGAACATCAAAATCACCAGGACCTACACCTCGGTCCTCGCACCAACTGCTTATTCATGCTTCAAGAATTGATGTTTGTGGGTGGCCTGGAATGCCAATGCCTTCGATGTTGAAACATCGATATTACTTACAACCAATCCCCAAAGATGAAGTTTGCAGTAGTTAAAACCAATAAGTATTAAATTGTTGTGGAGATCATTTTTCCAGTAAATGTCAAAATAAAATTGAATAACAAATTATAATTATGACAAATTCTCTTAATTCAGTGTAATAAATATCAATGATGAAGAGCTAAAAAAAATAGTAAAATACATGCATTTACCTTCTTCTTCGAGATGCCTCTCCTCTTCCTTCTAGCAGATATTTTATTTCAAAACCTTGCACACAAAAAAAGATCCTTATTAAATAATTATGGTCTGTGTTACTCTGAAGCATTAAGCAGTGAAATGGCTTCAAACCTTGACAATCCATGTACACAAAGAAAATTGGAAAAACAACGTGTGGGACAAACTGATGATTGTTTTTTTCAAACGAAAATCACAATACAAACGAATGATTTTTTTTCAAACGAAAATCACAATACAAACGGATTATTTAATCAAATGGTTCTCTTCTCTCCAGCCACAAGTTTGTTCATCACCTTTGCAAGGTAATTCTTCCTAGCTTCCATGTCATTAGCGGGTCATTGATGTTGTGTCCAGCAGGGCAACCCAAGAATAACCTCATCGCCTTGACATAATTGGTGGTGGTATCGTGGGTAAAACGGTGGTAAATGCCTGGTGGGAGGACTATTGACATAATTGGTGGTGGTATCGTGGGTAAAATGGTGGTACATGCCAGGCTAGAGGACTATGAGATGCCCTTTCTTTATGCAAAAGTGTATCCATTTCTCATCGTTGTGCAAGGTGTCGAACTTCCAGAACAAATCGCATCTCCTCCTGGGCATGGAGGTGCTCAGTGAAGAACTGTTTGATCTTTCCTAAATAATCTTCAAGGCTTGTGTCTCTGATCACATCTTGTCCTTCATATCATTCCCTCCTAGAAAACATATCGTTCCATATGGGTTTCTCCACGCGAAATTATGTGGAAATGGTATTGAGTTTAGCTCTAAAAGCATGGGATTGGAATGAAGTGAGACCAACGTTCATGAATGCTAAGGTTAAGACGCATCACAAACATATGATCTCTATTAATTTAATTGAATTCTCAGGCTCACTGCGTATCGAGCAGAGTCCTTCTCTTCATGGAGTTTCAATCAGGTTTCTCTATGGGTGCATCTCAAATCCTCTAGGACTGCTACTCTTTGGAGATTATCTAGCTTAAGACCCATAGATCTATTCATACGTATCAACTTGTTCATATATATATCTTTTTTTCTCTGCACTAGTGTTAATAAAAAAATACCTACAAAGACAATGGCTTTAGGATTTTTAGCTACCACACTTTCCTATGAATTACTTTGCATTACCGATGAAAATTTTTGGTGGATAATATCATCATACTGTAACCGACATTGAGCATATAGATATTAAGACAAAATGTTACATGGAAATATATTGTAGTAGAACGAACTTAACCCATTAAGGTTTAGATGATAACAGTGGTCTAGATTGTCACGTGAAGGGAACCCTTGATATTGGTGCAGGTGAAGCACTCGTCGATGATGAAATCCACCCTTTAGACCATCTATCCATACGTCTCAACTTGGGCCAACTTGAGAAGTGGTTATTTGCTCAGAGTTTTCGTTTGATCCTGTCATGCTAACTCATTCTTTCATGTTTGTTTATGGTTTTGGAGATTGGAGAGTCTAGTTATCCCTATCCAGATTCATTGAAAGGATAATGACAGATTTCCTCATCTAATTATCTCACCCAAGTCATGCTAAACTTGTGCCAAATAAAGATCCTGATCAATGTCAAAATAATGTGAAAAACACACTACTTGTTGGTTATCATAAGTCCCACTAGCATCTTTTTATTACCCTAATTCATTCTCGAAATTAGTAGATCCATGTGGATTGGGAAGATTGAACGTGGCACTACTTGGAAAGAGACAAGTAAAATATCTGTAATTTCAAATTCTGACTCAAAGAGGTTCAACAAAGCAATGAGAGGTCTTCAAATGCCACTATATCCAAATTGTTGTAACCTTGTTGTTTCTTGGCATTTTCAAGGTCAGGATTGTTTTCAGCGTCCAACTCGCATACAAGAACCCCCAATCTCTTGTAGATATCGAGGATAAATGGGGCGGTTGGGGTGACACGTTGAAACCTATATTATATCTTAGCGCTCTAATGTGATTAATTGCCAACCTTAACAACGTTTTACATTTTGATACCTTGAAACCTCTGCACAATGAATCTAGTATTGACATTTTAGTTCAATAGGTGTGTTCTTGAAATTTAGGTCAACGACGGTTTTATTTTTCTTAACTGAACTGAAACTTGCTAAAAAAACTTGACAAAATCTTTTAGGGACAGCACAAATTAGAAATATGTAATTTCCTGCTAATCAGACCTCTTATATTAGTATTCTTATTTGGTGACATCATTCAAAAACTCACCTCTTCATATCCTAGTGTAACTTAATTACAAATCAAACAATATGGCTTAAACTTCCATTAAATACTAGATGGAGCATAAGAGAACAGGCTACTCAGAAGGAAAATGTATTCCTTTGACATCTTGGCCCAACTGCTGGCCTTGAGTGCGAATAATCAGGACAAACTGATGAATGTAAGAGAAATTCTTATGATTGTTGACTTCTTGCCAAGAACAGTTGCGGGGTTACATGGCCGAGGGTTCACGTTGGTCCTCTGTAACATTTTCAATCTTGTTTGCTGCTCCCAAATCTCTTTTGCTTGTTGGTTACTCAGGGCAGACTGGCTCAATGGAGGAGAAAATTTGGGACCATGCAAAACATGGATAATGTTTATAAGCGTTTTGGTCACACCTCATTTTTCCACCACAGCCAAAGCCAAGAATAACGCAGATCTATTACTCTTTTATTTTTGCTTCTTAAAACATTTATTTCTTACCTGTTTTCCGTCCAACTCAAAGCAACAAACTACATTAGAGATACTACTGATTCAGGTGAGTCCTAAAATAGGGGATATGGATTTGTGTAAAGTAGCCATAAAAGACATTTCATATTAGGAAAGTTTGGTATGGTAAGAAACAACAAAAAGGAGATGAGTAATCTATAATGGGCATCCCGAACCAAGCCATAAAAACTCATTTCTTGGTAATAAAGTTGGGTCGACTAGGCTTGCCATTGGGAATGACTTCTCGAATGACCTCTCCCCGGTACTTTGGTCTAGCTAGCGGGTTTTGAGGCGAGTAAGTCGTTAATGGAATGGAGGGAAAACCATAAAATTTCAATGAAAAATATCATTTCTATATTATTTTATTAGGTTTTTAATTTTTTAAATGTTTAATTTATTGGGATAAGTTTCAATTAAAAATCTCTTTTAATATTATATTATTAGTTTTTTTATTTTTTAATGGAATGGAGGGAAAGCCATAAAATTTCAATGAAAAATATCATTTCTAATATTATTTTATTAGTTTTTTTATTCTTTAAATGTTTAATTTATTGGGATTAGTTTCAATTAAAAATCTTTTTTAATGTTATATTATTAGTTTTTTTAATATTTTAATGGAATGGAGTGAAAGACATAAAATTTCAATGAAAAAGATCATTTCTAATATTATATTATTAGTTTTTTTATTTTTTAGGTTTTTAATTTCGTTGGTTTTTAATTTATTATTTATTAGCAGAAATTTAGGTCCTTCATTTTTAATTGTCACTAGAGGCTTTCTAACCTTTATGATAGAGATGTTGCTATGTCCAGTTAAAAGTGTAATGCCTCATTAAACATTTTGACTCGGTAAAAATAAACAAAATGAAATATAGAAATAAATAAAAGCCTAACATAGTAGAGATGTAATGTTTTCTTAAACATTTTGACCAAATAAAAATAAAATAATTTTTATAATTAATTATAATTAATAAATAAACTACCCTATATCCATTTTAACTGTAGATCTACCAAGCACCAAAAGGGATCATAAAATTTATAGTCAATTATAATTAATAATTAAACTACCCTAGATCCATTTTAACTCTAGCTCTACCAAGGACCGAGAGGGATCAAATATCTTGAGATGCAAATCTCTTTTAGATTGAAAATAAATTTGATCCCTTTAAGTGTTTGGTAGATCTGTAATTGAGATGGATCTAGGTTGGTATAAAAGTAAGTTATGATTATTTAAAAAAAATTGAAGAAGAAGACGAAGAAGAGAGTAAGAAAGAAAACTTTTTATTTTATTTTAAAACATTCCTATATAATTATAAAAATTTAGTCATTATTTAAGCATGCTATATAATTATTAAAAATTAGTCATTTCATAGCATTGCTAGGCTTTGCTAGTTGAGCATAACAGTCTATGATTAACCAACATGTTTTAATTGAATCCAAGGGAAGCACCTTAAATTATAAAAGATGTTGAAATGTCCATTTAGTGGTAATTAATGCCACATCATCACCACCCAACTGTAGGCAACATTCTACCACCTCATTTAACCCAACATGTTTTAATTCAACCCAAGGGAAGCACCTTAAATTATAAAATATGTTGAAATGTCCATTTAGTGGTAAGCAATGCCACATCATCACCACCCAACTGTAGGAAACATTCTACCACCTCCTTTAACCCAAATACTCTTAAACAACTAACCACCGAATATAGAATTGCATTGTCTCCATCAATGCCAACCCATTGTAGTCCTCAATGATCATGTACCTAATGGAAACAATATTCCACTTACATTCACTCATCAATGATGTTTCCTTTCCATGACTGACACATTATTCAACACATTTCCAATTTGCATCATCCTCCCCTAAGCTTGTGTTACAATGCTTTGTCAATGATCAACCTTTGTTAAGGGGATTTCCGAATCCACACCAAACTAGTACACCATCCTAATTGTCTCATGAAACAACCTAGGTCACTCACAAAGTATACCAGAAATATAAACTCACTGTCCACTCTTAGTCATGTTTACCCAACATGCCATCCATTGTGCCATTTCTAATGACACCTCAAGTAAGATCCTTGCATTCTCCCGCCACTTTAATTGTTGGTATCTTCATCAACATGGCTCCATTGGCTTCTCTAATGGACAAGGTATTGATGACGAAGACACACTGTAATTTTTGCATTTAAACAATCTTACAGGACCCATTGAGGAATCCCTTAGAAATCTGAGGACATTGCAGAAGCTGGATTTGAGCTCTAATTCCCTCACAGGCCACATTCTTGCAACTCTTGTGAACCTAAAAAACTTGGATTTCATAGCTCTTAGCAATAGTAAGATTAAACGGAATATTCCCTGCTTCATTGGGAAGTTTATTGACCCTCCAATATTTTGTAATAGATAAGAATCCAATGTTTTCTCCATTGCCTGTTGAACTTGGAAGGCTCAAAAACCTTAGGAGCTTATGCTTGCTAGTTTTGGGGACTCGAGGTCAATACCTGTGGCTTATGGAAAACTTTTGAACCTAAGCTCTTTGAATTTGGAGAAAAATAGGTTGTCACACAGTATTATTTCCATTATATGTAATCTTTCTCATATGTACCACCTTAATCTTATTGGTAACATGCTGTCAGGGGCACTACCTTTCTCTTCAGAGTTTTTTCAGAGGTTAGGTAAGAACATAGACTTGAAGGGGAAGTCGGGTTTGGGCATCAATGCCTCCCAAGTTATGCAAAGATCTGAGTACTTGGGTGCAGATGTATGTGGAGCTTTGCCCATCAAAGCAAAGGGAAATTCACCCAATAAATCCATGGTATTCACGTTGCATGGGGTGCACTGGAGAATCAATATGTACCTTGTAGTAATTTGGATAGTATTTTCATTACTAGCTTGAAAAATATATCTTTCTCCCATCCAGATTTAGTTTTCTTTGGGCTTGGAGATTAAGAAGTTGAAGGGATAAATGCATAGAGTGGTAAAAATATCTACAAAGATTAATGTCTTAGCTGGTTATTGAAATTATTTGTTATGCTCCATTTCTGGACCAAAAGTGTTGAGCATTTAAGAGAATTATTTACTAAGAAATTTCTAGCCTGAGATCTAGAACTATCTCCATTTGCATTTTACTGTGAACATGAATTTACATTGTAATTCCTGAAATAGACCAACAACAGTTCTAATTAAGACCAATGATTAATGTTTGATTATAAGCTTGTAGAAACTCATATCCAAAATCTCAAACTATCTCCATTTGAATTTTACTATGAATATGGGTCTACATTGTAAATATTCTTGACCAACTTATAGTGTATCAACTAAAACTGAACCATAGAAACCCAATACTAAAATAGCTTAGCAGGCTTATAACACAAACCCTAGATGAGAAACCCTCGACAAAACAAAGAGGAGTGCTCGGGCAAGGATGAAGCCAGATAATTCAATCTCAGATGATTATTTTCAGTAATAGATGATTTTAAACAATGCATTCAATAGCAAAAAGAACAAATCAAACAACTTTGCACCCATCATCTATACCATTACAGTACAAAAATATCAAAGATAGAATTTAAAGAAAGCTCCATATCTTTACAAGTTATTCGTGGACCCTACGTTTGCAGAGATGAATGAGCATCATATGGGAGTGTTGAAGAATGAGAAAGGTGGGTTGTGGTGATCCATAAATATTGGAATTTGAGGACTTAAAGCTTTGAATGTGTAGCAGGGTCGAGCAGTAGCATCCCAAATTGACCGATGCCATGGAGATGCCTCTAGGTACGCCATATTTCTAGATGAAAAGACAATTAAGGTGGAACAAACTGTGGTGCCAAAAGTTTTTCGAAAGACTTTGATTTGGATTAAACGAAGAGGATTTACCATAGCATTGTGGCACTAAAATTTTGTTAGAAGACTTTGATTTGGTTTAAATGCACACAATTTACCATAACATGGCGTGACTTTACTTTTGTTTAAATGCACAGAATTTACCATAACATGGGCCAAGGGTATGTAATTAGTTGTCTTATACCAATGATATTTATGTGATTTATAATGTGCATCAAAAAGTATACCCTCTTAAGGTTCTAGTTTTTTATGGGACTATTATTTCTCATATATTGATTTAAATTAAAGATTCAAAATTAAAATTATGTTAGACTTTTTTTATTGTTTCAATATAGAGTATGATGACATGTTCTTTCTTAAAGGTTTAATAATTATTATTTTTTTGAACTAAGCTTCCACCTATTACAATGAGGCCAATTGCCTAG
Source organism: Pinus tabuliformis (assembly GCA_031772625.1). Taxonomy (NCBI): domain Eukaryota; kingdom Viridiplantae; phylum Streptophyta; class Pinopsida; order Pinales; family Pinaceae; genus Pinus; species Pinus tabuliformis. Next base: position 1,440,207,969 of record CM062818.1, on the reverse strand, counting down.
ATTTAACATTATGAGAGGTTTTGACCAATGGAGGAATTTCTATTGGGGCTTTTATATTTATTGATATTTGCACAACATTACCACAATTTTGACATGCACTAGGAATAACTCTCAAGGTATTTACCAATGGACATGAAAAGGATCATAGCCAGGAATATGAGTACCTTTACTATTCTTTGCATAATAAGAATTAGTATGAACGAAAGAGCAAAAGACCTTTACTCCTAAAATGAAACTTCTTATGATCAAGGACCATGAATTTGGCATTGAACAACCACATAGATCGTCTGTAAATAATCTTCATTAGGATATATGGGATATCAATTCCATTAGGATTTTTTTCACACCATGTAGAGTCAAGGAATGTACCATGAGTATGGGAGGTAAACAAGGGCATTAGGCCTTACAAGAAGTTTTTTAGTCTCAAGGGCTATGAGCTAGACGTAAAAAATACATAGATCTTCTTTAATGAATCTTTAGACTTAAGTCGAGATATGGGCACCATAAGAGATATGTAACAACACCACAAAAACCCCCCAACAAATAGTGTGTCGTCTCTCTAAGATGTGAGGAACAAATTCCTATTAACCCTTAAAACCTTTTTATATTAGTTTCAAATTCTCTTTCTTGTCCCTCCTTCCAAAGGGAGCATAAAATTATTATGTATTGTAAACACATTCTCTATATTGTATACAAATGTTATAATTTTAGCATTATTGATGGATCCATAAACCCCTTTAAGGGGGGTCATTGAATTCATCATAATTAAAAACTACTAACATAAATGACTATTCATTTCTTGGTGTACTTGTTATTTGGTCATATTTTTATTCTTGTACGATAATAGTCATTTACATTAATCATTATTAATTTGTTCACTTATTATCTAGTCATATATTTTAATCCTAGACTAAATTAATCATTTAAGTTAGTCATTTTTAGTCTAGTCGCTTATTATCTAGTCGTATATCTTATCCCTAGACTAATGTAGCCATTTAAGTTAGTAATTTTTAGTTCGTTCACTTAAAATTGCTCAAATTTTGTAGTAATTCACTTGAAATAATTCAAGTGAATAACTTTTTTAGTCACCTAGTCACTAATTTCATCATTTTCTAATAGTGCAAGGAGATCTTGTCATTGCCTTCACCTTCCTTGACAAATAATTCTTGCCCATCCTTTATTAGCATGTATTTGTTTTCCCTCCTTCAACATATGGCATCTTTGTCATATAAGGAATGGCTTTCAGAAACAATTTTGTATATGTCGAAAGGAACCCCATTGCACTCCACCTTATAAACTTAACTGGTTGACAATGCAAATTTAAATATACACTTATGGAGGCCCTGAAGTACAACATCATTTTGTAGACATTATGAAGGATATGGCCTCAAATGTGTAAAGGTTAGCATTCCTGACCTTTGAAGGACTAAGATATGAAATTTTCTCAACTTCCAGAATAAAAAAGAGAATTCACCAACATATATACTTGGACATTGATCTGGAAAAAGTTGTCTCACCAAGATTTTGACCTCGCGATTAGTATTTTCTATCATTTTAGAGACATAGGTAATTTTTGATTTGGCCTTAAATGTTTCTTCAATTTGTTCTAGTTCAAACATATGCCCTAATACTTCATTCTTTTTATGGTTACTTCTTTGGCTCATTGTTTCCATAAACCTTTGAATACTTGCTGACACTAATCATATTTATCCTTGTCTCCAAATAAATGGCTTTAATTTTTAATGTGGGCTTTGTCAATGGTGCTTGCCTCAAACAAAACCAACTCACCTTATAAATAATCATGCAGGCTTCCAATGTATTTTTTTAATAGACTGGATGTTTTTTTTGCATTGCTTATCCAAATCGCCTACTACTTGAGTTGATTACTATATTCTTGTATGTTATAATCCAATTCCTGGTGAAGATGTTGTTATTGAATTTGTTGGGATATTTTATATCCCACTATTTCTTCAACAAACATTTAAACTATTCCCAGTTTGTTACCATTGTTGCTCTTCCTTTCTATAATCTCTAGCAATATGCCTTCCACCATGATAAAGACATTCCTACTTATTTTGAGTTTAGTGAAGTAAATCTAAACAATTACAGCCAAAATAAACCTTCATTTGTCTCAGCCAATTGTCTAACCTTTTAACATCTATAGTGCCATTATATGGAGGTATGTTCAGATTTGCTTCAGCTTTAAAAGGGTTATCAATGTTTTTCATGTTTTACCTCATACTCATGACACTGAGAGACTTTTTCTTTGTCTTCCTCTGTCCTCCCATTGTCCTTCGTATTTAGCGCATCATAGAGTTGTCTCACCAATATCTAAATATCTTACATATTTTGCTCCATATACTAGATTTGTTCAGAGGTTATGTTGTTTGTTTTACGCTTTACTTGAAATCGTTGATGAATGGTATCAAAAAGCTAGTTGACGATCCAATGTGATAAAAAATAAAGTTTCTATTGTGATTTTATGTATGTGAAAATAATTGTATAGAACAAGAAAAGGCAGTTAAAGTCTCTCAGCATACTAGATGATGGGACATTTTCATGGGATTGTCTAGAGGTTTTTCCAAGCTAATCACACAAACCCAAACTCTATACTAAACTCTATACTAGTATCCTCCTTCTATATTAATAGACATGAATTAAACGAAAATTAGATTCTTGGAGATACTCTATTCACTTTATTTGTAATTATTTAGTAAAACTCATATTTTAAACATTTTTTAGTGTAAAACATTTACCACTATTTATTTCAAAGCAATTCAGATAGTAATACTATTTTATTTCCACCAAGAAAAAAATTTATAGTGTTTCCTTGCAATATTATAAAGTGCATATCCAATGGGTGCTCATTGTAAAGAATTCCTTGCAAAATCTCACAACTAAAGGCTTAACTCATTTTATCTTTTTCAAAGGCCACAAAATTTATTTTGGATTTGGTAGGGAAATAACTTAATAAGTTTGAAGTGTAACAGTTCAACTTTGACTCCGGAAAAGCTTGTCAACAAAGATCATTCAAACAAAGGGGTTCTATTCCTTTCTAACATTTATCCATTTTCTTTTTCTTCTGGCATTTATGTTCAACACCAACAAGCTTTTCCATCTGCTTGTAAGTTGGACTTGGAGGGTAGAGAATAGCCCCTGAATTACTAGCAGGAAAGGAGGGATTTATTTTCCTTTCTAACATTTATCTATTTTATTTTTCTTAGGTCATTTATATTCAGCACCAACAAGATATTCTATCTCCTTGTAAGTTGGAATTGAATGACAGAGAATAGCTCCTAGAAGGTCAGGGTATGCTCCACAAGTGTTAGCCTGAATCACTTCTGGAATGTTCGACTTGTTAGCAGAGAGTCAGATTCAGGGCCGAGTTCACTTAGCCGTAGGTGTACTATCCATGAGCTGCAGGTAGAAACGCGTGAGGTGGGATAGGAGAAAAATGCGAAATGTGACCAAGTGTGGAGGTCGTTGGTTATATAGATCGTCGGTGGTCCTGGCAGGCCGACGGGCGAGCAAGACCAAACGATGACATGCGAAGGTTGGGTCGGCCGAGGGGCGAGTCGACTCATTCAAAGGATGAAATGGAGATGTATGGAGGTCGATCGAACATGAAGCTGCAATGGCTCATGGAGGGGGAAAACCATATATATGGGAAGACTTGGCGATGGAGCTAAGGCATCACAAAATGCACAAGTTCAGAGCGTTCAAGGTAGAGCGAAGGTGAAAGTGCGAGTTGGTCTGAAATCTAGGTGAAGGTGTAGGCGGACGAGTGCAGGGCCGAAGCACCCAAGCCGAAATAGGTCGTTCGAAGGCGTTCGTGCAGGAGGTCATTCAAGGGTGTTCGTTCAGAAAGTCATTCGAGGGCGTTCTTGTAGGAAGTCGTTTGAGGGCATTCCTGCAAGAAGTCGTTCGAGGGCATTCATGCAAGAGATTGTTCGAGGGCGTTTGGGTAGGGTCATTCGAGGTTGTTCGAGGGCATTCGTGTAGAGTCATTCGAGGGCGTTCGGGCAGGATCGTTCAAGGTCATTCGAGGGCGTGACAGAGCATCTGGGCGAACGACACGAGTTGGTGAATGGTGGCTTGGGTGAAGTCTTGAACAGTCGTGCATGGTGAATGACTCGCCAGTGGAAACTTGGCGAGTTGGGCGTTCGGTGGAGAGCGTCTGGCGGTGGGTGAGTTGGGTGTTTGCTGGGAGTGCCCGATGAGTTGGACAAGTTAGACAAGTTGAATGACACGTGTTCGGGTGAATTTGCAGAGGCAAACAAAGAGTTGGGCGAGAGTCATTCGGGCAATCGTGTGGGCGCACCAACGAGCTGGCTGAACGCGTTGTTTCGATGAATGTAAAAATATACTAAGTGTAAATTTGGGGTTTCGTCAGGATTGTAACTTATATATATATATATATATTACTATTATGGGTAGACTCATTACAGGGAGTTTCCCCTCCCAGTTATACTATTGTGTATTTCATGATAATGCAAATTCATGGTAATGAAGTTAATAAGGTAAATGGTGTAATGAAATATATGCTTAGCTGTTGAAAAAATAAACTAAGTATAGAAAGTAGGCATAGTCGATGATCGCAAGTATTGGTGAAAAGAAAGTGGTCAGTGGTGCCGCACCTCCTATAGTGCGGTTGGAAGAGTACTGCCAGTGTAAGGGCATGACAGTAGGGGTTTTAGTGTCATATTTCTCTAACTCCAAGAATATGCAATCAATAAATCATTGTATTGTCCCTTATTTCAAAATTCTCATAGATAGTATCTCGCACATCACAAACCCTCGTATATAATTATAACAAGTGGCTCTTTATTTTGCATTTATTGTTGATCTCACTTTTGATTTTGTTATTGATATAAGTTCATTATTTAATCATTCACGGTATATATATTTGGTTAATTTCCATGCCTGAGCTAACATTATATGTATCATTTACTTGAAATTTGAAAAATGTAGTCTAAGTCTGGCATACAACAACTTTTACATGATTGTGCTTGATATGTTAAGAAGTTTAAAATATTTGAGTTATATGCATAGTGCTGGTTGTATTGGAATTTGCTATACGAGATTTAAATTACTGTTATTTCTTCTCATGGGCTTGTTCAACATTTGGATCACCGATATTGGGCTTCCTTGGTCTTCTTGGACTTTCAAAAGGACCTTGCAATTGTTTTCCCGCATCTGGAGTCGGCAAGTGTCTTACAAGTCTGGGTCATACATAGACCTCCATATCACAAGTATGTTGGCGATAGTCAATGAGGAACTTGATGATTCTCATACTAAATTGATCCATATTTCAACGGGCACATGTTCTTCTTTTGGGAACCACTCAAACTTTTCTTTACAGAAAGTAAGACACCGTGAATCACAAAAGACATTTTTAGCTTCTGCTTTCCACGAACTGCTGCACCAAGCTTCTCTAGGGATTTTTCCTAAAAGCACCACCATTATTCTTTACAGTATTCACACATAAACAATAGAGTCAAAAATTAAGTAATCTTGGCATGATACCTTTCAAGGGTTGGTAGTAGTTTAACGCGGGAAATATTCTTCTTAATAAAAAATGATTGAGCTTCTTTGCTAGCTTTCTAAAGAGGATTTTAAAATAATTAGTCGGGTATATAAAATCGAAAAGTGCCATTAAAGGCTGCTATATAGAAAGTCCTGAGGAGGGGCTCTAAGAAAGCTTAACCAATACAAAAAAGTTGAGTACTCCTAGAATAATACCTTTCAAGGCTAGGTAGTAGTTTAATGTAGGAAATATTCTTGATAAGAGAAAATGATCTACTTTGATAGCTTTCGAAAGAGGATTTGAAAACAACTAGTCTGGAATAAAAAATAACAAAGTGCCATTGCATATTGCTATGTAGCAGGTCCCGAGGAGGGGCTCTGAGAATGCTTAACCAGTACATAAAATATTTTTTCTATAAAGCATTACCGGAATTTGAATGTTACATCGATGGTCACCATGGATACTAGACAAGTTTGGCTTTTTGGTATTTCTTTGGAAGATACTAAAAGAGATTTTGAGTGTGTTGCAGAGGCCTACATGCATGCGCATGCCCAAGCTATGTTAAACTTTACAGGTGACATTAATCCATTCTCTCCTTTGGATGCTTCCGAAATTAGGAACCTAGTTGGAGAAGATGCTTATTGATGATGGAAATGTTACTCTAGTCACACTGTTAGACTATGTACTTACCTTTCAACAGTACACTGTTAGGATCAAAATTCATAGGATCCTATACATATAGTCATGTATTTTTTCCAGAATGTGGATCAGCCAATTTTTTTTTATTAGACTTTTCGACTCACAAAAGAAGATGCCAATAAGTTCACAAAAGAATATTGCAACTTTATTGGAAAGTTTTATAACTTATATCTGACAATATTTTTCCCAATAATTACATCGACATTATCAATTTGTTCCATGTCACTTTTGTGCTAATTCAGTGCTTATGCTACATTAACTTTGTACTAGAAAATATCTGCACCATAGTTTTTAGTTCAGTCATCCACATTATCAATTTGTTCCATGTGAATTTTGTGCTAATTCAGTGTTTATGCTACATTACTTTTGTACTAGAAAATATTTGCACCATAATTTTTAGTTCAGTCATCCACATTATCAATTTGTTCTATATCACTTTTCAGCTAATTCAGTGTTTTTCGTAAATTGACTTTATACTTAAAAAAAAATGTTTACAATCATTTAATTCAGTCCTCCACATTATCAATTTGTTCCATGTCACTTTTTGGCTAATTCATTGCTTTTCCTAAATTAACTTTATACTAGAAAATGTATGCACCATAACTTTTAGCTCATTCATGCCTAGCAATTCTTTAAACTTTTGAAGGTTATAGTTCATTAGGGTTTATTGAAAATATGTGCTAACTAATTTTTGTGAGTAACTAATTTTGAAGTTCAATTTTTATGAGTAACTAATTTTGAAGTTCTGCGAGCACTTTGAGGTAGATGTAAAATCTACGTTTACATGTAGAGAAATTATATTAAAAACTGTTTCATGACATGTATAGATATAATTGGATCAAAGCTTACCCACATATTCATATTTATAAAGGTCGAGCATGTAGTTGCACAAGAGAGACCATATTAAATAGTTTCATCACCCAATTGCATATCCTTCTTTATAAAGTTCAATTATGTGGTTGCACTAGAGAGTCCATATTAAATGGTTTCATGATCCATGAAAAATAAGCGGACCAGGGTTCTACCCATGTCATTCTTAAATTTAAAGTTAAAGAATTTTAGATCAAATAATTTGATGAACAATTTAACATTTTGTAAATAACTAGTTTATAACATTTATGAAATTGGATAATCAATAACATAACACATTGGAATAAAACTGCAAAGTCATATAAATATTTATATGAACAAATAATTTTTTTAAGAAAATTTTAATAACTTTTAAGATAAACTAATTTTATTTATTCTATAATATTTAAATAAATCATTTAAAAATGAAAATAAACCAGTTTTTCCATTAAAAAAAAATAAAATTACTATTAATTATAACTGAAGAAAAAATTAAGGATTTAGAATTACCAAATTACCAATTTTCTATATGATCAGAATTTTCGATATGATCAGACAACATATTGTATCAAGAATTTTAGCATTAACAATGAATTGTGAACCTAATAAAAAAATATAATAAATAGCTACGTTTTGAGTTACCAAAATATCCACATCAATACCCTCATAAATGGATTCAGCCACCACATATCTACTATGATACACTCTATCTCTATGTGCTAAAGTAGTTAGCAACGAGAATACCGTTTTTCTCCTTTTAGATGTCTATCCACGAAAAAGGAGAAATAAAATCGAAGATTTGAAAATAAAAACAATATTGGATGCCAACAAGAAATCTTTGAAGCTGTTTAGTAAAATATTATATTACAGTCATAGTTCTTGGTGATGTTTATTAGTGTTTTTAAGATCGTTACTTAAATATTATTTCTATTTCTAAAATTACATCGACATCCTTAATATATGAAAAAAAAGGTGATTTTTTTGTCCTTCAAAATTGGAGAGTATATGATAAGTTAAACTATTTGAGTTCAACTCTTATTGGGGAAATTTGACTAGATCCAAAAATTTGTTATTCAAAGGGATGATAGGGATAACTATGTATTATGAGAGAAAAAGGTAAACAAAAAAAGGCTAAGAATTTAGACTAAACAACTTTGTGGAGAAGAGTCTGAATCATCGGAAAAAACATATGCACGTTTAGTAATTAGGCAGCGTGATTTTAATCTCAGACTGCGATCTGGATAGGCTCTTCAGTGGCCTCAAATGTTTTATCTAGCCAGAGGAAAAATACCTCTATGTTGTTTAATTTGCTCTAGCTTTCTAAGTCCCTCAAATGTCGATGTAGATACCCTCGTAAATGGATTCAGCCACGGCATATTTACTAGGCGACACTCTATCTTTATGTCGTAAAGTAGTTAGCAACGAGAATGCTGTTTTCCTCCTTTTAGATGTATATCCACGAAAAAGGAGAAATAAAATCGAATATTTAAAAATAAAAACAATATAGGATGCCCACAAGAAATCTCTGAAGCTGTTTAGTAAAATATTATATTACAATCATAGTTCTTGGTGATGTTTATTAGGGTTTTTAAGATCGTTACTTAAATATTATTTGTATTTCTAAAATTACATCGACATCCTTAATATATGAAAAACAATTGATTTTTTTTTTTTCCTTTAAAATTTGAGAGTATATGATCAGTTAAAATATTTGAGTTTAATTTTTTTATTGGGGAAATTTGACTAGATCCGAAAATTTATTATTCAAAAGGAGGATATGGATAACTATGTATTATGAGAAGAAAAGGTAAACAAAACAAAACTAAGAATTTAGACTAAACAACTTTGCAGAGAAGAGTTTGAATTGAATTATAGGAAAAAATATATGTACGTTTAATAATTAGGTAGCATGATTTTAATATAAGACTGCGATATGGATGTGCTTTTTAGTGGCTTTAAATGTTTTCTCTACCAAGAGGAGAAATACTTAGATGTTAGATATCATTTTTTGGGATTCAACTGTGTTAAGTAAGTCATTTATGTATGACCATTTCCATGAGAGGTAGTCGTAACTAACTAATTTCTCATGATTTTTGAATAGTCCACTAAGCACTCATTGCATCGGGGGGGTAAAGAAGTGAGATTGAAGCTAGTGAAATGAATCATGTCAATCATCACTTCCGGGGCTTGCACCCAATAACCCGGACATCCCTAGAGGTCAGCCATCCCAAATCGCCTTTGGCTCAAGTGCTCTTAACTGTGGATTTTCCCCACAATCAAGTCCACTTAGCTTACTACCCCATTTGCAAAACCTTACCAATTATTGCACCTCATGAACCACTCAAGTAAAGTTCCCTTCACTCTTTTCAATTTAAGTATTAAGGAGTTTACTTAGATGTTGTTTAATTCACACCAGCTTTCTAAGTCCCTAGATGTAGATGCTCAAGAGAGTGGAGAATATCTTCTCCATGTCCACGGCTATCCAAAAATATAGATAATAATAAAAACTTCATCTATAATTAGAAACATAATCTGCACATATTGATTGAAAAAACCTCTTATATATCGTATTTTGATATCCAATCTTCCCACTCATTAAAAACCTCCATGTCTAAGACGGGATGTCTTCGTGATGAAAGTTCTCCCTCAGCATTTGTGTGTTATTCCTGAAAATGCCTTGCCATGAGTTCACGATAACGCAATGAAAAGTCTTCCAATTGCTGGTGTATATGAGTATTGCCCTCGTGGGACTACGCTTGGTAACAGGAGACACCCCTCCAAATGCATGCCCTCTGATGAGCATGGGAAAAGGTTGGGGGAACAAAAGAATATCAGGCGAGAGGCCACGAAAGATTAAGGAATTTAGGTGAACATGAAAAGAGCCATGTCGTTTAAGGGCCAGACCAAATACTGCCACTGCCATAGGAATTCCCAAAGAGGAATCACTACTACAAATTTACTCAAATCTTAATGGCTTTTGATCATTCTTTCGACTCTCTATCGTCGATCTCATGAAAAATATGAATTTCTAGTAAATGTCGCATGGCATACAGTGGAAATTTAGACATCCCAAGTTTTCATCCGAATTCCGACGGAAACCGTCGTCGAAACATTGCTCATTCCATCCAAGAGGTCTTCGTCAAAATTCCTGCACATAAACGTTATAAATTTGACAAACAGTGAGTCGGTCTAGTGACATCAACTTGAAGGCCATCGTCGCAAAAACCTACACATGTATGTCGTATTACCGATAACTTGGTAAGTCCCTCTATAAATAGAAAGGCCCTTTTCTTGCGACAAAGTTGCCATGTTACTCACATTCATGGTGTCTGATGAACAACGAAAGTTAGGTCGGTCTACCAACGCGAGGTGTTTTAATCTGAAAATATTTTCATAGTTTAGACATTATTGGTCCTTCTAACCGTCATCGGAACACAGATGTCGACGCTGAGTTTTTCTTTCGACCAACTTACCATAGTGCGACGTTTTGTTCCATTGGAACCTGCGCCAAAAGACCGAAGTCGGCGTCCTCTGCCATTGGAATCACAACTCCCGTCTACAAGAAGAGAGGTAGCGCCAAAAGTTACGGCTCTTCCAGCTGCTATTTTGCTTGCTGACTCGCATGCAGCTTCATGTCAAGACCAACCTGCAATAATAACAATAGAGGTTTTGAATTCCAGCTAACTGTTGGGACAAAAGTTATTCCCTCACCAGTGTGTTCCCCATTCGAATAGCTTCTTGTCTTTCCTCTTGCTTTGTAGAAATTCGTTGACCCTCGACATTATTATTGATCTAAAGAAGGAGAATCTGAATATATCTAGCCATGTGGCCTGTTTACAAAGTCATAAAGGTGGAAAAATGAAGATAGAATAAAGTCGTGTGTATTTTTATTTTTGTTTTAAATTTCAGGTTTGTTATAATATCGTTTGGAGATATAACTTGAGGTGAACATTGTCAATCAACCCTTGGAGGTACACTATAAAAACTTAAATATTTCGATGCATTCTAAAGCATATATATATGTATGGAAATTTTTGAACAAACGCGATACTAAAAGTTGAAAACTGAAAAATGATACCCAAACAACCAACTATGTGCAACCAGTTTCCAGAAACCACCCCCATATTCTGTGTTTATATTTTATAAACTATTAAGTAGCCATCAATACAATAGTAAATTGTATTACATGACTCCATCAAACTGTAGTCATAGAAAATGTGGTGTGCTTTTGTAAAATATAATTTTATATTATTATTAAAAACCAAGAGAATTATATGAAAGCTTATTTTTGGAAATTGACATAATTGTGTGAGCCTCTTTGTGACCAAAATCCCTATTTTGGTAGACAAAAATAGCAACCTTTTTAGACTTTGATAATGTGTCAAAAAAAGTGTGTCACTCAAGTAAAACCTTCTTTATTTCGACCACCCTTTACAAAAAGAGATATTATAACTAAAAACAAACATAAGAACTTCAAATACTACAACATTTACAACAAAGTAACCACAACATTTAGATACTAGAACTAAAATGGAAAAAGGCTAATCAAGGATGATGACTCTCGAGCTTGGAGAGTCAACATCATGAGAATTGTTTGTTGGTAACGCTGAATTAGTAGTGATGGTATTGAGAGGAACTACGTTGATGATAACATCCTCTTCTTCGTCACCATTGGTTTCAGTATCAGAGTTTGAAGCTATGTACCTTTCCACCTGAGTCAGCCTTGCACCGATGCCATCCAAGTTGTAGCGAACGTCCCTCATGATGTGCTTGACTTCTTCCTGACCTATTTTTTTTTATACTTGTCAATTTGTTTATCTCTGATGAGCATACTTAACATTGCTTCCATTTTTCGTTGATCAGTGATGGAGTGCAGGAAGTGGAGGCATATCTTTCTAAATTTTTTAGTGCCCAGTACCCATCTGACACAATTTCCATCAATCTTTGAGTCATAAAAGTATTGGCGGTCACCAAATACCTTGACTTCGAGGCGCAACATTCCTTCCAAACTTCCAAGGGAGGAGCTTCAAAGTAATTAGCAATGGACTCCATTTCAATGAGAGGACGATGTTTGGATTAGGAACACCCTATAGCCCTACCTCTACATTGTAGTTGTTGTAGTCTTGGTGCCATGATTTCCCTAAAATCGACAAAAAACACTACTGCAATTTTCCACGGGAAAGGGTTTCTAGTGAGAAAGATGGGATGTAAAACTTTGATGTGGGTAGTAGCACAAGAACAGTCTTTAGAGGCATATAATGAATTTTTAACTGAAATGGGACCTATGGGGTAAACCAAATAACACAAGCAAAAGGTTACTTGGATGGGCAGACTGAGCAAAAAAAAATGAACAACTAACAAAGAGACCTTGGAAGACTCCTTTAGCCTACAAAGTTTGCCTCAAATCAAGTTAAGCGACTGTACTATGGGGAGGTGGAAGCGCTTAGTAAACACTCAAAACCAAATAGAAAATATCCCCGAATACCATACTCCACAGACAAGCACCGCACAATTGAATGACACCCTAGTAGGGTATGTGCTTTGCAGGGAAATTAGGGATAGAATGAAAACCCACTCAAAAGATGGGCCAACCCCTATATTATACAAGAATAACACAAAAAAATGGACTAAAAATTCCACCTTGAAACCCTACACTCTTGTATGGTTGAGAACGATTGAGAATTGAGAGGTTATATGAATGGAAAAGTGAGTATAAATTATGAACCAGACCTTGACATGGCACTACTGCCTAGTTATTAAAACACCAACCTAAAGCTACCTAATTCCACAACCCCGAGGTCGACATTGTCATCAGAAAACAAACCTCCAAAACTCTGCCACCTGGCTAACATCCTAAGATATTTATATACAGTCTTATGCATGGAAATCCTAATGATGTTAATGGTGATGGACTTGTGGGAAACACATGCCGTAAGACATGTATCCCAATGATACCTTAGGCTCACAAAAACCTAACAAGCACAAATTATGGACCTATTAATGAGAGAAATTTGCCTGTCACAAAGATCTGAAGTGATGGCCAATTTGCCATAAGAGAAGGTCGCCATGATCACAAGGACAAATGGAATGCACCAGTATAATGATCCCAAAGTGCATGTTAAGATCGAGCCTAAGGGTTGATCATTTAAAACCTTGTATTGAATAATGTGAATGATTGTACCACAGACCCATGCTTGCCATGCATTTGGCATGTGAATGAACTGAGAGGGACCAGGCCGCTTAAGGAGGACCTCCAAAGCTTGTTTCCAATGGAGGACACACATGTAGCGAGCTAGCATGTGGATTAAATGGGCTTTGATTCCTTGTGTGTGTTGGAGAAACATTAGCTTCTTCTCCAGAAAGTTCACTACGACAACCACCCCCATCAGGGAGAGGATTGTTTATTATTGTCTTGTCTTGTTAGATAAATTGTTTGATCTCCATGACGCCATCCTTTTGTTTCATTTCTTCCCATGAAACGTCGATGTTGAGACTTTCTTACTGACAACCCCAATTGGCAAGGTGGTATTCCACCTTATTCCCTTCCCTCCATCTATGTAATGGGATGACATAGTTGAAGTTGGATAACAAGGCTTGGATATTTTCCCCCATTGTCATCAAGTGCCAACTATGGATAACTCTATCAAGCGAATCACCAAGAAGTAGTTTCCCGATTCTTATTATGAAAAGTTGGGAATTTCCATGTATTTGAATTAGCTTGTAGCCTTTCTTCACCACTATTTGGAATCCACATTCTATCACTCTAAATGGGGCCATTTTCTTCATAGCTATCCTATAGAATTAAGTGAAAACATGAAAAGGTGTTGAGTTTGCAGTCTGAAAGATGCCCCCAACAGCTGCTTGTCCTAGATTGAGTTTACAGGTTCCATTAAAATTAATGTGAATGAAGGTTTACCAAGAAGATATAAAGTAATTTTGAATTAAGGCTTTACTAGGTTGGTTGTTTGAATGATTATCACAACCATTATTTAGATGTATACCTAAACCTTTCATTTTAAGGAGCTCAGTATCCTCAATGGTGCCTTCTTCTATGGACAAACGGATTGTTATTATTGTTTCCCTAATGTTTGTTACAATAACGTCTTTAAGTATTTGGAGGTTTCTCTTCTTTCCCTAAAACAATCATAGGTTTCTTTTTTTCTACAGAACCAAGAGGGAGAAGCTGATGCCTAGATGTTAGGCTTTTGCTATCCAAGGGTGTTTGAATTTCCACTCATAACAAACTTTGAACAAAGATATGATTGCCAAGGTGGTTGGAATGGAGAATCTAAATATTTGTTAAATGAAACACCAGAGGTTGTCAACAAAATGATAATTAAGAAGTAAATGAGGCGTTGTTTCTTCATCTTGGGAGAAAATAATGCATAACAACGGTCCCTGAAAACCTTAGATCTGAATTGCTCGCATGTTAGTAGATAGTCGCAAGTAATCAACCAAAGGAAATTTTTTATTTTGGTCGAACCAATATCCTTCCATAGGTGTTTCCATAGTTGTGACTAATCTTGCGATTGATTCTCCATGAGAATACAATAACTTTCTTTGATTGAGAATTCTCTTGAAGGTTGCTTCCCCATCTTAGAACATCTAGCTTTTGTGATATTAAAATTGGAATATTTTGTAACATCCTATTGTATTATTTCCATTGGCTAGTACCCTTTATTTGTTCCTACGATGTAATCCAATCATCTTGAGTCTGCCACCGGTGTAAAATCTAGTCTTTATCATTATGTTTCTAGAAATCTGCAACATCGTAAGTTCCTTTTAATTGAGTGAGGTCCTTAATTGTTTGAAAGTGATCATTTGCTTGCATTATTGGAAAATATTGCCATGATTCCTGCTATATGGAAGTAGATGTTCCATTACCAATTTCCTCGAATGTGTTTTACTTCACACATTGTTTTCTCTAAGAGGCCCATTTCCATAGCCCTGGCCCTTTAATCTCTACATAAAAGTGCAATCAATCTTCCTATGTGTTTAAGACTAAGTATTTTCATGACTAGATTTCCTTCTAGTTTTTGGGTCCCCCCTGTACCCATTGCCATAATGGTTTCATAACATATGTTGTACTTATGAGGATATAATTATGCAATCCAAATCTACCTTTTAACTTAGGGAGATTCAACTTATGCCACCCCACCAATGCCCAGTTATGTTTGTTGGGTGATCATTTCCATAGGAATTTAGCCCATAATGATTTTAATTGATTCACTACAATAACTGGGATTGGAATTATAGAGTGTGGGTAATTTGGTAAGGCTTGTAACATTGCTCTCATGAGGATCAACCAACTCGGAAAGGTAAGTGATCTATAGGTACAATTATTAATTTTGCGATGCGTCCTCTCTATTGAATCTTCCAAAGAGGATGTTTTTTATGGTATAAAAACAAAGACACTCCAAGATATTTCAAGGGTAGTGAACCTCAACTAACTCCAATCATTTTTCTAAGGCATAGTTGAACCATCTCAGGGTAGTTAAAAAAGAAAAGGTGTGTTTTTACAACATTAACTTACATGCCGAAGGAATCCATAAAGATGTGTAAGAGCCTCCAAATCCTTTTCAATTCCTTATAACTTGGTAATCTAAATAGAATTACATCATCCACAAACTGTAAATGTGAAACTAGGAGATCTGCTCTAAATAGTCGGAGACCATAAATATATCCCGATTCGATAGCTTTTTGGAACATTCTTCCTAATCATTCTATGGCGAGGATGAAAAGGAATGGTGATGTATGATCACCTTCCCTTAGGGATATTGAGGAATTAAAATGTCTTCAGGGAGCCCCATTAATCAATACTGAAAAAGAGATAGATGAAATAATGGAGAGTACCCAGGCTATCTAGTTTTCTGAGAATCTGACTAAGGAACATCCAACATATGAAATAATATGTCTTAGATAGGTCAATTTTTATGAAAATACATTGACATTTTGTGATCTTGTGAGAGTGTAGAATCTCTAGCACCACTATAATGCTATTCATTATTTGTTTTCCTTTGACAAAGCCTGAATGAGAGGGAGAGATGAGAGAAGGAAGAAGAGGGTTCACCCAATTTAACATCAGTGTGGATATAGTTTTGTAAATCATGTTACATAGGGTTGTCAGTGTAAATCCTTCAAGTGATTCTAAATGACATGTTTTGGGTACTAATGTGAGTAAGATCACATTTAGCGGTTGGTAAAGGGAGTCATTATATCTTGATTATTTGACTAGATCTACAATGTCATCTCCCATAGATCCCCAACATTTTTTAAAGGATTCCATTGTGTATGCATTCGCGTTGGGGGCTTTATTTAGATGCATATTCATTACCACCATTTCAACATCATCCTTTGATATTGATCACGTCAACGCACTATTGCGTTCCTTATTGATTAGCCTTGGGATATTTTGTAAGACAATAAAGATGATTGGTTGTCTATCCATTCATCTTCTTGAGAAGACTCTTATAATAATTAACCAGATATTTTTCTATTTGTTCATGTTGTATCCTTCTTTCTCCATGCTAGCCTTGGATTGAGAAGATTTTGTTGTTATGCCACTAATGGATCATCGCATTATGGAAAAAAATTGCATTCCTTTTGCCCTGACTAGGCCATTACATCCCATATTTTTACTTCCATGGGACCTCTTCTTGATGTCTTCATTCCTCAAGATTTTGGAGGATATCTCCTTCAGTAGTTTCTAGTGGTCCTGATATACCATCCAGGATGATTTTTTGTTGGACATCCCTCATTTGTGCCTCCAGTTCTTTTTTTATCCTCCAGTATATTCCAAAAGATAGATTTATTCCATTATCTTTTCTATGTTTCAATTTTTTTAACTTAGGTTGGAAAGTATTCATTTTATTTACACCACGGTGAAACCCCACTTCGAGCCACCACTCCTATAGTAAATGTATAAAAGATTCATGTTAGAACTAGAAGCTTTTGAAACAAAATGGATGATTTAAGGGTGCTTCTTTCAAATCAATTTCCATTCTAATGGGCTAGTGATCCGACCCTATACAAGGAAAATTTTAAACTTCAATATAAATATCATGTTGGAGGATATCTTTAGTAATTAAAAATCTATCTAGGTGACAAGCGATTCTCTTCCCTTCTCGTCGATTATTACATGTATAAATTCCATTTATTGTGTTAACATAAACAAGGTGTATATTTTCAATGGTATCATTAAAGATTCCTTATATTTGATTCATTTTTTGTGTATCTCCATTTTTCTTCCGGAGCCCACAAATTATATTGAAATCACCTCCTATTTTTTTGTTACATCTATTACATTCGAATAAAATAAGTAAATTCACTCTTCCTTATGTTTATTTTAAAATTACATTCTCGCACTACATAATATATCTAATTCCACCAACTTTCCACTACAATTAAATGTAAGCCTTGCAATTATGTTATTTGTAATGTATATATATGATTCGATGAGAAATGAAACCATGGTTTATCTGTAAATCTTTCTTAATTATGAACAATTCAAATTAACAGCCCAAAGATCATCAATACCGAATATTTCACAAACAAAACTTAATATGATCTATTGTTTAAGATGACATACCTTGATTAACAGCAGAAGATGTAATGGCTGCCATCTACTTTCTTCTGACTCCTACTCTTCTTCTCAGAATTCAGTTTCTCTTTCTAGCCCTGTTTCTTTATGCGCTTCTTGATGGAGAAGAATGCGACTCTTGGCAGGGGGAGAGAGGACCCAATCCTTTTTTTATATTATTTAACACTAAATCTGGTACGTCCATCATATACCAATTCAATGCTTTAATGCTTTAATGCTTTAATGCTTTAATGCTTTTAACGCTTTAATGCTTTAATCGGGTCACATTAAGATTTAGAAACTGCATATTTCTAACATTCTCCCACTTGACCCGACTATTCATAATATTAAGTGTTGAACATCATACTATGATAAATTGCTGAGAGTTATGGCGGTTGTGCACTATTAATTCAATGCATTTCCTTCCATATACTACAATACCAGCAAACCCTCAATTCGTACTCATAATTTATATAAAACAGCATAATGGTCCACATAATGTCTTATATCATAATGATTAAACATAATATCTTTATAAGACTCTCTCTTGTTTAAAATTACATAAAATACGTACTACTATATTAAAACAAGAGACACATAATTGTATATCAGAAACACATAAAAGAGCTCAGAATGTCACACATCAATTATTACTAATACAACCAAGACCCATTCTTTGAACATGTTCCTTAAATTGTCTTGGTTGTAACCCTTTCGTCAAAGGGTCTGCAATCATAAGATCTGTCCTGATGTGCATGATTGACACTCTTTGTTTCTGAACCTCATCTTTCACAACAAGATACTTCAGATCTATGTGTTTGGCACCTTTAGAGTACTTGTCGTTCTTTGAGAAAAATACTGCTGCAGAGTTATCACAATAAATTTTCAGCGGCTTGCTAATGGTGTCGACAACCGCAAGTCCTGAAATAAAGTTCCGCAACCATAATGCATGAATTGTGGCTTCAAAACATGCCACAAATTCTGCCTCCATAGTGGATGAAGCAACGATAGTCTGTTTCACACTTTTCCACGATATGGCACCTTGAGCAAACATAAACAGGTAACCAAAAGTCGATTTTCTAGTATCGATGCATCCAGCAAAATCTGAATCGCTATATCCGATCACCTCCGATTCATTGGATCTTCTATACATGAGCATGTAATCTTTCGTGCCTTGTAAGTACCTCAAAACTTTCTTTGCAGCTTGCCAATGTTCCCTTCCTGGATTACTTTGATACCTCCCTAACATACCGACCGCAAAGCTGATATCCGGTCTAGTACAGGTTTGAGCATACATCAGGCTACCAACAACAGATGCATATGGAATTGATTCCATTTCCTTTCGTTCAACATCATTCTTAGGACATTGCATGAGACTGAATTTATCACCTTTCTGTACAGGAACTGTCCCAGGTGAACATTTACTCATTCCAAATCTCTCTAGAATCCTTTCGACATATCCTTTCTGAGACAATCCCAATATTCCTTGTGATCGATCACGGAATATTTCTATTCCAATCACATAGGATGCCTCTCCCATATCTTTCATTTCAAAGTTCGTTGAGAGAAATTCCTTAGTCTCATGCAATATACTTAAATTATTTGCAGCAAGCAAGATGTCATCAACATAAAGGACCAGATAAATAAACTTGCTCCCACTAATCTTTTGGTATATACAGTGATCAACCGTATTTTCCTTAAAACCAAAGGATGTAATAATGGTATTGAACTTAATATACCATTGTCGGGATGCTTGTTTAAGCCCATATATTGACTTCTTAAGTTTACACACCAATTGTTCTTTACCTTCTATAGAAAAACCCTCAGGTTGATCCATGTAAACATCCTCATCAAGATCTCCATTCAGAAAGGCTGTTTTCACATCCATTTGATGCAACTCCAAATCATAATGAGCTACTAATGCCATTATTATTCTTAGTGAGTCCTTTTTCGAAACAGGAGAAAATGTCTCCTTGTAATCAACACCATCTTTCTGAGTGTAACCCTTAGCAACAAGTCTAGCTTTATACCGTTCGATATTACCACTAGAGTCGTGTTTGGTTTTAAAAACCCATTTGCATCCGACTCTTTTACAGCCATGTGGTAACTCAACGAGATCCCAAACTTCATTCTGTTGCATGGATTTCAGTTCTTCTTTCATGGCATTAATCCATTCCTTTGACTCTTTACTTTCTACAGCATGTGAAAACGAAACTGGATCCTTATTGATTCCAATATCATAATCTGATTCTTGCATATAAACCACATAATCATCAGAAATAGCTGACCTACGATTTCTTTGAGGTCTTCTTAATGCTACTTGTTGTGGTTCATGCATATCAGCATTATGTAAGTCATTTCCTTCAGGAAGTACTTCTTCATTTATATGTTGTTCATTATCATCATGCTGTTCTACAACAGCTGGAACAACATTTGGAGTAATAGTAGATGGAGGAACTATTCTAGGCAATGTAACATTTACCCTTGTTTCCTTTATTTCTACTATTTCTCTTCGAGTACTCCCACTGACTTCACCATTCTCAATGAACCTTGCATTACCAGTTTCTACAATTCTTGGACTATGATTAGGACAGTAAAACACGTACCCTTTAGATTTCTCAGGGTAACCTAAAAAATACCCACTGATCGTTCGAGAATCTAATTTCTTTTCATGTGGATTATAAATTCTCGCTTCTGCTGGACAACCCCAAACATGCAGGTGTCTTAAGCTAGGTTTCCTGTTAGTCCATAACTCAAAAGGAGTCTTTTGAACAGCTTTACTAGGAACCCTATTCAACAGATAATTAGCGGTTTTGAGAGCATACGACCACAAATTCTTAGGTAGTGTAGAATCTGACATCATACTCCTAATCATATCCATTAACGTCCTATTGCGCCTTTCTGCTACACCATTTTGCTGTGGTGTACCTGGCATTCTGTATTGCGCACATATGCCATGACTTTCAAGGAATTTTGCAAATGGACCTGGACACTGGCCTATCTCATTATATTTACCATAATATTCACCACCTCTATCAGACCTTATGATTTTCACCTTTTTATCTAATTGCCTCTCAACTTCCTTTACAAACGTCTCAAGGACATTCACAGATTGAGATTTTTCATGAAGCAAATAGACATAACCATAACGGGAAAAATCGTCAATAAAAGTGATGAAATACTTTTCTCCATTAAAGGCTGGAGTGTCCATAGGTCCGCAAATATCAGTGTGTATTATTTCAAGAAGCTGGCTGCTTCTGGTGGCTCCTTTCTTATTATGTTTGGTTTGTTTACCTTTAATACAATCCACACATAATTCTAGATCACTAAAGTCCAAATTTGACAAAATTTCATTACTTACTAGTCTCATCATTCTTTCTTTGGATATATGACCTAGTCTTTTATGCCACAAGAAAGCAGAATTTTCATTCACCATGCTACGTTTACATCCAACATTATTTACTACATTCAACAAGGAATTTGCATAAGTGTCATTCAGTTTCAATTTATATAAACCATCAATTAGAATACCAAAACCAACATTATCAGTATTCTTATATAAATCAAAACAGCCAGATCCAATCATACATCTAAAACCAGAATTATCCAACTTACTTACAGAAATAAGGTTTCTAGATAATGAAGGTACATAAAGGGTACTGTATAAGTCTAATACATATCCACTTTCTAGAATTAGATGATAAGTCCCAATGCCTTCAATTGAAGATTTCATTCCGTTTCCCATAAAGAGAAAACGATCTTCATTTGGATTTATGGTTCGGATCATAAGAAATCCCTGCATATTATTGGAAACATGAGTTGTAGGACCAGTATCAAGCCACCATGTATTAATGGGAACTTCAACTAAATTTGATTCAAAACATACGAAAGATAGATAATTACCTTTCTTTTCGAACCAAGCTTTCCTTTTCGGACAGTCACTTTGATAATGTCCTTTCTTTTTACAGAAATGACATTAAACATCCTTTAGTTCCTTCTTTTCCTTATCCTGCCCATTCTTAGCAGGTGCCTTTTTCTTCTTGAAATGACTTGATTTTCCTTTCTTTTCTTTACCAGCTTTATTACTCACAAAACTTACTGAGTGATTCACTTGATTTTTCAAACGTCCTTCTTCCTGAACAAGTCTACTGGCCAATTCATTAACATTCCACTTATCCTTTATAGTGTTATAGTTAATCTGAAAAAGTCCATATTCAGAAGGTAGCGAGTTCAGGATGAACTGGACAAGAAAAGAATCCTCTACTGTAAGTCCCAGGGAGTTTAACCTTGCTGCAAGATTAGTCATCTGTATAATGTGCTCTTGCATAGTTCGCGACCCATCAAACTTCATGGCCATGAGTTCTGCCATAAGAGTACCAGCGAGTGACTTATCAGCTGAACGAAAACGCTCTTCCACAGACTGCATATATTCCTTAGCACTTTCTGTTTGTGGAATTGTTGACTTGATGTTGTTAGCAACAGTCATCTTAATAAACATAAGGCTCAATCTGTTACTGCGTTCCCATGCTTTATGGTGTGATTTTTCTGCCTCAGTACTATCTTTTGTAAGAGCAGCAGGTTTATCCTCAAGGAGTGCCAAGTCAAGATCCTGAACACCTAAATGGAAATTCACTTGTTCTCTCCATTCAGAAAAATTAACACCAGTGAACAATGTAACAGATGAAGCATGCGTATTCATGGGAACTCCTGCAAATTAAAAAAAATAAAATGAAATAACTGTAAGCTCATAACTAACGCGATTCAGATGTAGACATAATAGCATAATATAGCACTCCTTTGGGTAGATACTATCTTATACTTAACATAATTAAATACCAAAACATAAGTAGGTAATAAATATATTCAATTAAATAGAACTGACATCTTTGGATGATCAATATTTATTTAATCAAAATATCTATTAAACCTCATCATGTCAACTAGTTATAGAACAAGACTTTCCTTTGGGTAAGCTCTCAGGTTCTATCATTAGTGACGCCAGTGTTAATTGGTATTATTATAACTGGCAATTTCTATCAACAATCATTATGTCACTTATGCACTAAATGACTATTCTGATTTTGACCACTTTGGTGATTAACAAAATCATAAATCTCATGTGCATAAATGATTTATAACACATACTTTATGCAAAACAATTTCAATCCCACGAAGTAAAAATTCTGGTCGATTACAGGCCCCAACAAAACCCAATGCAAAAATCTGGCAGAATATGGGAAAAGTGAGTTTCGCTCGCAGTTTCCTTTTAATGAGGAAGGCGAAAGGAGCAAGCACAACCGTAGTGGCGGCATTCCGGTATACTACAAGCACAAAGTGATTCATCCCTCTATTAAAAGAGACTTTCGAAATAATATTCATGCCTGCATATTCAAACTGAATTGATTGCAATAGGTTGCGAATACGTGGAGAATTATGAATCGAATTATGAATCAAAATTCCATCGAAAAAATTCCTGAGCTCTACATTTCACCAACGAATCGGATATGGGCAATCGCCGGTATCATATTCGTTATTATATTTTATCACGGAATGACAGAATTATTTTACTCAGTAATAAAGCAGTGGATGGTGGATCAATTAAAGCAGATACGCGAAGAAAGCAAATCACTTGATCAGAAAATTGTGGGCATGCGGAGGATTTGATTAACATCATGAGTAAAGCATAGAACAGATCAATTGAAATCATAGGAAATATTCAGTTATTGATTGGTGGCTCTGATACCAAATGTAAATCTTTCTTAATTATGAACAATTCAAATTAACAGCCCAAAGATCATCAATACCGAATATTTCACAAACAAAACTTAATATGATCTATTGTTTAAGATGACATACCTTGATTAACAGCGGAAGATGTAATGGTTGCCATCTACTTTCTTCTGACTCCTACTCTTCTTCTCAGAATTCGGTTTCTCTTTCTAGCCCTGTTTCTTTATGCGCTTCTTGATGGAGAAGAATGCGACTCTTGGCAGGGGGAGAGAGGACCCAATCCTTTTTTTATATTATTTAACACTAAATCTGGTACGTCCATCATATGCCAATTCAACGCTTTAATGCTTTAATGCTTTAATGCTTTTAACGCTTTAATGCTTTAATCGGGTCACATTAAGATTTAGAAACTGCAGATTTCTAACATTATCTACTCTTCATAACGTCATTGGTGCTTAAGGTTTCCCTTTCATGGTGTACACACTTCGTTGAATTTGCTTTTACAATATTTCTCTAACCCACTATGCTCATTTCCCCTGTTTCTATGGCCGATGTGCCCACCTCCCGGTTGACTTGTCCCTTTCCTCCAACTCAGCATCTTCCTGTGGCTTCACATGGCTAGCTAGAATCTTGAGCGTTGGTGACTGTAAGGAGATATCCTTACTCATTTGACGGTGTGAAATCATCCCTAAAAACCCTACTTCGTTGTCTCACTCTTAGACCCTCAGCATTTGACCTTTCCTCTTAGGATCTGCCCTGCACTCTGCTGGGTTCAAAAACATTTGACAGGGATGGTTTTTCATGTCCATGACTGACTTTTAACTCCCTAGTGCAACTTACCTTATCTTCAATCTTTCCAGATTATATCATTTCTACAAATATTTATTAATCGTTCCACTGGAATGGATTCTCGCCCCACCGAGGTAACAACACCATAAGCTTGCAGCAAGGGTTGACCCAACTAATTCCCCAGCGAGGTAAAGGATTCAACAATTATATGGGTTCATTATCTTTATTTTTTCCTGTTGCTAAATTGTGTTTGTACGATTTTAATGGAGGTATCAATAGAAAGTGCATGTGTTCACCCACAGTTAAGGTGTTATTGAGTGACTTGTTTATCACATTCAACCTATTGCACTGCCACGAAATATCGATAACCCATACTAACTCTCTCTGTCCAGGGATAGAACATGGTTTATCTTGTTTTGTTTCTTATTTCTTCACTTCCCTCCTCTACCCACACAATGTCTCATTTCTCGACTGTGCACGTGAGACGTGTGCTTGTATTCTGATTTGGGTGGCGGAGAAGAAAGAGGTTAGGCTAGAGTTCCGTTGTGGTGGATAATACCTTGTTTTTATTCAGGTAACCAAGCATTTATTAGGTTTAACTATCTGAACATTAGCTTGGGGTTTTTATATCTGTTACCACTCCTCTCAGACCAACCTTCTATTTGGTCGCAACAGCGAATCTGGGGCAATATGTCCAACTACTGTCCACCAGGTAACTACTTCCCTTTAGGTGAGCCCAGATTTTCATTTATTTTTCTCATTTAGGAGTCCTTGTTGGCTATGTATTCATTTAACAAGTTTCCACCGGTTTGGTGTAGGTACCCACTCAGCCTTACTTCAATGTTTCGTTTCCTTAACAATTTCAATCCTCTCCAACTAACAAGTCAGCCAACCACATTGGTCGGTGGATTTCTTTTGCTACTCTATCTATGAGGTATCAATTTTTGGGTTTGTCTTGTTTCTCAAGAGTGTGGAAGAGTGCTTTTTCCTGCAATATTTGATTTGTTGGGTTGTTTGTATTCATGTTGCCTCTGAATGGTTAGCGAG
Source organism: Pinus tabuliformis (assembly GCA_031772625.1). Classification (NCBI taxonomy): domain Eukaryota; kingdom Viridiplantae; phylum Streptophyta; class Pinopsida; order Pinales; family Pinaceae; genus Pinus; species Pinus tabuliformis. Next base: position 1,440,182,749 of record CM062818.1, on the reverse strand, counting down.
ATCTGCACAGTGTGCTCTTCATGAGCAACCCAACCCATAACTTTGGTCTTCTTGCATTTTCCCGATCTCGTTACTTAGGTTGGATGTTATAGTATCTCGTATTATTTTGTTGCGGTAACGAGGTTTCTATGCCTCATACTTGTTATGTATGACATTATGGGTACATGTGTTCCTGGACAATCCTAGAACTATGGCTTATTAAATGTTATTCCTTAATTTTCTGAATTCGATTTTTAGTTGATTGTTGGAGCATGTCATGCGTTTATAACTTATATTGAGTAATGGTCGTAGGCATATTTATTTGGATACTACTAGGTTATGGATATGAATTTATGTCACTTGGATATGGCAGCCTGTATAGTGATTGTATATTTTGTTGGTGTATTAATTACTTTCATGGCATTAAATGGTTGTAGCATTTCAATTCTTAACGCTTTTCCTGATTTACCTAATGCATATTGTCATCACTTCATACCGATGTAGTATCATGAAGTAATATTGATTTCTATGATTCGAGAACTAAGATTATTAATCATACCTATGTACACCCTGTCCAGAATCTATTTGTTATTTGAAGTTTTGACGTCGATGCTCCTCTAGTTTTTGTTTTCCTATATATGATGTTACTTCTCTAATTAAGTCACTAGATTTTTAATTGGATAGTCTATGAGGTTTATCAACCTACCCTATAGGCTTCGCTTACTTATTTCTTAATATCCTCCCTTGTATACTTACCCTCTCACGACACCATTCGAATGTGTTAATTAATATGATGTCCTCTATTTGGAATTTAGGAGGAAATGGACTCTGATAGAGTATACTTAGCTTAACCTTCTTACCCTTAATGAAATGTGGAAGAATTATAATTTTTACTTTCTTTTACTTGAGGCTAGTGTGATACACAGAGTATAAATTATGTTTGTCGTGGTGGATCTGTTGGAACTTACAATATTTCTCATCACCCCATGCGATTAACCACAAATCTGATTCATGTCATTAATATTTATTCCTATCCTCTTGTAGTTATATCTACTATAATCATTCATTAGATATATATGTATATCAACTAAATCCCTCATTAATCCACAGTCATAATCTACTTCCCTCTAGTGTTAGATAACAATCTAGAACCTCGTGAAACTATATCTCCTCTTTAATTCTCCCAAAGACACACACCATTTTCAAACATAACATAATTTGCATGAGGAATAAATTGAATTATAGCTATCAGTAGTGATTCTCCAATATAAATAAAAAATCATCGTGGTACCGACTAGTTAAAATGGTCAGAAGACCTTAGGTATATAACATATATCAAATAATGTAGCTTCTAAAGTATTTCCAGAAAAATGCACTTAAAATATAAATACCCAACCAATTGATCTGAAAATCACCCGTGAGTGATCTCAGTTAATTAATTAATGAAGCTATTATAGAATCATGTACTGGTGTGTGTCTATGTTATCTTAGGCAACGGATCGACAAGATTGCAAAATACATAAACACTGGAAAATCGAAAACGGTAAGAGAAACACAATAAGCAAACGCAAAACAAAGAAATGAATAAGGAGTTCACCCAATCCTCTTGGGCTACGTATCTCGTCTAGCTTTCAATGGTGGCCTTCTTTATTGTGTCTTTAAGTAGAGTTTTACAATGAGGAGCTCAATTTGAGTCTCCTGAAATAGATGATGCTTAGTAGGGTGGTTCTTGGATTCCCCAAGCCACTAGAGTGCACAGACTCCCCCTTAGTAAGTCCCGACCTCAATTGGTCTGAATGGGATGAGTCCAATTTGGTACTCAGTTCCCAATAGATATCCCCATAGGGATTTCTTGAACCTCTCAAGCCTTCTGTCTGCTCAATGCTGCCTTAGCTCTGTAGGTCAGCTGAGCTCTCTACGTCTGCTTCACTTTCTGCTCTATCTCACTGTCTCCTTCTTCTCTGTTGTCTATTCTTTGTCCGTTTGTGGCTTAAAGCCAATCTGTCCCTTGACTGTCACTTCTTCCTCCGCCTCTTCAGATCACCTGCTGTTGTCTGCTTGGAATTCCCTACCTCTGTGTCATCACCACTATGTAACGTCTCACAGGAAAGTGGCCACTTGACCTCTCACGAACTGCACCAGCTCTTTCTCAAACGGTTCGTTATTTTGGTTATGCCACGAAATTATTCATCCACCAACTCAGTGGTCCAATCGGACTCCAAACTTTTATGCGTCGTAGCTTATTTCCCCCGTCGAATCTGGTTTCCCATCGGGTGCAATCTCTGCTATTAGATCTGGGACCTCTAGATCCTACAATTATCGATCTTATCGTGCGGTTGACTTGATCGGACGTTAGCCCATGATGAGAGAGATTTTCTCTCTCATTTGCTGGACACGCGTCATCCAACGTATGGAATCGCTCGTTCTCCTGCCAAATCTGCATACTGACCAAAACGCCTCCAATATTCCGCTGGTTTTGGAGCGCGGGACCCGCTTGTCATTTCAATTCTTTTCCCACGGTTTCCTAGCTTCCCATGTGACCGAGCACTCGAGGCTTTTCCTTCTTGAGGGGTCTTGCCTAGAGATCATAAACGGCCTCTGTTTTCTGATATGAGCTTCCTAACTGCTAGTTTTGCGCCACTGCATGGTCTCCATGGGCCTTGGTCAGTGCACTTTGACCGAGGTCCTCATCGTTCTGCGCTAGCTATAAATTGCCACTATCCAGAGGTCATTCCTGATAGCTCTTTGTTTACAAGGTTCTTGAAGTCTATCATGATTTGATACTATCATAGGACTTTGATAATTTTCATGGATCCAATTCGGATCACGGCCTTCCCGCTGAAAAAGCTTTTGGACCACCAAAAGTTGATTTTCAAGCATTGACTAAGTGAGGATACAATTTTCTCACCTGTCCAATCTCTATCCATTTTGCACTGCTTGGATTTGAACCCTTGAGCCCAACTCTGAGGTACTCAACATCTCCCATGCACGTCGTCCTCACCTTCCTGTCTAGAATTGTGTCTTCCTACAATTCATTAAGATATTCAGGTAGTAGGTCATCAATAGAAGGTAATTGACTCTCTTCTTTAGGATCTTCAATTAGTGAAGGTTCAAATAGTCTCAAGCTATCTGCATTTATGACTAAGTAGATGTGCATGTAAGCTGGTAGATCAAGGCGAAAAGCATTCTCACCAATTTTCTCAAGTATCTTGAAAGGTCCATACCTAATAGGCTTTATATTTTTACCTTCACCTTGCATTTTGTCCTTGCTAATATACAACCAGACTTGATCACCAACCTGGAAACTATGCTCCATCTGATGCTTGTCATGCCTTACCTTGTATTTGGCTTGGCTCTTTTCCTGTTGTTCCTGTACTGCCTCGTGAATCTCTTGGATTTTTTCAATGAACCTAGTTGCCCTATCCACATCACTATGTCCCTCAACTGTGGTGTCTTTACCAAAGACAAAATCCATAGGAGACCTTAGTGTGAAACCAAAACTAGGTCTCAAAAGGAGATCTTTGTGTAGAAGAATGTTTTGCTCGGGTGTAAGCATGCTGCACATAACACAAATGTTTATCCCAAAGCTTAGGACGCTTGCTGCAATATCCCTTGAGTAACTGGATCACTATCCTGTTGACTACTTCTGTTTTGCCATCGGTTTGTGGATGAAAATTTGTGCTTTTCTTTAGTTTGGTGTCCATCAATTCCCATAGACTTGACCAAAACTTCCCCACAAATTGGGTGTCTCGATTAGATATAATGGAAGTGGGTAATCCAAAATGAACCCATACACGTTGAAAGAACAGTTTTATAGTTTGTTCAGCTGTAATCTATTTATTACAAGGTATAAAAATACACATTTTGCTGAACCTATCCACAACAATATAGAGATAATCATGACCTTTCCTAGATCTAGGCAGTCCTCCAACAAAATCGATGGAAGCACTTGCCAAAGGATGAGAAGGAACTAGTAATGGAGTGTACAAGCCTAGTTTTCTATTGCTAGGCTTGCTGTTAGCACACATAGTACACCCTCTTACATATCTAGAAACTGTCTCGTTCATTTTTGGCTAATAACAAAATCTTTGAAGTTGTACAACTATTTTACTTACCCCAAAGTGACTTGATATTAGAGAAGTGTGTGCTTCTTGAATTATCTCTACTCTTTCAGTTTGTGGAATGCATAGCTTCCCACAATGATATAGGAGTTGGTCCTTTACATGATAATCCAGTTCTTCTACTCATTTGCCTTGACTTAAAGTTGCATATACATCTTTGAAGTCTATATCTTGAGCATATTGTTCAATGTAACTTTCATGTAACACAGAATTATGCTTAAGTATAGTATATGCATTTATAATGGGTCTAGATAACATATCTACAACTTTATTGTGTATACCCTTTTTATATCTAATGACTAAATGAAACTGTTGTAGAAAACCCATCCATCTATAGTGTCTTGATTGCTGCAACTTAGTTTGGGAGTGTAGATATTGAAGTAGTTGATGATCAGTATGTATTACTGTCTCTTTGTCCATTAAGTAATGTTTCCACTTTTTCACACTCTGTACTAATCCATACAATTCTTTCTCATATGTGGAATAGTTAACTACTACAGAATTAAATGTATCAGAATGATAACATATGGTTTATAACGCTATGTCAACACTGCTCCCATGGAATAGTCACTGGCATCCATTTGGATTTCAAACGTTCTTTGAAGATTAGGTAGTGCTAGTACTGGTGGTGTTCTAATCTTTTCTTTCAAGGTGTTGAAGGCTTTCTTCTGTTTGCCTCCCCACTGAAACACCTTGTTCAATCCTGTTAAAGCATGTAAGGGAGCTGCAATTAAGGAAAAGTTAGAAATGAAATTTCTCCAATATTGTGTTCCTCCTAAGAAGCTTCTAACTTCTGTAGCAAATTTGGGTTTAGGCCAGTTTACAATGACTACCACCTTAGAGGGATCTATCTTCAATTCACCACCCCCTACTATATGTCCCAAATAATTCAAAGATGTTTTGCCAAATTCACATTTTGAGAGTTTAATATAAAGTTTTTCTCTTTTCAAAACTTCTAGTGTCTACTTAAGATTCTTTAAATGTTCTTCCCATGTTTTGCTAAATATCGAATGTCATCTAGATACACAATAACAAAATCATCAAGAAAAGGTCTGAATACATCATTCATTATTCTCATGAAAGTAGCAGGAGCATTAGTTAAGCAAAAAGGCATAACCAACCACTCATACTATCCCTGCCTTGTCTTGAAAGCAGTCCTCCATGCATCTTGTTCTTCCACTCTAACCTGATGATATCCACTATGCAAGTCTAACTTGGAAAAATAAACAACTTCCTTCAATTGATCTAACAGATCATCTATGCGACGAAGGGGATAAAGATTTTTGATTGTTATCTTATTTAGTGCTCGGTAATCAATGCACATTCTCCACGAGCCATCTTTCTTTCTCACCAAAATGATTGGTGACCCACATGGTGATGTTCTAGGTCCGATGAACCCCTTCTCGAGCAACTCCTGCACCTGCTTCTTGATTTCTACATTCTCTAAAGTGGACAACCTCTACATTTCAATGTTAGGCAATGGAGCATCCTGCTGCAAAATAATATCATGCACTATTTCCTTTTTGGGTGGTAGACCTTTAGGTTCTTGAAACAAGATATCATACTCTGAAACAATTTTTTCTAAATCAACTTGTTGTTTAGCATCACAACCCTCAAATACATTGGTTTTGTCATGTTTCTTTTCCTTTACAACCATCAGTAAGAATTGTTTGCATGAATTTATCATTCATTTCATCTGCCGTAAGTTTATGAGAGTATAATTATTCTTGAGCTTATGAGCTCTTACAAAGTATTCGATTCCATCTTTAACAAGTAGGAACATGTTCTCAGCTCTATAGAAGATAGCTTTTCTGTCATACAAGTAAGGACTTCCTAAAACAATTCCACATATACCCAAAGGACTTATGTCTAACTCAACCTCATCTACAAATGCTGACCCAAAAGAAAACTTAAGTTTGCATTGTCTAGTCACTCGTAGTTGTGCTTTATCACTTAACCATCCTAATGGGTATGGTTTATTGTGAGGTGTAGTCAGTAATCCAAACTTCTTTACAATTGCTTCAGAAATTAAATTTACTTTTGAGCCACTATCAAACAAAGTATCAATATTTTGATGTTTGGAAATAACTCAAATATGGAAAATCTCATGTCTTTTTCTCTCATTTTATTCATCAATAGTAGACTGTGCAGAATTACTAGTAGATGCTTCAGAATTCTTACTTTTTATACCTATGGCTGCAATAGTTGTTTCATCTCCTGAGTCTATCCCCAAATATTTCTGAATAGCTGCAATAGTATTCTTCTTCTTGCCCTTGAACTTCTTAGGTCTCAGCTACGGATGCAGAATCCAACAATGCTCATCATCATGCCCATCCTTCTTACAGTGAGTACATGAAGCCTTGCTTTTCTACGTAGTGTTAGCCTTCCTTGCTTTCCATTTCTGTTTTCTTTTCTCCTTATTCTTGCTTGTAGTGGGTTGGGATGCTCCCCCAACTTCTGGATTGCCATTCTTTCCTCTAGCTTCTAGATGAGTAGCTTGAACATATACCTCATCTATACTAGTTGGATTAAACATGAGGATAGGCCTCATGTAGTTGTGTAGATAACTGATGTACTTCAACAGAGTCTTAGGTGAGTCTTGTGAGATTCCTAGAATCAATGCTCTCTTCCTAAATTCTTGGGTGTAACCTTGTACACTTTACCCTTTCAACTGTCGAAGAGTTTTCCAGCTCATCATGGCTTGCTACATGTAGGCCAATGGATAGAATTGCGTTTTGATTGCAGAAAAAAATTCACTCCAGACATAGATAGTCTTACCATGTCTATTCATGTCAACCTGGGTCCTGCCTTCCCACCAAACCGAGGCAATGCCTCCAAGGCGTAGGCTTGCCAGTTGAATCTTGCTCTTGTCTAAATCAATACTCTGCACTCTGCAATAAACATCAATTTGTCTAATCGAATTGTCCATATTTTCTACATTCAACTCTCCATCATATATAGATAAATCAAATTTAACATCTAGTTTAATCAAGGATGTCTTCTTTTTATGTTCAGGGCTATTAGGAGGTGTGAGAAAGCTTTCTTCTTTCCCTTTGCCTTTTGAGTGGTCATGGATGAGACTCTTCTTCTCCTTTATCTTGTTTGGAGCCTGGTGAATCTTCATCCTTATGTTTTCTAAAGTCCTTATACATTTCCTCTACCATGGACCTTATGGCTAGGAAACTATCTATGAATTAAGGGTCTGGCCCCACAGAACCTTCCTCTGACATTGTCTTCTGAGGATAGACTCTCCCAGTTTCAGGATTAGTTTCGACCAACTCTCCTTCTCCTAATTTGAGCTTTGATCTAGTTAGAATTCAACAGCTAAATCTAGCACAAGCTTGTCTAACCTTAATAGCCTAAAGCTCTGATACCACCTGATCTGAAAATCACCCGTGGGTGATCTTAGTTAATTAATTAATGAAGCTATTACAGACTCATGTGCTAGTGTGTGTCTATGTTATCTTATGCAATGGATCGATAAGATTTCAAAATAAACAGACATTGGAAAATGGAAAACAGTAAGAGAAACACAGTAAGCAAATGCAAAACACAACAAATTAATAAGGACTTCACCCAATCCTCCTGTGGTACGTCTCTAGACCAGCCTTCAGTGATGGCCCTCTTTATTGTGTCTTGAAGTAGAGTTTTACAATGAGGAGCTCAATTTGAGTCTCCTAAAACAGATGATGCTTAGTAGGGTGGTTCTTGGATTCCCCAAGCCACTAGAGTGCACAGACTCCCCCTTACTAAGTCTCGACCTCAATTGGTCTGAATGGGATAAGTCCAATTTGGCACTCAGTTCCTGACAGATATCCTCACAAGGATTACTTGAACCTCTCAAGCCTTCTTTCTTCTCGATGTTGCCTTAGCTCTGCAAGTTAGCTCGGCTCTCTATGTCTACTTCACTTTCTGCTCTATCTCACTATATCCTTCTTCTATGTTGTCTATTCTTTGTCTGTTCGTGGCTTAAAGCCAATTTGTCCCTTGATTTTTCGCTTCCTCTTCCACCTCTTCGGATCGCCTATTGTTGTCCGCTTAGAATTCCCTACCTCTGCATCATCACATTATGTAACATCTCACAGGGAAGTGACCGCTTGTCCTCTCATGAACTGCGCCAACTCTTCCTCAAACAGTTCATTATTTCGATTGCGCCATGAAATGATTCATCCACCAACTCAGAGATCTAATCGAACTTCAAACCGTTATGCGCCATAGCTTATTTACCCCATCGAATGCGATTTCCCATCGAGTGCAGTCTTCACCGTTAGATCTAGGACCTCTAGATCCTACGGTTATTGCTATTATCGTGCGGTTGACTTGCTTGGATGTTAGCCCGCGATGAGAGTGTTTTTCTCTCTCATCTGTTGGACACACATCATCCAACATATGGAATCGCTCGTTCTCCTGCCAAATCTACTTACCGCCCAAAATGCCTCCGATATTCTGCTGGTTTTGGAGCGCGGGACCCGCCTGTCATTTCAGTGCTTTTCCCACGGTTTCCCGGCTTCCCATGTGACCAAGCACTTTGGGCTTTTCCTTCTCGAGGGGTTTTGCCCAGTGCTAATCGCGCATTATCAACGGCCTCTGTTTTCTGATCTGAGCTTCCTAACTACTAGTTTTGCCCCACTCCATGGTCTCCATGGTCCACAGTCAGCATGCTCGACCGAGGTCCTCGTTGTTCCGTGCTGGCTGCAAACTGCCACTGTCCAGAGGTCCTTCCTGATAGCTCTTTGTTTACAAGGTTCTTGAAGTCTATCATGATTTGATACAGTCATAGGAATCTGATAATTTTCATGGATCCAATTCAGATCACCAACTATTCACCATTCAGTTAAAGTGATAGGGGAATTGTAATACCTAGCATAGTTCCAGTAGTGTAGACTTTGAGAGTATCTCTAACATCACACTTTTTCAACTATAACTACCCAATCATTTATTCATTGATCAGCTAAAATAACAGAAAAGTATAGGTGAATAACATAATTCTAGTTGTGCGTATTTGAAAGTATCTCTAACATCATCCATTTTTTTCAAATATAAATATCTAGTCAACTATTCACTGTACAGATAATATAAGTAAAAGTTCTAGTAGCATGCATTTTCAGATATAAATATGGAGTCAACTATTCACTGTTCAGATAAAATAGCAGCATTCATTTCCAAATATAAATATCCAATAAACTTTTAACTCTTCAAATAAACTAAATAGAAGTTCTAGCCAAAGTTTGGGGGAAATCACTGAATGAGTGAACTATCGCCTCCTAACCATGAACTAGCCACCAATTCCCCTCGATCCAAGATGAATTTCCAATCCAATCCTTTAGAGCTTCAAAAACCCTTTCATCATTCGAATAGGTAACTTTCTACCTTTTCTTCCATTCACTTTCACTATTAGTGTCATCCCTCTTTTATGGAAATATCTTTGTTGTTAAAGACTACGTTTATCTCCAACATTGCTTTAAGTTTTCACATAATTAGCATCTTTCTCCACCTAGAAAATCAACGGACCTTTTTCTCCCATCCATTGAATCTTCATATATTTGAAACATCCAGTTTCCATGGAAGATTGGTCTCAATCTAATCTAAGATTGAGATTGGCAATTATCTCATTACTCAAGTGTCTCATTCAAGTAATTTCAATTCCATATATATATATATATATATATATATATATATATATACACGATAACTTTACTTATTACATAGCCATGTCCATCGTTGTTCTTTTATATAGTTTGTGGAAATACCATTCCAACCAATCATAGTTTGGCAACTAATTATTTGCCTCTAAATAAAAACAATGTAGCTATATGCCAAAACGAGAGGGGATATGACATATTTCCCCCTTTTTCTACACCATCCTCGATGTTTAATTTCTAGGTCCTTTCTTTCCGAAAAATATCAGATAGTTCTTATGCATTTCGTCTTCCCATTCCTAGGTAACTTCCTCGAGGGTAAATTTCTTCCATTGCACTTTAACCCAAATGACGGATTGATTCCAGAGCTAGATATCGTTTCTGTCTAGTATACAGAGAGGCTCTACTAGGAAGTCACCTTCCGGTTCCATTTGTAGCATTTTCCAATCAATATCATGAGATCTATCATGTATATATTTATGAAGTAAAGACACATGAAAGCCATTATGAACTTCTTTAATTTCTTGGACTCATAATCTATGCCAACTTTACCTTGTAACAAAACTCCTCTTAACCCCTCCATGCATGCATCAGTACACACGATGAATTCCTTGTCAGGATCCAAAATATCTAAAATGGGGGCTATTGTACGTAATTGTTTTAGTTTTTCAAAACTACTTTTACATTTGATAGTCCATTCAAACTTAACTCCCTTTTTATGTAATGAAGTGATAGGATATGAGTTTCTGTAAAATACCTCTATAAAACTGTGGTAGTACCCTACCAGCCCCATAAATGATCGGACAATGGACACATCCTTTGGTATGGCCCAATTTTCCATGGCCTTAACCTTTTCTAGATCAACTCCTAACCCGTCCTTAGAGATGACATAACCCAAATATTGTATTCTGGTTTTATAGAATTCACATTTGTTGAATTTTGCAAATCACTGATTTTCCTTTAATGTTTGTAGTACCAATGTTAAGTGCTTCTTATGTTCCTCTTCATCTCTAGAATATATCATAATATTGTCAATAAACACCAGCACAAACTTGTCCAAAAATTTGTTGAGTACAATATTCATCAAGGACATGAATGTTGTTGGAGCATTTGTAAGCATGAATGGAAATACTACAAATTCATACTGCCCATATCAAGTCCTAAACATTACCTTGTGAATATCCTCATTTCTGATCCTTGATTGGTGGTATCTTGTTCTTAAGTCAAACTTTAAAAAGATTACCGCCCCCCGCACTTGATCAAACAGATCGTCGATGCGGGGAAATGGGCACTTATTATTCATGTTTAATCTATTTACGTGCTGGTATTTGATGCACATCTTGAAAGTGCAATATTTATTTTTAATAGATAGCACTACCCCCTCCCATGGTGACACACTAGGCCTAATATAACCCTTATCCAGCGACTCTTGTAACTGCATCTTTAGTTCTAGTAATTCGGGTAGGCTCATCTGGTAAAGTGCCTTGGACATTGGAGCCGCCCCAGGAACCAAATCAATAGGGAAGTAAATATCTCTATGGGGTGGTAATCTGGGAACCTCTTCTGGAAAAACATATGAATAGTCTTTAATTATTGGCAGGGTATCAAAAGATGGTTTTGCCCCTTGTTGTTCACTCATCTCTATTTGAACCAAAAATATTTTTCACCTTTTCCTTGCATTTCTTTTCATCTATAGTGTTGTAATTTTCTTATCGATATGGGTTTTGGCACCCCTTGAATTATTTGTATTTGTCCTTGTTGATCTTCACAAGTCCCTGCTTTTGTCAAATAGTTTATAATGGATTTATGCATTTTTAGTAAATCCATGTTGATTGATACATCATAGGATCCTAGCGGGAGTACATTTAAATTCATTATAGTCAAATAACCATTTAATTCAAAGTGACATTGTTTTAGTTGGTTGAATACCCTTCTCTTGGTTTTGGTTGTGAGTTGGACTAGCCATGCATTTTTATATTTTTTGGTTTTAAGTTTACAATTTTCTACTACATGTGGTCCAATATAGCTTAAACTAGCTCCAGGGTCTATTAAAAGAGAAATAAATTGTTTGGAAATAATACCTTCCATTTCAATCATTGCATATTGATGCTCTACTATTCAATCCTCTAAGGTCGCAATTCTTATGGGAATATTACTAGAAAATTCATTCACTGCAGTAGCTTCCTGAACAACTTGTATATGATGTAGTGATCTGGGGTTATGTGGACAATCCATTAATAAATGGGGTTCACCACACCCCCAACATTTCAATGTTCCCTTCTGCTTATCCCCATTACCTCTTTTAACATTTAGATTCATAGGTTTTGAGCTCTCTTGGGAGTGTGTTGGCTGATTTGCATTCACCTTACCAAACCTTTTCCTTTGATGGTCCCAGCCAAAGTTTTCAATATGTCCTGGCTTTTTTCACTTAACTCATACTGTGGACTTCATTTTATCTTTATTTGAATATAATTTAGGGTCTTCACCTTTCTTTTCGAACTGCAGATAACACAACCCAGCCTTTGTTATCACTTCATCCATCATCTTCAGATTGTCAAACTCAATCTGTTACTTATACATCGTAGGTAGGAAGTTCATGAATCTTTGTACCTTCACTTTTCGTTCCTTGATATAAGGTACATACCACAACAAATTTATGAACTTAGTCACATACTTATCCATCGAGATTTGTCATAGCCTTAGCTCATTGAACTCCTTAGCACAATCATCATAATAGTGTTCTCTCATATATCGATCCCTGAACCCCTTCATGAACTCCTCCTAGGACACCATCTTTTCTTCAAGTCCATGCACACACTTGGCCTTTTCCCACTAGAGGGAAGCCTTGCCTTGTATTGGGTCGATAGCTAATTGGGCTGTTAAATTACACTCATAATCCTATACTTGAAAATATTTCATCATATTAAGCGATCAGGCCTGTGCATTCTCATATGTTTCACCGTTAAACATATTAGGCTTGATTTTATGGAACTCCCCCTCTAATTCAGTTTGTTTCTTCCTCTTTTATCTTCAAGTAAATGTTTTACATGACTCTTCTCCACTCTCAAACTTTTCTGATTCTGTATTTTTCTTCCCTTCCTTTTTACCAGCAGGTTCCACCATTTTTTGACTAGATTATTTTTGTTAGCTCTCTAATCATTTTCTCCTACTCCTCGATGGGATTTAACGATCATTTGTTGTTGGTCCTAAGGTAACCCAATTCTTGCTGCAAACCCATAATAATTTCAAGTATCTTGGAGTTTGGTGGCTCCAGTCCATTCCCCAACTCAACATACAAACTCCCCCTATCGTTATAGCTGGAGGAGGATCCTCTACCATTTTTTTTGCTAGATTTGTTCTTGTTACCTATAAAGTACATAGAATTGCAAGTTAGATCAACTAACCATCATTCATTCCGCACATTCCACACAGTATCATTGCTTTTATTATAATTATCTATGAATGGTCCCAATAAGCCCCATCTTTCAACGTGTAGCTTTGATACCAATTTGTCACAAAACCAAATCTTTTTGTTGTTACATATATTACATTAGAATCAAATAAGTAAATTTACTCTTCCCTATCTTTATTGTAAACTTAGATTCTCACACTACATAATATATCTAATTCCACCAACTTTCCACTATAAGGAAACCTAAGCCTTGCAATTATGTTATGAGTATATATATATGGTTCGATGAGAAATTAAACCATGGGTTACTCGCTCTTCATAAAGTCGTTGTCACTGAAGGTTTCCCTTCCATGGTGTACAACCTTCATTGATTATTTTTTACAATATTTCTCTAACCCACTATGTTCATTCCCCTCGTTGTCATAGCCAATGTGCCCACCTCCCAGTTGACCTATCCCTTTCCTCCAACTCATCACATTTAGGTAGTTTCACATGGTCGACTCGAATGATGAGGGTTTGTGATGGTAAGGACAAAGCCTTACTCATCCGACGGTGAAGAACCATCCCTCCAAACCCTACTTCGCTGTCTCACTCTTACAACCTCGACATTTGGCCTTTCCGCCTAGGCTCTGCCTTGCACTATGCTTGGTTCAGAAATGTTCGACATGGCTTGCTTTTCACGTCCATGCGTGGCTTCTAAATCCCCAACGCAACTTATGTCATCTTCAATATTTCCAGATTATGTCATTTCTACAAATATTTATTAATCATTCTACCACAATAGATTCCCACCCTACCAAGGTGACAACTCTGCAAGCTTGCGGTGAGGGTCGACCCAGCTAGTTCCCTCGCCAGGTAAAGGATTCAACAAGTGTACGTGTTCATTATCTTTGTTTTTTCTTTTTATCTAAATTTCTTTTGCACCATTTTAATGGAGGTGTAAATACATAGTGTAGATGTTCACCCAGAGTTAGGGCGTTATTGAGTGACTTTATTATCTCAGTTAACTTGCTACAGTGCCACAAAATATATAGGTGGCTACCCATACTCTCTCTCTTTCCAGGCATAGAATAGGGTTTATCTTTTTATTTTTTCCTTCACCTACCTTCTCTGCTCAGAGAATGTCTCATTTCTTGGTTGTGAAGGTGAGAGGTGTGCTTGGGTTCCAATTTGCGTGGCGAAGAAGAATGAGGTTAGGCTTGAGTTCCGCTGTGGTGGATAATACCTTGGCTTTCTTCAAGTAACCAAGCATTTATTTGGTTTAACTATATGAATGTTCGCTTGGGGTTTTTATATCTCGTACCATTCCTTTGAGACTAACCTTCTATCTAGTTGCAACAACAAATCTAAGGCACTATGTCCAGCTACCGTCAACCATGTAACTACTTCCCTTGAGGTGTTCCCAGATTCTCATTTTTTTTTTCATTTACTAGTTCTTGTTAGCCATATATTTATTTAACAAGTTTCCATTGGTTTTTTGCAGGTACCCACTCAACCTTACTTCCTTGTTGCTCTTCCTTAACGATTTGAATCCTCGGTAACTAACCAGTCATCCAGTCACATAAGTCAGTAGATTTATTTTGCCTACATTGTCTACGAGGTATCGATGTTCCATTTGTCAAGTTTATCAAGTGCCTGGAAGAGGGGTTTTGCCTGCAATATTTGACTTGTTGTCATGTTTGTCTTCGTGTTGCCTCCGGATGGTTGATAATCTATCTCAGGTGTACTCATCATGAGCAACCCAACCCATAACTTCGGTCTTCGTTCATTTTCCTGATCTATTTACTTAGGTTGGATGTTGGAGTATCTCGTATTATTCTTTTGCAGTAACTGTTGGGAATTTTTTGTTTAATTCCAAACCAAAAATAACTTGAACAGAACAGAATGCTCTGTTTTTTTGGCACAACGAAACAAAAAAAATGTTTCTGGAAACACAGACTTATACTCATGCCTTTTACTCATGCACACAAAATCTTTACATATTCATTAACAAAAGATTGCAGTTACAAAAGATTCTTCCTCTATCGGAGGGATTTCACCAAGAACTCTTCAGAGCAGTAAAAAGATTCACTATGTCTCTCACAAAATAAAATCAACACTGTTGTGTAATTTTCTTTCTCATTTACTCTGCTACGTTTTTACATTTCATCACTTGAATGAAAGATGAGCCAAGACATCCTCTACAAAAAAAACTTACACTGCTGTGTGTAAAATTCTCTCTTACATTCACGCTGCTCTATTCTCCCCTTTTTTTTCTTCACACTACTGTGCGTATTTTTCCACTTTCATTACATACGTAGAACAACAACAAAAAAATATTACATATTATTTGACTTATGCCCTAAAACAAAAATTCCGGGAAATAAAAAACTATAAAATTAAATCTTTACCATAACTTACCAACCATAATAAATTCATTTATTGTTTCACTGACAAAGCCGACGGTCAATGAAAATTCACTTCACGTCACGTAATAGACATTGAATTATGTGATTTGCGATTTGAGATTTGATCACATTGCGCAATTGCATTTGGTGCAAAAACAGAGGGGAGGCTTGACACATATGGGTGCGATCTGCGATATGGCGATCGAATCGCATCGCAACATCGCATCGGAAGAATTCAAGGGAATAGACAGAGGCAGCGAGCATGGATGCGATTTGCGATCTGCGATTAGATCGCATCGCAAGTGAAAAACAGGCAGTTTTTTGAAATAAACACTGCAAATGAAATTAGCATTTCAACACCCCCCTTTAATTTCAACTGCTGGGTTGTCAGTCATACCCAGACATTTCCTCAAAAACTCGAAACTTTTATGCCCCAATGGTTTGGTCAGAATATCAGCAACCAGCTCCTGAGTTCTGCAGTGTACCAAAGTGATTTCTCCATTGTTTACCAATTCCCTGATGTAATGAAACTTTCTGTCAATGTGTTTCATCCTCTTATGAAACACAACATTCTTGGATAATGCAATAGCTGAGCTATTGTCACAAAAAATCACAGTTGCTTTTGCTTGCTCTTGGCATAAACTCCTTAGCATCCTTCTCATCCAAATTGCTTGACATGTTGTTACTGTAGCTGCCACATATTCTGCTTCTGCTATAGATAATGCTACAATAGGCTGTTTTTTAGAAGCCCATGAAATGGCTCCTAAACCCATGTGAAAAACATAATCGGATGTGCTTTTCCGATCATCTCAAAATCCCTTTTGCTGCCTGCCAATGTGCTTCTTTTGGCCTCTCCATGAATCTGGAAATTAAACTAACAGCATGCATTATATCCGACCTAGTTGCAGTCAAATACATGAGGCTGCCAACTATGCTTTTGTACAAACTAGGATCAAAATCCTTGCTGCTGTCCTCTTTGCTGAGTTTTAATCCCATCACTATGGGAGTGATTGCTGCTTTTCTCTCCTACATATTAAATCTTTCCAACACTTCACTAACATATTTTTCTTGTGAAATAAAAATCCCATTTTCATTTTGTTCTACTTCTATTCCTAAGAAGTATCTCAGCAAACCCATGTTAGTCATTTCAAATTATTCTTTCATGATTGTTTTGAAATTTTCAATAAGATAATCATCATTGCCTGTGAAAATAACATCATCAACATATAACAGAACAATTAGTATTTTACCATCCCTTTCTTTGATGTAGGGGGTGGGTTATCCCTCACATTTCTCAAATCCATTTTCCAGTAGATAAGAATCTATCCTACTGTACCACGCTCTTGGTGCTTGCTTCAACCCATAAAGAGCTTTCTTCAATCTGCACACTTTGTGCTCTTGGCCTTTCTTTCATAGCCTAGAGGTTGTTCAATGTAAACCTCTTCCATTAACACTCCATTTAGGAATGCTGACTTCACGTCCATTTGGTAAACTTTCCACTTGTTTTGTGTTGCTATGGATAGCACTGCTCTCATGGTTTCCATTCTAGCAATCGGTGCAAAAGTTTCCTCATAGTCTCTCCCATACTGCTGCTTATATCCTTTGACAACCAGTCTTGCCTTGTGTCTTTCTATTTTGCCTTCAGCATTACTCTTGGTCTTGTAGACCCATTTAACTCCAATAACTTCTTTTCCTTTTGGAAATTCAACTAAATCCCATGTCTTGTTTCTTTCTATGGAATTGATCTCCTCATCCATAGCTTCTATCAATTTCCTATCCTTAATTGCTTCTTCGAAATGAACAGGGTCATCAACATGACAATATAAAGCAGACAAAGAATTCATACCTTCATTTGCTGCCTCTTGTTCATAAATGTCACTTAAATTTCTAAACTTCTTACCTCTTTCATTTGGTGTACAAGTGCTTGAAAAAGCACTTGAATTTCCTCCTTGTGGTGTGCTTGGAGAAGCACTTTCATTTCTCCTCAAGGGTGTCCCTTGTTGTCCTTGTGTTGGTGCTACTATTTGGGGATGTATTTCAACCATCTCCTCATCATCTTCATCATGTGACAAAGAGTTTTTAACATTCACTGTTTTCTCTATGCTTCCATCCCAAGCTTCCTCCTCAATGAACTGAACATCTCTACTCACAATAAGCTTCTTGGTGGATGGGTTATACAACTTGTAAGCTTTGGATTCCTCACTGTATCCAATGAAAATGCATTTCTCCCCTTTGTTGTCCAACTTCTTCCTTAGCTGATCTGGAATGTGTGCATAAGCCACACATCCAAAAACTTTCATGTGGGTGACTCCTTGCTTTGTCCCACTCCATGCTTCTTTCGGCACTCTGTTCATGACTGTTTTTGTAGGGCATCTATTTAAAATGTACACTGCACAATGTACAGCTTCAGCCGAATAATCATTTGGCAAATGCTTTGCCTTTAACATGCTCCTTGCCATATCCATGATTGTCCTATTCTTCCTTTCGGCAACTCCATTTTGCTGCGGAGTGTACGTAGTGGTAAACTGCTTATGAATTCCATTTTCTCTACAAAAACGTAGAAATTATTTGGAGATATACTCACCTCCTCTATCAGTTCTTAGAACTTTGATATGCAGCCCACTTTGGTTTTCTACAAGTGCTTTGAAATTGCAAAATCTTTCAAACACTTCACTTTTGTTCTTTAGGAAATAAACCCAAGTTTTTCTAGTAAAGTCATCAATAAATGTTAATATATAGTGGCTGCCTGTAAGTGATGGAGTTTGCATCAGTCCACGTAATTCTGAGTGGACAATATCTAAGGGTGCTTTTGCCCTTATGCTTTTCCCAGATGGAAAACTTTCTCTGTGTTGTTTCCCCAAGATACAACCTTCACAAAGACTATCTGGTTTCTCTATCAATGGTAATCCTCTTACCATTTCTCTTCTATTCAACAAGTTAAGACCTCCAAAGTTGAGATGTCCAAATCTCAAGCGCCACAACCAATTTTCATCTTTTGGTTCATTTTGGAAAGCTTCTTGAGTCACTACTGCTATTTCTTTATTTTTCAAATCTGCTTTCATTCTGAGAGGGAACATCATGTTCCTTGTCATCTTCACTTCAGCAATACATCGTTTGCTGGGTGCTCTATCCATGATGGTGCATACATCATCCAAAAAGAAAACATTGTACCCCTTCTGAACAAGTTGTCCAATACTTAAGAGATTACATTTAATTCCAGGAACATAATAAACATCTGCTATGGTTTTCTTTTCACCTTTCTTTGTTAAGACATTTACTTCTCCTTTTTCCATAACAGAAACTTTATTATCAGTCCCTAGTGTGACTTGTGACTTCACATTCTGATCTAACATAGAAAACAGGGTTATGTTTCCTGTCATATGGTTGCTGCAACCGGAGTCTAGAGACCATACATATTCACTCTTTTCTTCAGCCATATTACAAGCTAAAAACAAATTATTTTGGCTGATATTTTCTCTAGTGAAATTTGCACTAGTTCTATTACTCATATCATGCTGCTTCTTCCTACATTCATTTGCATAATGCCCATATTTTTTACAATAGTGACATTGGACATTGGATTTATCATACCTTTGTCCTCGAGCATGATGTTGTCCACTTTGTTGGCTGCTGCCTTGGCCTTGGTTCTGATTTGGATTGCTGCCTCTTCCTTGAGCATTTGCTGGACTGTTTCTTCCACCTTTATTTTGGCTTCTGCCTCTTCCTCTCTTGTTCCTTCTACCTTGACCTCTTCCTCTTCCAAAGAATATCTGGGTCTTAAAGGCATGCTCTAGAGATGATTTTCATTTCTACTCAATCTCTGCTCATGTGTTATCAGTGATGCATGTAGTTCATCAACTGAGAAGTTTGTGAGATCCTTTGTCTCTTCTATGGTGGTCACAATCACATCGAACCTTGAGGGTAGGATCCTCAATAGTTTCTCCACAATCCTCCATTCTTCAAGAATCTCTCCATGAGACCTTATCTGTGTGACCAGACCAATCACATGTGTGAAGAATGAGTCAATACTATCTAACTCCTTCATGCAAAGGTTCTCAAAATCTCTCCTCAGCAACTGTAGTTTTGCTGTCTTCACTTTCTCCATGCCTTGATAGGATATCTTGAGAGTTTGCCATGCTTCTTTGGATCTCTTAGCTGCTGCTATCCTTGGAAACACACTCTCATGCACTGCTTGATACAAAAAATAGAGGGCTTTAGAATCCTTCTTCTTATTTCTCTTCAACAGATCTTTCTCTACCTGAGTTAAACTATTAAACTCATTTTCATCTGCTGGTTCTTCAAAACCATCTTCAACAAATTCCCATAAGTCTTAGGAAGCGAGCAAAGCTTTCATAGTTATTGCCCAAATAGTCATAGTTTTTCCCATTAAACTGTGGGAGCTAAGTATTAAAGATACGCATACTAGTGCTGGCTCTAGCCATCCTTTCACTCTTAACTATGCTTCAAAATACCTGACTATGTATTTAAAATAACTGACTGTTCTCAGCAGTAACACAAAAACTTACTTGAGAAATACCTTGGATTCTTTCTTGACTGAGTCTTCACTCTGCTGGAGAAGCTGTTGCAACAAGAAATCCTTCCTTTAGCTTCTTTGACACCTTCAAAGAGCCTCGACAAGCTTCGATACCATGTTGGGAATTTTCTGTTTAATTCCAAAACAAAAATAACTTGAACAGAACATAATGCTCTATTTTTTTGGCATAGTGGAACAAAAAAAAATGTTTCTGGAAACGCAGACTTTTACTCATGCCTTTTACTCATGCACACAAAATCTTTGTATTCATTAACAAAAGATTGTAGTTACAAAAGATTCTTCCTCTATCAGAGGGATTTCACCAAGAACTCCTTGGAGCAGTAAAAAGATTCACTCTGTCTCTCACAAAATAAAATCAAAACTACTGTGTAATTTTCTTTCTCATTTACTCTGCTACATTTTACATTTCATCACTTGAATGAAAGATGAGAGAAGACATCCTCTACAAAAAAAACTTACACTGCTGTGTGTAAAATTCTCTCTTACATTCAAGCTGCTCTGTTCTCCCCTTTTTTTTACTTCGCACTGCTGTGTGTATTTTCCCACTTTCATTACATACGCAGAACAACAACAAAAAAACATTACATATTATTTGACTTATGCCCTAAAACAAAACTCCCGTGAAATAAAAAACTATAAAATTAAAATCTTTACCAAAACTTACCAACCGTAATAAATTCATTTATTGTTTCACTGACAAAGCCGGCGGTCAATGAAAATTCACTTCACGTCATGTAATAGATAGCATGCCTGTACATCAACTGTTGAATTATGCGATTTGCGATTTGCGATTTGATCGCATCGCGCAATCGCATTCGGTGCAAAAACAGAGGGGAGGCTTGACACATATGGGTGCGATCTACGATATGGCGATCGAATCACATCGTAACATCGCATCGGGAGAATTCAAGGGAACAGACGGAGGTAGCGGGCATGGATGAGATTTGCGATTCTGCGATTAGATCGCATCGCAAATGAAAAACATGTGGTTTTCTGAAATAAACACTATAAATGAAATTAGCATTTCAACAGTAACAAGGTTGCTCTACCTCATACTTTTTATGTATGAGATTAGTCTTTATGTATGATATTATGGTTGTATTCCTTCCTAGACAATCTTAGAACTATGATTTATTAAATGTTATTCTTGAATTTTCTGAATTTTATTTTTGGTTGATTCCTTGAGCATGTCATGCATTTATATCTTATATTGAGTAATGGTCGTAGGCATCTTTACTTGGACACTACCAGGTTATGGATATGAGTTTATTTCACTTGGATATGGTAGCCTGTACAATGACTGTATATTTTTTTCGTGTATTAATTACTTTCATGGCGTTAAACTACTGTAACATTTTAATTCTTAACATTTTTCCTAATTTATCTAATGCATACTATCAGTAATTCATATCAATGTAGTACCATGAAGTAATACTGACATCTATGTTTTGAGAGCTCAACTTATTAATCATACCTATGTACATCCTGTTCAAAATCCATTTGTTATCTGAAGTCGTGAGGTCGATGCTGCTCCCGTTTTTTTTATTTCTTGCATATGATGATGCTTCTCTAATTAAGTCACTAAGTTTTTAATTGGATAGGCTGGGAGGTTTATCAACCTACCCTCTAGGCTTTCCTTACTTATTTCTTAACATCCTCCCCCGTTTACATACCCTCTCATGACACCATTCGAATGTGTCAATTAACCTGATGTCTTCTATTTGGAATTTAGGAGGAAGTCGAATTTGATAGAGTATACATAGCTTACATTTCTTACTCTTAATGAACTATGGAAAAATCTTGATTTTCAAAAATTATTTTACTTTAGGTTGGGGAGATACAATCAGTAGAAATTATGTTTTTCGTGGTAGATTTGTTGGACTTTACAGTTGTTATCAGCACCCCATGCAATTAACCACAAACGTTATTCATGCCATCAATATTTATTCCTACTGTCTTGTAGTTATATCTACTATAATCGTTCATTCTTATATATATAATGAATGATTATAGTAGATATAATGATATATACTATAATCTACTTCCCTCTTGTTAGATAACAATCTAGAACCTGGTGAAACTCTATCTCCTCTTCAATTCTCCCAAAGCCATGCACCATTTTCAAACGTAACATAATTCCTATGAGGAAGAAATTGAAGTATATCTATCAGCATTCATTCTCCAATATAAACAAAAAAACAACGCGTTACCAAAAAAACAAAATGGTTAGAAAACTTTAGTTATATAACATATTTAATTTAATGTAGCTTTTAAAGTATTTCTAGAAGCATGCAATTTAAAATATAAATACCCAAGCGGTTGTTCACCATTCAGATAAAGTAACATAGGACTTGTAATACCTAGCATCGTTCCAGTAGTGTAGATTTTGAAAGTATCTCTCTAACAGTATACATTTTCAACTATAACTACCCAAACATTTATTCGTTGATCAGCTAAAATAACAGAAAAATATAGGTGCATAACATAATTGTAGTTGTGAAAATCAGAAAGTATCTCTAGATATAAATATCTTTTCAACTATTCACAGTTCAGATAAAATAACAAGAAGTTCTAACAACATGAATTTCCAGATATAAATATCCAATCAACTATTTACTGTTCAAATTAACTAAACAAAAGCTATAACCAGAGTTGGGGGAAAATAACTGAATGAATGCACTATCACCTCCCAACCATGACCTAGACACCAGTTCCCCCGAGCCAAGATGAATTGCCAATCCAATCCCTAAGAGCTTCAACAACCCTTTCGTCATTCCAATAGGTATATTTCTACCTTTTCTTTGAGTCAACTTTCCTATTAGCAGTGTCACGCTTTTATGGAAAGATTTTTGTTGATAAAGCCTAAATTTATCTCTAGTGGTGCTTAAATTTTCACATAATTAGCATCTTTCTCTAGCGAGAGAGTCAATGGACATTTTTCTCCCGCCCATTGAATCTTCATATATTGGAAACATCAAGTTTCCATGGAAGATTGGCCTCAATCTTATCTAAGATTGAGATTGGCAATTATCTCATTACTCAAGTGTCTCATTAAAGTAATTTTCATTCCAAATTAATATATATATTTTTTTTTATTTACTATAAATTTACTTATTACATAGACATGTCCATCTTTATTCTTTTATATAGTTTGTGGAAATATCGTTCCAACCAATCATAGTTTGGAAAATAATTATTTTCTTCTGAATAAAAACAATGCAACTAAATACCAAAATTAGAGGAAATATCACACCCTACAAAGTATTTGATAGTCTGAATTTTCTCTCAGAAGACAAGTTTATATTTGTTAGAAACTGTACCATAAATTTACCATTTGATAAACAATGTCCATTGTACCAGTGTGTCTAAAGCACCCTAGAAGGGTACGTTCTGTTTCCCACCATTTCCTAAACAAAATTTCCTTAATGTTCCACCATATGGGTAACCCTCAAGAATTTCCTCTGGCATCTATGGACATTGTTTCACAACCTATCCAACAATTGCCTGCAGTTTTATACATTCTATCACCTATTAATTTATTTTCTTGTCATATCATAATCGCAGGAATTTATGTTTTAATATGTTCTCTAAGGTATCAGTTTTTCCCTTTGCTATTGAGCCCTCTAACATTACATGAGATGATTTTCATGTTGAATGATTAAGTGAAGAAGGTGGATTCTCCATTGCTAGAGGAGGTTGATTGAGACTCACCTAAATAGGATGGTTCCGTTATCTCACTTGATTATTCATATTGGTTGTTTTCTTCTTGGGTTCCTTGTTTAAATTTTATTCCCATTTTACTTTACAGTTTTGAAAGCTTGAGCTATTTGTTCATTGAGTAGGTCTCATCCCTTTGTTTTGCATCTTGGGTATGCATTTTTATATGCCTCTTTTTGTTTCATGCTCAGGTCACCTTTATGGGCCCATTCATGCACCATATATACTAGACCTTTTTCTTCTTCTAAGAGGTCTTCACCTCTCTGGTTTAGCAAAAGGGATACTTCCTCAAAGTCTAGTAGAGTGTTGATGTAAAAATTTGTATCAGGGACATCTTCTTCCTCTATTTTTCATTTATTCCTGATTTTCTCTTGGACGAGTTCTTCTATAACTGTTTTCATTTGTATATCCTCCATGTTGGCATGTATTCCTCGATATACTAGAGTGTAGAAAATGGGTTCTTTTCCTCCGGAATCTTATGTAAGTTGGACCCTTAATTCCTATTATGCACATCCTAGGTCGAACTCTCATAAAACCAACTTCAGGGCGGAGGCGAGGTGGTTCCCACGAGTGGCTCCTTCATTTTTTTGTGGGAGAGATGGCCATGTTCATGTTATAGACGATAACGAAATGGTATGTGTTCATAGTCAAGGGGTTGCTTCCACATTTACCTTTGATAGTATAACTCAATAGAGTCTGGAAGTTGTTGGGATATGTTCATGTATACACACAACCTATAATTTGACATAACTTTCCCTCTCTTAGTGATCTCTGATAAGCTGACAAAGCACCCCAAATTCTATCCAATTCCTTCCATGATTTATGGTATCCAAATATCCACAAGGGAAGAATATAGTCTGACCCAAAACAATAACCTACATGAACTCTTCTTTATCTGTTACTGTCATTGGAATCCATAGCTTTATCTACTTCTATGAAATATTTGATCAAACATTATATTGAAAACCTTCCATAATAAAAAAAATCAATCACAATTCCATTGTTAAATTAGTAATGTGATAGTTATCACCCTTGATTTTAATATCATATATATATAGCTAATTACTTATATAATTTAATTTAAATTAGGATAAATCTCATGCCAGGTATCTTTTTACCCCTTTTCCTGCAAAATTGGAAAGTAATTCTTTTAACTTTCATCTTCCTCCTAATTCAATCCTTATAATAAAACTCATCACTAACATATTCCCATTTAAAAATTACTCAAAGCTTGTTTAGATAAATTTATTGTGATATCAATGTTTTTACCTTTTCCATATAAAAACATACTGATTATCTCAATATTAAAATAGAAAGTCTATATATCTTATTGTAAAATAAAACAAGTGTAGCTGATACATGTCTTTTAATTTAAATATCACTAAATTAAAATAAAAGAATAAAAATGATACTTATCTTTTTTAGTATGTAAAATAATAATTTTTAAGAAGAAATAAGAAAATAAATATTAAATAATAATGTTTTGTATTATACAAAATATTGATAATTATAAAATTAGCAAAATTACATATAAAATGATTCTTACTTAAAGAGATATAATAAACTTTACAATAAAATAAATCAATAAATTAAAAAATATATATATTATTAAAAATAAAGTAAATAAAATAAAAGATATATAATACAATAATTAAAAAATAACTTATAATTTAAATTCTTACCGATAGAATAGTAACTGTAATATTTTTAAAATATTATATATAATATAAATTCATATCATTACAATGTTAATTATAAATATTATTATTTTTTATATTAATTTAAAGAACTATTATATATTTATATTAATTTTTAAAAATATACCATAGATAATATAAAAATTGTATCTTTATATAACCATTTAGATGAGCGTTACATAAGATTTAATAAAATATATTTCTTTTTTTTTTTGTAAACTGAGGCAAGATTCTATTACTAAAAAGAAAGATTACATACACAGGCAGGTCTCCACCCGCCCAGAAGGGAAACCGGGTGACCATCGAAAGTATTTAACAGCCATCCAAAAAAAGTAGATGTTCAGTCTATCTAACCATGCTAAAAACCCCTCTATTCTTACTACAAACAGACTTTTCTTAACTGGAAGCAGGACCATCTAATATTTCAAAAAGACAAAAAGAAGCATAGAAAAACCTCCTATCAGCATCTGCATATTCTACTGTTTCATTGCATCGGGCTTGGCCTCATTTTCTGCCTTGACCTCTATTCCACTTGCTTTAAACATCTGCACCAGCTTGTCCATCTTTCTATCCTGCATGAGAAGAGTTACTTGGATATTCTTCAGCTCCCTTTTAAGGGTGGGCATTCCTTGAGCCAGCTCCACCATTTCCATGGCCACTTGTTCCATGGCCTTGGCTAGTAATCTCTTCATGCCCCAATAGACATGTAATGACTGCTTATATAAAGACATTCTCCCTCTTGTGTGCCCCGGGTCAGGGAGAAAACTCTCCCAATCTTCCATTTCAGGCTCAGAGAGTTCCTGCATTGCATCTTCCTCTAATTAATAAAATATATTTCATTAAAACTAACAAAATATAAATAATAATCCATATCCAAATATCAAGATCTTATCATGAAATGTTTGGGTAACGTATGCCATTGTGGTGAAGGTATAAGATAACCCAAACCATTAAAATAAATTCTGGAAATTAATGATGGAGTAGGGCGAATCACTTAGATATTTCATTAAAACTAACAAAATATAAATAATAATCCATATCCAAATATCAAGATCTTATCATGAAATGTCTGGGTAACGTATCCCATTGTGGTGAAGGTATAAGATAACCCAAACCATTAAGAATTTAATAATCCATATCCAAATATCAAGATCTTATCATGAAATGTCTGGGTAACGTATCCCATTGTGGTGAAGGTATAAGATAACCCAAACCATTAAAATAAATTCTGGAAATTAATGATGGAGTAGGGCGAATCACTTAGATGTGTATGCCATTATTATTTACAAGCACGACATACTATTATATGATTTAGAAGAAATGAACTAATTAATTAAAATTAAATTAAATATTTTTGTTGAAAAGATGCTTTAATTTGTAAAAAGAAAAGTTACTAAATTTACCATAATTTTATTTTAAAGTACCACATTAAAGTAAAATTATATATATATATATATATATTCTATGGGATAAAGGACCAAATTATCCAAAAATAATAAAACCATTGTAACACCAACACGATGTAGGACTCAATAAGTTATAGGGATCTATTTTTCTTGCATTATAACAAGGTTATGAAACATATATGAGAGATATAGAAATTTTGTGTCAACTAATGTTTAAATTTACAAAATGTTACCACAGCTAATTAACAGAATTCTGAATGGTGTGAACTATTCCATTACTGTATTGAAAGGTTTTGTTAAAAAATCCTTAACAAGGATAGAAGATGTTGAAAGGAAAGTAGATATGGGAAAACAATGTACTCGGAAATCTATTAAAGAACTGTTTGAAAATTTTGATAAACTTCATATAGCACCCAAACAAAAACCGATTCCTGTTTTTTCTTTATTCAAGAGATCTGTAAATATTCAACAACCTGTTAAGCTTGTTGATAGATTTCTTTTTCTCTTCCCTAAAGAAATGGTCGAAGAAAAATCTGAGCCAATGACTATCTACTCACTTTTTAAAGAAGTAGAGAAACCTGAAAGCTCAGAACCACATCTGTTCCCTATCTATGAGCCTCTCCAAAGTCAATATACCACATATCTAGCACCTGATCTCAGTGGAAAAGGAAAACTTCCAGAAACACATAACTTCCATCCTAAAACATACAGAGAATGGAATATAGACAATCTGAGTGTTCCTTGGATTCGACAAATGGTAGATCTTATGTTTACAGAATACAAGCTCATGTACCTAAGGGGCAAAAATGAAATAGAAGCTTGTAAATCTATTATTCAGTGCTTTACTGGAACTTTGTTGAGATGGTGGGAAACAGAGTCATCACTAGCAATAATAGAAAAAATGGAAAATGAAATCTTGAAAGATGAAGTGGGAGATATCATTCATAATTCTGATGGAGTTCCACAAACCAATATGATTGCGGCACTAACTTCATTCATTTTAGAACATTGGTGTGGAGGATAACTTGAACTTGTCAATAAGAATGAGATAATCATCATGAATATTAAATGTAATAAAATGTCTCATTATGAATATTTTCATGGAGACTGGATTCAGAGAATATATGAGGTTAAAGATAGCAAAAATATCTTGTGGAAACAAATCTACTTAGTAGCATTGCCTTCAAAATTTGTAGATTTTCTAAGGCAACAAGATGCTTTTCAATTGCCTTTTGAATCCTTTACTTGGGAAGAAATATATAGCATCATAACAAAAGTTCTGGTAAATATATGCACTAGTATGAAGGTTAATAAATCTCTATAGAAGATGCCAAGATTACCAGACAGAAAATCCATCTGTAATAAGTATGGTCTTGCTATAGATGACCTCATAGTAAAAGGAAGAAAAGCTAAAAATAAGGCCAAGAAAGAAAAAAGACAAGAATACATAAAATATCCACATAGGAAAAGAAAAGGGACCAAGAAAGGATACTATAGATATGTGCCAAAAACACATTACTATGAACCCAAGGATATTCATCTCCAGACACATAAGAAAGATCAGTGGAATAAATTGATTTGTTGGCTCCGTGGCCAGCCCGGACAACCTCAAATTGTTGTCCTTTATTAGAAGAATCTAAGAGAAACAGAGGAAAGAAATCCTTTGAAGCTGCAAAGAAGAAAAAGACAGTAAAAATAGAAGGCATGGTTCCAACCCTATGTTATAAATGTGGTTCTAAGAATCACAAATTTGAAAATTGTAGAAACATCTCATTTATAGAACAGATACAACAACGACAACTCTATTCAACAGTTGAATCCTCTGAAAGTTATTTTTCATAATGCTCTGATGAAGAATTAAACATGCACATGAATGAATGTGACTTCACTGATTCAGACAACTGTTAGTGTGAATCAAACACTAAATCATAAATCTCTTTCGATGAAGACCATGTTTCTTAGCCAAAGGAGAAGGTTCTCATGGCACAAACCATGGAAGATGCAGAAACAAATCTACTTGCCCAAATCAGAACATTGGGAGAAGAAGAAATGAAGGAAAAGTTACTAGAAAATTTTCTAGGCACAATGCACAAAAATTAGGGGAGCAGTAGCAAGACTACCTCTAAAAATGAACCAAAGGCATTATTCATCGATGCCTTATTTGAAGGAAATACAAGATCTTTCCAAAGAAGCCAACTAAGATTAAGACTAGAGCCTTCACATTAGGAGAAGTTATCCAAGAGATTCATCATCTCGAAAAAGAGATTGTCTCTCTAAAAGCACAGGTCTCTGAGTTAGAAAAATGGAAGAAATCTGACGATGAATATGATGAATACTACACTAATCTAAATATTGAAATATTTGAAGGAAAAAAGGATGATACTATAGGATTCACCGACATGAGAGTAATGGCTATCAAGTATCAACAACATCATGTTATGCTAGATATCTATATAAATGGTGAAATGTTTTCCCAAAGAACACTTATTGACTCCATGCAGATGTCAATATTCTGACTCAAAAATAGTACCTACAAAGTACTGGGTAAAGTCCTTTAGAGAAGTGATTGGGTTAGGAAACAAACATCTATTGTATGAAGTCACTCAGGCCTCTATTTGCTTTAAAGAGCATTGCATCAAATTAAAATTTGTTGTTGCAGACATTCCTATTGACTGTATTTTGGGGAATGTATTTTTAGCAGCTGTGAAGCCACATGAATTCAACAGATTGAAAAATGGCAAGGTTGGTTATTTTATATCTATACCAAGCTCAGATTGAAAATTACAAACAATCAAGTTACCCTTCGTCTCTACTCCCAAAGTGTCTACTATGGTACAAGCAATGCAACAGATTGAAAAGGAAAAAAATAAAATTGAAGATCTCAAGGAGCTAAAGACCACCATAAAGATAGGAGACTATCTTCAGACTTATATAATTAAACAAAGGATCTCAACTCTGAGATCACAGATAGAAAAATAATGATGTGCTAAAGAACCAAATGCGTTTAAACAGCACTGTGTAGAATTTCCCTACAAAGATAAGTATGAAGGGAAAACCTGCAAGAGTAGAGCAATCCCTATGAACAATGAATATAGAGATCTCTGTCAAAAAGAGATAGAATGCCTTCTGGATAGAAGATTGATTAGAGAATCCAATAGTCCTTGGAATTGCTATGGTTTTTATGTTAATAAACATTCAGAACAGTTAAGTGGTATCCCAAGACTGGTCATAAACTATAAACCTCTAAATACTGTCCTCTCAAATGATACTTACCCCATTCCTCACAAAGGAAATCTTTTAGCAAGAATAACAGGGGCTAAAGTATTTTCTAAATTTTATATGAAGTCAGGATTTTGGCAGGTGGCAATTAATGAAGATGATAAGTTTAAGACTACTTTCAGTGTCCCAGGAGGACACTATGAATGGAACGTCATGTCTTTCGGACTAAAGCATGTCCCCTCCAAATTCTAGAAGGTTATGGATAATATTTTCAAGCCATATTTTGATTGGTTACTAGTATACATTGATGATATAATTATATTTTCTAAAAGCATCCATGATCACTTTAAACATATCCAGAAATTTGTACAACTTGTCAAAACCAATGGATTGGTTCTTAGCAAGAAAAAGATTGAATTATTTCATAAAAGTCTCAAGTTTCTTGGTCGAACAATTAAAGATGGGCAGATCACTCTGCAAAACATGCTCTCAAATTTGCTGATAAATTTCCAGATATTATCATTGACAAAACTCAATTACATAGATTCTTGGAATGTTTAAACTATATGATGAACTTTTACAAATATTGTGCCAAAGATATATCATTACTCAACAGAAGGCTGCAAAAAATCCAAGCCCTTTGTCTCATGCCCACACTGAAGCTGTCAGAAAAATTAAAATGAAGGTAAAAACTCTTCCTATTCTTCATATCGATGATGAAGATTCTTTCAAAATTGTTGAAACAGATGTCAACAATGAAGGGCGGGGAGGAATTTTGAAGCAAAAGAAAGAAGGAGAAGAACAAATAGTTTAGTTTTCCTTAAGGAATTGGAGCCCACCTGAGAAAAACTATTCTACTATAGAAAAAGAGGTCAAAGCAACTTGGAACTGCATTGATAAATTTGATATCCACTTGATACACAAAAAGTTTCTCTTAAGAACAGATGCCTCTGCACTAAAGAAAGTCCTTAGTAAAGCTATAAAGAAAGCAGGAGAAGCTAAGTTCGCAAGGTGGCAGACTCTGTTTTCAAATTTTGACTTTGAAGTCGAACACATCAAAGGTGAAAAGAATTATCTGCTTGACTTCCTAAGCAGAGAATATTTAAATCAAAAAGACACTGCCATGGTGATAGTAACAGAATGGGACCCTTCCAAACATACAGAGGCTCTGAGAAGTATTTCTAGAACACAAAATTGGGAAGAATACTATTCCAAATGGAAACCAACATGGCAACTAAGAAACACAAAAGTGCTCGATGCAAATTTAACCTCATTTAGATATTCAGCACTTAGTACCTGAAAGGAAAGTCTACCCCAGTGGTAGCAAATGGATACACAACATGGTGTATTAGAGGAGTATGACGGCTGCACATTTGGCTAAAGAATCCCTAAGCCAAAATTTTAGAGATATCACTATGATCTGGACAGAAGGAGGCAACCAGAGGAGAATCTTCAACAAATATCTTGCCATAAACTGGACCAGATGGTCGGGATGGTATGACATGCCAGAAATGTGGCCACAGGGAAATCCAAGCACTATCTTCTCAAATACCATTTACAACTTTTCAGACTACAAAAAGTAGGGAACACTTACTATGTCACCAAAGTACACATGTAATAATGATTACACAATAAGATGTCAATTAATTATATTATAAATAGATACATTTAACTATAAATAAAATTTAATTTATATAGATAAATTAAGAATAAGTTTAAAAAGGCATTTAGTTGTTTTTAGTGTGATTTTTTGTAAGTTTCTTAGTTTTTTCCCTTCTAATTTCTCTAAAATCTGGCAGAAATTTATTGAAATCACATGTTTGATGGGTAACTCCTGCACAATCCAAGTGCCATAGGGGTCTTTTAGGGCTCTAAATCCATATATATATAGTGAAAAACCAGTTTAAATAACAGAAACCAAAATTTAGCCTCAAATTAGTCTGTCACCGAAATATCCAAAAAATCACCCTAAAAACAACTCCTAAAAAACCTTGATAAAAACCAAAAATATTAAATACAATATATAATAAATCTTAAAATCTTAAAATGTAACCTGAAAAATCACTATGAAAATATCTTAAAAACAACAAACTCTTAATGAAATATGTCCTTAAATCAAATTTTCTAAATAACTTCTATGCCAGGTACAAAGCTGAATGTCTAAATTGTGTTTTCTCAAGTCATATTTTGAGGAGTCATTATGTTGCATATTCATCAACTAATTTTCCAAAAACATTGTCTTCTACTTATGAACTCCAGCGAACGACCACTCATGAAGCCCTTCGAATTTAACTTCACAACATATTGAAGTACCCTCATTAGCCTCTTAACACTTGCCGAGATATGATCACATGTAAAGGGTTGTAATGTCATTCATTTAATGTTTAAATATGAATTAAGATAAAAGACATATCAGAAACCATGAAGTGTTCCCTTTCCTTCTGTCCTCCTTTTCATATAATCCACACGGTTAGAAAAAAATTTAGGGACGCCCGATTACTTTTCGAGATTGAAACTCTAAGTTCTCACAATATCAAATGCCCTTCCTCCCATGACTGAAACACACTCAAATAAATGCACGCTCAAATAATTGAAATGTATCATTTTTACTCAACATAATTGTGATATAATTCACACTCAACTAATTGAAATGTATCATTTTTCCTCGACATAATTGCGATATAAGGAGAGAGAGTTGGGATTTTCCTTATTCTATGTTCTGT
Source organism: Pinus tabuliformis (assembly GCA_031772625.1). Lineage (NCBI taxonomy): Eukaryota > Viridiplantae > Streptophyta > Pinopsida > Pinales > Pinaceae > Pinus > Pinus tabuliformis. Next base: position 1,440,149,894 of record CM062818.1, on the reverse strand, counting down.
TTTAAAACTATTTGTATTAAGATGATAAATGTATAAAATTTCAAGTATTTATAATGATAATGATATTTTATATTTCAATTTTAATTAGATTAACTGATTTTTATTTAAAAGTAGAAATAGTAGCGATAGATTCAATTTTTCTGAGGTCTTAACCTTAAAATTATAGATCATATTGAGGTAGTGGTAGAACATGTGGTTGTATCTAGAGAAAGTGTACCGGTATAGAGTTATCTTAACCACAAATCTACCTAGAGCCAAGAGGGCTCAAATTTCATTATATGCAAACTTATTTTTATAATGTAAAACTTGAAAAAATATTTACAAGTCAAGAGATTTACTCCCTTTCATCGCTTGATAAATTTGTGGTTAAGATAAATCTATAGTGGCATTCACTCTCTCTCTCTCTCTCTTTGTATATATAGACCATGTATAATTATTCACTGTTTAAATTGTATTTTTGAATAATTTATCATTAGTAATATTTTATATTAAAAATTTAATGAGTTACACATTTTCCCCTTATTAAGAACTACCTAAATTATTTATGTTTAATTGCTTTTTTTCTAGTGAAAATTGAATTGTTTTACTAAGGTAAATATTAACACATATATATATTAGAAAATAGAGAGAAAGCAAAGAGATCCATTAAACACAACACCAAACACAATCTATTTTATTGATCTCAAGGGTTACATATTTATGGTATATAGATCACTGACAACAGCACATCTAGATGGCTATTACAACTCACATATAGGAAACTGACTACTTCTAGATTGACACCTATGGACTCATAATGAAAACTCACACACTACATGAAAACATTACTTCCAACACCCTCCATTAATGCTTACATGTAGAAAATATAAAAAACCCACATTACAACAACAAATAAATCTTTGTCAGATTTATCTAATATGGTCATCATTTACACCCACATCCACTCTAGAATCTTGAAGACATCGCTCTTTCACCACCACATCTTTGAGTTGTCACTTGAACTCCATTTAAAATGTAACTCTGACCATCGTTGATGAAATTTCTAGAATTGACGCTTCTCAACCTACCAGAGCGCAACGGGTTAGTCTTGATACTAAACCATCCTATGAAACTACCACCATATGTGGATCCACGACCCTCCGCAGCCTTAGTTATCTAGGATAGCATTCTGGATACAGAATGTCTTCAACAAACAATTCCACAACTTGACCTTATAAAATAAATTGTATTGACGCTCCCAAAGCACGATGGGTCACACCAGCTTGACCTTATTAAAAACTACCTATGACTAATTCTCCTGGAACATGACGGGTCACATTAGTATGTTAAATAATTGATCTATTATTTATGGTTATGCATCATTTGATTTTATTTATTTATTTTTCTTCTACACAACAAAATAATTTTACAACCCACACCATGCAATACAATACCATACACCATACAATATTCAATTGATAAAATACCAATAAAACCACCCAAAACATCAACAAAATCTCTCACACAATCTTTTCAACACAATCAGCTGCCTGAATCATTAAACATCTACCACTTTATAGCCTCTACCACGTAGGCTATAAAATGGTCATGTCAAACCCTTTGTGGTGTGAATAGTGAAACATGTGATAAAATTCACGTCCAATTAAATGAACGAATCAAACCATTCGAGCAAACGCTTGAGGTTTTTTTTTTTAAATGAGGATTTTCTCCACATGACCTTCATAAAAAATAAACTTATAAAACATAAACTTCAAAAGTAATTGAGTGGAAGTGCCTCATGGTGCATGTGGCAATAGTGGGCCTTCGGCAATGTTCGTAAGAAACACAGCCAAATTGGCCATTGTAATATCCTCTGCGTACTAGACGTATAATTGACCATTTCCTTATCCTGTAATGCTCAGTCATATAAGGGTTGAAAGAATTTACAGACCCTCCCGACCACAAATCCGAAGGGTTTCATGTCTACTCTGTAGACAATATTTCTCACTAGTTCACCAACTGTGACGCACATGCACCCTCGACCCATTAAATTATTGCACCATGTAACAGTTACAACACGGTCTCTGCCCCAAATTTCGTATGGTAGGTGAATGCCACCAGATTCTGCATGGTTTTCCCATTACTCTCGCCTTTTCCCACGCAATCTTTCTCCTACGGCGGCGATGACAACGTGGCGACCATCTTCCTTTTGGAGTGTGTATCAAAAGAGCTTGATCACATAAATATTGGATTATTCCCAATCCGCTCTGGACTCTCCAATACCTCCTCTTGTGACTTGACAGAGCACGTGGAGGGAAGTATTTTGTAAACATTGCAGGGAGCATATCCACATAGTAGTTATACCCTCGGTACCTCCTCAAATATTCCATGTACCTTCCATATCTTTCAGATCAGGTTGGATTTTTTTTCTTCGCGAATTTGGTCCACACTAGAAATAAAAAACAGACAAGCAGATCACAACACTTCAACACCATGGAACAAACAACACACCAGAATAAATTTTTTTTCAGACAAACAATAAATCAACCACTCTATTAAACTAAACTAATTTATATATGGAAGATTAGCTCTCACAACTCTCACATTTTCCGGGCCCTCACTTAGGTTGTCAAGCTAGATCTGGCTCTAATACCAAATTAGAAAATAGAGAGAAAGAAAAGGGATCCATTAAACACAACACCAAACACAAAATTTTATCGATCTCAAGGGTTACATATTTATAGTATCTAGATCACTCACAATGCCACATCTAGATAGCTATTACAATGCATGCATAGGAAACTTACTACTAGATTGACACCTAGGGATTCACAATGAAAAGTCACACATTACATGGAAGCATTACTTCCAACAATATATACACAAAATTAGAGAGAGAATGAGTTTATATTGAAATATATTTGTTAATATGGATATTCACACTATTTATTTAAGTTATATATTGAAATATTTAAAAGAGAAATAAAATTTGCTTTTAAATTTTGATTACTTTATCTATTTAAAGTTGTATAAAATTATATTATCTAACGTAAACATCTAGATATTTTAATTATTACTCAAAGAGTGAAACTGAAATATCTAGGAACCAAGTGAGAACAATGAGAATGTGAGAACCAAGTGAGAACAATGAGAATGTGATTATTAACGTTTTATAATTATTTTAATTATAATTAACCATACATGTATATCATTTATGTTTTTATTATAGTCGACAATGTTTTTCATTTAAAGTACTATTTTTAAGGGACACATGTCATCTCCAAGTTCAACATGGACATAATTACACATCACTCTCATTCTTGACTGTTAAATTAGCCTTTGGGCTCAATTAAAAATGGTTTCCTAAACTACACATATAATTGGATCAAATTCCACCCACATGTCCTTTATAAAATTTGATTTTTGGTTGCACAAAAGAGACCATATTAAATGGTTTCGTGACCCAAGTGCATAAGCTCAACTTTATAAAGTCTCATTGTGTGTTTACACCAAAAAGACCATATTAAATGGTTTCATTACCTATGCACACATAAGAGAATCAAGACCCTATACTATGTCCTCCTTAAATTTAATGTCAAAATATTTCAATTAGAGTAATTTAATAAACAATTTGTACCCTTAATTACAAAGATTCAAATCTCTTGACACAATTTTGCAATAATTACACTAATTCAAATACCTTACTTAAATCAATGCATATTTATATTAAGAAATATATGATAACAAGTGTAAAAAAAAGGAGTGTAAAAATCTTCTCCATTTTTATTAATCCCTAATAAATAAATAAAAATTGTAAACTTTTTATATATTTTTATAAAATTTCAATGGAAATAATATTATCCTAAGTAAATCATTTAAAAAACTAAAATTAATCTTCATTTAAAAATAAAAAATATTAATTGTAACTAAAAAAATTTACATTATTAAAATATATTAAAATCTATAACCAAATTACCAATTTTCTATACTATTAGAAAAAATGTTGTATCTAGATTCTGAGAAACAATAATGAATTATAAACATAATAAAAAATATACTAAATATCTATGGTGTGATTTACCAAAATATCTCCATCCAATACCCTCATAAATGGATTCAACCATTGCATATCTACTATTTAGGACTACACTCTATATTTATGTTGTAAAGTAGTTAGAAACCGTTATGTTGTAAAGTAGTTAGAAACGAGAATAATGTTTTTATCTATTAGGTGTCTATCCGAAAAAATAAGAACAATATTTGATGCCCACAAGAAACCTATGAACGTGTTCACTAAAGTATCATATTAGTAAAATAGGTGAATGTTTATTATTGTTTTTACTTCAAATGAAAAGTAATCATTATTTAAATAACTTTTTACCTATGAACGTGTTTACTAAAGTATCATATTAATAAAATAGGTGAATGTTTATTATTGTTTTTACTTCAAATGAAAAGTGATCATTATTTAAATAATTTATTATTCTTATTATATGAATTTTAGAGTAAGCAATAGGCTGAAACATTTCAAGTTAGTCTCCTTTTTAGGTAATTTTGATTCGATTCAAAATTTACTCTCTATACAGAAGATAGGGTCAACTCAATATTAGCAGAGACAAATAGAAACCAAAAAAAGAATATAGATTAAACAAGTTTGTAGAGAAGATTCAACATCATAGAAAACATAAAATATATCCATGATTAGTAACTAGCGAGAGTGAACCTAATCTGAGACTAAGACCTAGATGGGCTCTTTAGTGGCCTCAGATGTTTTCCCTAGCAAGGCCAAAATACAAGATGTTGTTTAATTCACTCCATCCTTCCATATAAGTCTCTCAAATGCTGAAATAGATTCTTAATGGAGTGGAGAATGTTTACTCCATGCTCATGCTTGTCATAGACTATGTGTCCCCATAGAAAACCTCATCTACCAATAGAGATGAATATTCTATATATATTGATTTAAAGTGCCTCTCTCGTGTCTTTTGTTTCGTATCCAATATGCCCATTTAGTGAGAACCTCTGTGTCTACGAGGGGGTGTCTTTTTGATAAATATTGTCTCTCAACATATGTGAGTTCTTCTAGAATATGCCATGGCGTGAGTATTGTCCCTCAGCATATGTAAGTTCTTCTAGAATATGCCATGGCATGAGTTCACAATAATGCAATGCATAGTCCTCCAATCAATGGTGTATGTGAGCATTGCCCCTGTGGGCCTGCTATTAGTAATAGGAGACACCCCTCTGAACTAGTTCCCTTTGAAGAGGCATGGGGAAAGGTCAGGGGAACAAAAAATCTCAAGCAAGGGCTAGGATAGAGTAAGGAATTCAATTTAACATGAGAATAGCCATGTTATTTGAGGGCTAGACCAAATAATTCCACTGGCATAGGACATACCTAACTAGAGAAATACTTAGAAATGCCACACAAGAGGAAGAGAGAAGAACAAGGCAACCTCAAGATAATTACCACCAAGAGACACTGGAAAAGGAGCTCTTAAAAAGTGTACATGGAATATGGATTATGTAGTAGAAAAAGCCAAACGAAGAGAACGAAGGGTGAAAAAGATGAGGAGGTGGGAGGCTTAAAGTTAGGAGATGTATAGGGAATCCAAGAGGGAATGCTAGAGTTGATTTAAATATAGGAGGAATGAACTAGAAGAAAAAACCTACATATGGAAGGAGATAGGAGAAAGGCCAAAACCTTAAACATTAACGTTGCCTAGGTGCTATCCAATTTGTAAGAGATAAGATACAAAAAATTAAACCACTTTTTAATTACAAGATAAGATCAACAAAACCAAGTCATTGTACTTGCGCAGTGATGGAAAAATCTTCCTCTATAAGTGGAAATTTTTTCTCTACAAGAAATTTTATAGCATATAACACTATGTTTGAGTCAGCCCACATAACTCTTAGTTCTAAAATTATCTGAGTCCCTTCAATCTCTAGCCTCTCAATCCGTTGCAAAGTTGTCTCCTTTGAAACCAATTATATATATTGGTGCACAATGAGTGTCATGGGTGATATCAAAACACTCATTACCATCACATGAATGAGACTAGTTATCGCACATACCAAATGCCAACTAGCTCAATGTCAATGACATAATTTTCAAGTTTTGGAAGGCTAGTATAATTTCCTTTTCACTATAGCATATTTCCATTAAAACAATCTTGGTGGTGTCATTCCATGTCCCATAGTTTGTTGGCCAAGTCGGGTCGGATAGAAATAGTCCCCCTCCCTCCTTGCAACTAACAAAATTTGAGTATTTTGCTTCTTAATTGTTAGTAGTCATGCATGAAAACTTTTAGAAGTCACCCAATAAATTTCATTAATATAAAATATAAAAATAAAAATATGTTAGCTTCGATATATGGTACTTTTTTAAAACAACAATGGTAATTTTTCACTGAATTTGAATATGGAATAAAAATATGAAATGAAGGTTATTGAATTGGAGTTATAAAATTGAATTTGTGTATAAGTCTATTATATTTGCGCTTTTCATAGTCGTATGTTAATTTTCATGAAAGATATAAAGCATATGTTTCTACTAACGAAGGTTTTTAGTGCCATACTGATGGATTTTCCTTTAAAATATATAGAATTTAAGGGAATACATTATTCTAGTGTGGTGGTATTTTGTCAAAATTTATAATTTTAATTTTATTTTATTTTTAAATTGTGAACTCATTTTATCCTTGAAATTAAAAGGGCTTCTGTTACTTCAAGGTACAAGGGTCTTCATATTATAAAAAAAAATATTATTATTCTGTAAGTACATCTTAGTCTATTCTACACCAACATATAACTTATTTTTAAAATAGTTGTGCTAGTAAAAGTTCATATTAGAAATAATGGAGGAATGTGTTCTAATATTTTGATATATACCAAGGCAAGAATATATTAAAAATGGTGTGTGTGTGATTTGTATAGCTAACATGATATGTGTTTATAGTAGTTTTATTGGTGAGAGATTAGTGTAGCCTATACAAAACTAATTTCAAAAAATAAATTTATTTGGAGGTATTCACTCTAAACCTAAATACAAACAAACTAAATGAATAAACATGTACGATAAAAGTTTCACTCCCAAAAAAACAAAAAAAACTAAAATGGAAGAAACATGGATTCATTTTAGAGAATATTAATGTTGTATAGTGCATGTACATTCTAGGAATGCATGTGAGTTCAAGTAATATGCATGTGCATTTTTCACTAACTATTCACAAGGCCATTTTGACAAGAATGCACAAAATAAATCTTGTAGGAATATACGGCCATTAACAGCATGTACCTACTACAAGGAACACTTTAAGGGTATCGTCGATCTCTTAATTGGGATAGTTAGCATGGGTATTTGTTTTGGGACCTGGACATGACAAGGGGAGAAAAAACTGAATGTTATTACCTAAGGGAAGCTTATAGCCATCCAGGGCTAGAAACAATTTCTTGAATAACCACTCATGGTCTCTTGAGAATATAGTTTCCCTATTATTGTGGGTGTTGATCGCACTTGGTGATTATGAATAGAAGGTATATGTTCTAGCACCTTGAAAAAAATAGACCTCTTCTCACCTCGTCCACATTTACCCTTTTCTCCCCACCCTGTCATTCACTCCTCTCCTAATCTCACCTAACTCCCACTCTTGTCTCACCTATCTCCTACTGCCACCTACATCCCTCCCTTACACACCCACACTCTTCCTCTTCTCACCTCCTCCCAATTTTCCTCTCTTACACCACCCCATCATACCCACCTCTCCTTATCTCACGTATCTCTTCCTTTTCTTACGCATCCCCCCATTTTCCTTCCATACTCATCTACCTTTTATTTTCACTCATGTCATCTCCCAACCCATTTATCTACTTCACCCGGTTTACCCCTCATCTCCACCTTCCCATAATCCATGACATCCCCCTTCCCCTCAACCCCACCCTTATGTACTATTCTCCTCTCTAGCCTTTCATTCAATATATATCACCCTCTCCCTTGGCTTCCTATTTATATCCTTCATTTCAAGCACTACCTCTCCCATTCACACATACCCTTAATGTATTCTCACATTCTCCTTGTTTTCCCTTATCATCCCAACAGCTCACACCCTCCTATCCTACTCTTTCCTCTTCACCCTCCCTTATCCCCATTGTCTCCCTCCCATTCCTATCTAAATTCACTCTCTTACCAACTTTTTTCCCAACCCTCTAATGTATTTTCACCGTATACTTGAAAATAGTGATGGGATTTTATGATGTTGTTGTGACCATTCAAATGTGAAAACTAATAATATATCATTTTTATTTTTATAATTTTTATATAGCTATGTAAAATTTTAAGATTTCCTAATACTGTCATTTTCTACTAGTGTGAGCTTTTAGTACATTAATGATGTGATTTCCCTAAAACATTCAAAAATTTTAGAAAACACATTATTGCAGTACAAGGCCATTTTTCAAAATTTATAATATTATTTTTAGGGGTGAGCGCATGGAATTTGGTTACACTCTTTGGAAAAGAGGGCACATTTTGGTTAAAAAATATGCTCAATCGAGCAATTCTAAGTGCTTGACTAAGAAATTTCTAAGCGCTAGATTGAGTTGCTTAGGCGCTTAAACATAAATCGATCAGGCATTTAAATAAACCCTCAATCAAGCTCCTTTTTAACCTGAGTTAGAAACTCTACCGAGAGTTAGGTCTCAATCAAGCTATATGGTTCGATCGAGATCTACAGGTCAATTGAGTGCTATGGGTTGATCGAGTCCTATTTCATATTAAAAACCCAAGGTTGCATTCTGCGGAAGACATTTTGCGTAGACTGTGAGGAAAAAAGAGTTCAACAGATAATTTCTAAGCTCGATCGAGATGGAGGAACTCAATCGAGTTGTCCATCAACCCCACCAATGATCTAGAGGCTCAAGCAAAGGTATGTTGTGTGTCTTTCGTGCCTCTATTATTAAATTTTCTTACAAAATAAAATAAATTAATTTGGAAAAAAAAAACTACCATACAAAAAAAAAAGAACAAGCACAAAAACCACCATGAAAACCACAAAAAACCACCAATAAAACCCTTGAAAACCACAAAAAACCTAGAAAACCACCAAGAAAATGCTTGAAAACTACCAAAAAAACTATAATTTAGGTCTTAAAGTTTTTTATTTCATTGTATAGGTTATGTGCAGTAGTAGCATGATTATTATGAATATTTTCTATGGTAAAAAAGAAATTATTTAATTATTTTACGTTTTAAAGTTTTTCTTAAGAATTTAGTGACTTTTTTAAAATGATTTTTTGTTATTTTAAATGAATTTTAAATTTCCAACATATTTGACTAGAAATGTGCCCCGAAACTATCCAAAAAAAAAAAAACATCTAAACTATAACCCACAAATAAATAAATTAGGAGCTTTACATTGTCTTGATGAATATGGTTGCTCATGTGAACCTCTATTAAGTCAAATACAAAATTTTGTTTGAATTTTTATTTCAAATTTAAATTAATTTATATTTTAAATATTTTTTAATAATAAATATAGTATTTTTTTTTACAAAATTAACTGTAATTGAATAAAATATTAAGTAAATTAAAAGTCTAAAAAGCGAAATTTTTGTTATATATATGTAAATACACAAAGTTATATATATATATATATATATATATATATATATATATATATATATAGATATATATATATTTGTGTGTGTGTATGTATATATATATAACATTACATAACTTTATCTATAGTTCTATATAATATAACTATATAATTATATCTAAATATAATTATACATAAAATTTAACATAACTATATAATTATATATAACATAACAATAGCTGTAATATTATATATATATATATATAACATTTCACATAGTTTTATAACTATTTAACATAATGTGCTCTTCATAATAACATAAAATGGGTGATGTTCAACAACGTTTTAAGAATCAAGTTTATCTAATATGTAAATTTCCTTAAAATTTCCACAACTTGTATTTCTAGAGTTATTTTAATTTAATGATATGACAACTATATATATCTTTTAGTTGCCACCCTTATCAAATTTATTTATTGAGTTATGATTTTGTAACTTACACTTCCTATATTTTTATTTAACTATATATATATATATATATATATATATATATATATATATATATATATATATATATTCAAGTTTTAACAATGCATAATTGATACATGCATTAAATCCATGAGAAAAAGTGCATTTAAAGTGAATATAGGAATTTTGGCTCTTTTCTAATTTGTACCATATTGTTTCATTATGTAGTTTGTAGTACTAGAAACATTGCCTTCATGTTCTTGCACATAGTACATGTCATTTGTCAAATTAAAACATTATAAGAACTTGTCTTATGGAGTATTTGGTTAGCATGAAATTTTGTTAGTTTTGAAAATGTGTTTATTTCAATTTTTACATATATTTACATATTTATGCTCTAAGAACAAAATGCATTATTTAGAAATGGGAAAAAATGTAACATATATTTTATCACTTCATTCGATTGTGTTCACATGGAACTCAATACTTTGGTTCATAATTTATAAAAAGGAGACTCTAAAGTTTAGGACTTCAGCCTAGATTATTGTACTTGAGTTTATACATGGTTTTCTTGTCAACATTATTTCTATGTCTACATCATTTTATTGGATTAGTTTATACGTATTATATGTAATTTATGGAGCCATATCTGATTCACCCCCCAACCGCAACTCGTCGGACTGTTGGGGGGTCTTCTATAGATGGTCGGGTTTGTGATAGATCATGTAGCCTAACTAAAGTATGTGTTCCACTCATAGATCCTCTCTTCAACATCAGTGAGATTTTCAAAGGAAGTGTTTCTGTCTCTATCGTTCATGTTGCTACTGATTATTGACCTTCTTCACATGTTTCATGTACACCTCTTTCATTTTAAATCCTATTTAAGCTTTATCTATTTATGTCTTGAAGTTGTATTTAATTTTTGAATCATCTTCAATTGATGTGTTTGAATTTAATGTATATGTTATTATGCTTCTAGTTTGTTATATATAATTTATGTTTATGATTTGCAAACCCTTAGTAGGGAATAGATGAGGATCATAATGCACTGTCAATCCCTCCATGGAAAATATCACAATTGATGATGTTAAGGCCCAGTAGACACGGATCACACGAGGGATGGATAAACTATCTACTAGTTTTTCTACTAGGCATAGTTTGTCTTTGATTCTCGATAGCATCAACAGATTGATCAATGCATATGAGAGGGAAGGCCAACAAAGACACCTCCTATATTCCATAAATAGGAATAGTAGGTTGGAGTTTAGAGGCCCACATAATTGAAAGACATTGAAAGACACCACCAAGAATGTTAATGTTTGTGGGGAGTTATTTGACATCCCTCGAGACTATTGCACTAGACATGTGAGTCTGATTCTACTAAAATGTTTTAAGAATGTTGATGTGGCCCCTTTTATTTACGATCGATTCATTGGAGCTTGGTGACAATTCCTCCACCATGACGAAGTCCCCATTTTATCTGCAAAGCATATATATGTGGAGTCTGTGTTACATATGAGGCTATATTACACCAGTACTAGATGTAAGTTTTATGGACCTGACTTGGAATGTAGGTGTGATCATATTGGGGCTCGTATGGGGCTCGTAGGGACCTTGCACATGTAGTACCACCTCTGAGATTGTTTCCATGACCATCTCAGAGCATGGTATTGTCGATGGATCTAGAGCATTTTTCACAACTCAATGTTGAGCCCATGGATACCATTGTAGATAGCCTCCAAAGGAAATTGGCCATTTCACATGTTGCATTGCATGGAGAGATGAGTAGAAAAAGTTCATTGCCTCATGACCCACCAGTTCCATTACATGATGATTCATATATTGAGAGTCTAGGGCATGACCAATTTTTTTCATATGCATATACATGTCATGATACCATCCATGAGACTTGGAGGGTGCATGACCCACGTGACACAAACTAAGTACATATATATGGGAATTTTGACTCTTATCATCAAATTATATATTATTTATAATAATAAGTTAGTATTAGATTGAATTTATATTAATAGGTTCATGATAACATGCATAATCATCCCAATTTCATAAATGAGCTTCTCAAGTCATCTAAGGGGGAGGTTGACAAGCTAGGGAGCCTCCTCTAGTGCATGTTTCCATGGCTCAGTCACCTCCCCATCCACCTTTACCTCCACCTCATAATAATGATGGGTTGGAGATTCACTATGTACAACCACATGGACCAGTAGTTTAGGTAGTGACGGTGTGTGTAAGGTGAATAGTGCACACACAAATTGTTTCAATTACAACTATGTGATATGTGGTTCATGATACTTAACACATTTCCCCTAATTACATGGTGTGATGTTTGTTCCTTGCAAGAAAAGAGAAGATGTGCGGATGAAAGGCCACTTAATTTTGCAAATTATGCTATATGTGAGCATAATATAGGGAGATGAAAGATTAGTTCTTTGGGAAAAATTATATTTCCATTACCAACTCAATTGAATTACATAACTTGATTTAATTAAATAACTAAGGTTTTTTTCTTATGCATAATTCATGATTTAACTTCAAGAGATGCCACAATTGAGAACACCCAATAGATAAACCCCCATGTAAAGGATACAAATTTTGCAAACTAGTTGAAGGTATGGAATTTGTAAAATATGTGTACTTAAAATTTTATATTTTACATTTTAAATATGATCCTATGTTAGCAATGAAAATATAATTCATTTATATATAAATTTTAGTGATAAAAATTAAATTTATCTTTTATGTTAAATCATAACTATGTTGGAAAAAAAAAATTATATATAAATGTTAATCATATATTATAATTTAAGTGTTTAAATATTTCCAGTTGAAATATGTATTATATAGTTATAATGTGTTGCTATATATTTCTATAAGTGGTTAATAAAATACAACATTGATTCAAAAACTATATATTTTAAATTTATTTGAATAAATTTTCAAATATCATAATTCAAAATTGTTAATATTTTTTAATCTTCTTTATATAAAATTATTGTATTTAATCAATGATTTCAGGAAAATGTACCATACTACTAAAACAAATTTAAATTTCTTTATTCATCTAATAATGTAAAAAATTAAAACCATAAATATATATTTTTTGATATTTCAGAGTTTTTTTAGTCCACAGGGTCTTGGATAGATGGTGATCGGGTACTCTATTAAGACACTCATTGATGTTTAGTCATCAGTTGAATTCCCCACTCCAATCGTGGTGATATATTTGACATGATGAAGATGTAGTCCAACCAAGCTTACAATTTTTTTTATTTTAAATGTTCTAATATATTTAGCTCCATCTCTTAATTTTCCAAGTGAAGCATTTGACATTTTTCAACACTAGTTCTTATTAGCAACACTTTTTTGTTTTTTCAAGAGACTATATAAATCCTAAACTAAAAGTGATATATACAACAAGGATGGTGTCATGTTTTTGTTCATACATATTACTCACCAAACATTTTAATTAAAATCCAATTCCAACTAAAAGGGATTGTGGGAAGCAAAGGAAAGGGAAAAATTATTTAAAAAGAATACGTGTTAAGAATAAAATTAGAGAAATTGGAGAGTTTGAAGCTTTGTTTTGTTTCAAAAGAAGTCACGTTTACTAAGTGAATCATTTGACATTTTTCAAAATTAGTTCTTCTTAGCAACAATTTTCCATTTCTTCAAAAGACAATATAAATCCAAAACTAAAAGTAGTCCCTATTGAAACAAGGATGATATTATTTTTTGTTTATATATCTCAATTACCCAATATTTCAATTATTTAAATCCAATGTCAAGTAAAAGGGAATGTGAGAAGAGAATAAAATCAATTTAAGTGATTAAAAAAGAATAGGTGTCACGAATAATAGAATATTTGAGATTTTACTAAAGAACAAAAAGAGAGTGGCTAAAAATGAGAAGATAATGAAGATCTAGAAAAGTTAATGAAGAAGATATTGTATAATAATTTTCAAGGTTGTTGAACTAAAGACTAATAGAAATTAAGTTTAAATTCTTATATAGGAAGTATAAATATAGTTTTGAAAGAGAATTATTACAAACCTAATGATATGGAGAATCTTTAGAATTTGGGAGGTTGTGAGATTCTTGAAAAACCAAGCTAGTGTTACCAAATTGAAGGGCCAAGTTTATTTCATAAGAGAAAACAAAAAATATCTATAAATTTATACAAATTTAATAAACTATAAGATAATTTGAGACTAAAATACCATACAATATGTAAATACACACTCCATGATACGAGAAGGAACATATTCAACTAGTTTTCAAGTATGCTAATATTTGGAAGCCTACTATACAAGATCAAATTAGTTGGAAAAGTTTTTCTGGATTAGAAACACCATATCATTTAGTGTTTTGAAATGTGTATTTGAAATTACAATCAAACAATAGTAAGCATAACTTTCTTAAAGGAATAACTTATCATAACTATATAAATTTTCACAATTCCAAAAAAGGTGGAAGAAATGTGCGATGAGAAGTATGAGAAGACCAATAAAATTGTTGATAAAGAAACTGAAAGTAATCAAGAGATAGAGGTTTTAGTGGATTTAGAGAACAAGGAAGATGCTCCAAGGTCTTATCAACAATGGATTTACATTGTTCTCATTTGTGGTGATGAGGGGCACAAATTATTTGAGTGGTTTTTTGGGAAAATGTACATGGAAATTTTAGTACAACAATAAAGTAGGGAACAAGGATGGGTAAGAAGATTTAAAAAACTATATGTGTCTTCAAGGAACCTTTTCTATGCACATGTAAAGATGGATATCCAATGTCTTTTATGCTTTTAATTATTTTCCTCAAATCTTAACAAATTTTAAAATAAGGTTCCTCTTTTTTACTTTTCAACCATACTTTGCAATATATTTCATGATTAAATGTTGAGAAACAAATAGATGAATTTAATCAACATTAGATTGCCAAAATCTAATAGGATTAACATGGTAAACATTTCTAGCATATTATCAATATATGCATGCTAATTTATTTATTTTGCATTTATTATTTATGAATTTAATATTGATTAATCACATGAGCCTTCCATGGAGCATTAAATTGATATGAAATAATACACTGGTTTTTCTGCAAGTGTAGATGTACACTACACTTTGTATGTCATTAAAAAACTTGTTCTCTTTAAAAAAATCTCGTAACCTTGACCCGGACATATACAAGAATGCAATAGAATACATATACAAACATAAAAATAGAAATGCAGTGCTTGATAAAGAACTGGATCTAGATTTTTCACTGAGGAAAAAACTGCGATGGCGAGGGTTTCTACGAGGGCCTATGCGATCGAGCTCCACGATGGTGCTGGCTTGAGTAATAACGGAGAGATGGCCCGCATGAAGCAGATAGCCTGGAAGTCGACTAGCGAGAAGGCATCGTGGAAGCAGCGTGCAAAGAAGGTTGCGTCGAAGACTGCCCCAGTGACGGGAGGAGTAAAGAAGCCTCACATATTCAGGTTCAGCTCCGTTTCCCTCCGTGAGATCCGAAAGTACCAGAAGAACACTGAGCTATTCCCCTTCCAGTGCCTGGTGAAGGTGGTTGCCCAGGATCTCAAGACCAATCTGAGGGTTCAAACTGTTGCCGTCTTTCTACAATTGAAGGAGAGGAGCTTTCGAGGGCTAGATCGATGCTTTCTCGCAGCAAGGCGATTAGATCTTAGGCCTCGTGCAGTGCTAAAGCCTAGATCTGAAAAAAAATCTATCTTTTTTGCCGTAGATTCCTCTTGCCATAGATCAGCTGCAGTTGGGTTCCTCAAGGCAAGGCAGATCCACAGCTATTTTCATGAGATCACGGTTCTACATAGATCTGATGCAGATCTAGATGGGTCGGATCTGGATCGTATCGAAGCCACTTCAGTGGAAAGGGAAGACCACAAAACTGGCCCCTGGACGCAGATTGCCAACTATGATGAGATAACTCCCAAGCGTTTTCAAATTTTCATTAGAACACCCACAGGGAATACAACAATGACCTGGGTTTATGCTACAGACATCGTAATAGATTTGAAAAACAACATTTCCGATCAGATCAGCTACTTGGCTGACAAGCAACACTTATTAGCAAGGGGCAGATCGCTACAGGACTCTAGATCCATAAAGGATTACAAAGTCAAACCAGGATCTACAATCATTCTCAATATGAGACTAAGAGGAGGTGCAACAACAAGCAAATCAATAGAAGGAGGAAGCGGATCCAAATCAAATCACAACCCAGATCTACACCAGCAGCACAGAAGTGAAGGAACATCTTACAAGAATTAGAAGCCGGAGAACCCATAGTATTAACCATTTCTTTTATCAACGTTTTGAATCCCAATCGGGATCCATCATCAGGACAAACTTGAATAAAGAAAGAAGAAGAGCTCTAATTAGGGTTTAAATAGTTTTTAATAGAGATATGTCTGCCAGAATTTGTCGGCTGTTTGATTGATTAAATCCTTTTTTTTATTAATTAATTAATTATTTATTTTTTATTTAATAATATTTATTAATTAATTAATTATTTATTCAAAATTATATTAACATGATTATTGCTTCAGTTAATATTCAGAATATAAATATTAATAATAATAAGTGAGTAATTTTTTTTTTCTAATATTAAAAATAACATTTAGTGTATTAATATATTACATATTTAAATATTAAATATTAACCTTAATAATAATATTAATGTATCAATAATGATTAATAATTAATAACTAATAAACAATAGTAGTAATAAATAGTGATAATGATAATTAATATGTATTAATAATAATGATAATATTTATGTTTTAATAATAAATGATAATTTATAATGATAATATTAATGTGTTAATAATAAATGATAATTAATAACTAATAATTAATAATTAATAATAAATAACTAATAATGAATAATAATAATAGTAATGTTAATTCATTAATAGTAATAATTGATGATTAATAACTAATAATAGATAATTAATAACTAATAGTTAATAATATTAATGAATTAATAATCGATAATTAATAACTAATAAAATGATAAAAATAAAGTTAATGAATTAATAATAATTGATAATTAATACAAATAATTAATAATAATAAAAGTAAGCCAATGAATTAATAATAATTATTAATAATTAATACTTATTAATTATTAGTTAATAGATAATTATTAATTATTAATTATTAATTATTAACCAATAAGTATTAATAATTAATTAATAACTAATATTTATTAATAATATTAATTTTAGCGAGTTAATAATAACTAGTAATCTTACAATATTAAATTAATGTATTAATAATAATTAATAATTAATAATAAATAAAGTTAATGAATAATAATAATTAATACTTAATAGCTAATAATTATCAAGTAACCACTGATTGCTAGAAGGGGAAAGAGAAATTTACGTGTTAAGCTCTACCTGAGATGTACTGTCGTTCTTAATCTTTCTGATTAAGGGAAGCTAGCTACCACTAATCTCAATACCATTGTCCCTGTTGAGATTATGTGGATGTTTGATGATTTCAAGAGCTTCTCTGATCTTCTGCCTGTGATGTTTATCTTCTCGAGCGATAATTGAAGCGCTTTCCAAGCAGACATGGTGCTTGGTTATTGAGGAATGCTCTGCAAGAGCTGAGGTTCGAGACCTTTCATTCCTAATGTCAGCTCCATGTTCCTTGAGTCTAGTCTGCAAGGATCGACCTGTTTCACCAATGTAACTTTTTCCACATGAGCAATCTATTTTGTAGACTCCCTTAAGCTGTTGTCTATTAATATTATCCTTGACAGATCTCATCTTTTGCCTAATAGTTCCAGGTGCCGAGAATTGTGTGATTATGTTTTTCTTGTTAAGGATTTTTGCAATTTTATCAGTCACTCCTTGAACATAAGGAAGAAAAACCCTCCCATATTGAGGTTGGTCTTTATCCTTAGGCTTATGAGATAGCACCTTTCCTTCAGCTTTCTTTATAGCTGCTTTAATTTCTTTTTCATTGTAGCCTATACCCTTAAAAGCTGAGACTAAATGCTTCTTTTCTTCATCCAAATGCTCAGAGTCAGAAATTCGAAGGGCTCTGATGGCGAGAGTGTTTATAACACCAAACTTCTGGGCTGGGTGATGGTGGGAATCAGCGTGGAGGTAGTTTTCAGTGTGGGTTGACTTCCTGAAAACCTTATGACCCAAAGAGCCATCATTCTTTCTGATGATGAGCACATCTAAAAATGGGATGCTCATGTTTTCTTCAAGCTCCATAGTGAATTTTATCTCTGGAGAGATAGAGTTAAGATGAATAAAAAACTTGTCAAGCTCTGTTTTACCATGAGTCCATTTTTTATTAGTCTCGTCCACGAATCGCTTCCACCAAGCTGGCTTTAAAGGGTATGATTCAAGGGCTTTCTTTTCAAAGTATTGCATGTATAAGTTGGCTACAATTGGTGAAAGGGGTGATTCCATTGCCACTCTAGATGTTTGCTCATAATATTCTCCTTGGAAGGTGAAAACAGTCGATCGTAAACAAATTTCTTCCAGTTTTGTTGTTCCTGGATCAATAACATCTTTAATAACCTGAATGGCTTCATCAAGAGGGATCTTGGTGAATAAGGATACTACGTCAAAGCTAACAATAATGTCGTCAAGGTCTAACCTCTCATTTTTAATAAGGTTCACAAAGTCCTGAGAGTCCTTAATGAAAGAATCAGTATTCCCAACAAGGGGTCTAAGGATTCTAGCGATGTACTTAGCCAATGGTATTGACTATAGGTCTAAGAGGAACACCTGTAGGGCCCCATTAGGTTAGTTTGGAAGCCAACATCCCGAGGTCATAACTTGGTCATATGATCTCTATTTGGCATGTACGATACCTCGTTGGAAATATCTCTCTCAGTACTATAGAATTTTCTAAAATCCCATGCATATGGCATATAATCTTGCCCATGGCTTGTTGCGGACCTCAAAAAAACGTCCTTTAGGGGGTCAAAACAGCTCCGAAAGTTCAGGACCCGAAAAATTTCTAAAAATAGTAAATGTTGCTCTAATCAAGGAAACAGATGAAACTGACTGGAATTATAGGTGGAATAGGTGGGTGGCCACCAATATCTAGGCTAGTCCTTCCCCCTTAGGAAGCAATGTTCCCCATTTCATGTAGAGCCTCCATGACATGAGGAAATTTCTGTTGAACCTATTCCCTGGTGAACCACTTTCCCTGGTGAAGGAGTTGGCCTACTTCGATGACTTGATAGAGTTGGATGCTCTATTGGAGAGTGTTCTTGATCTACGTGTCCATGATCCTATCATTTGTGGCATGTTGGATGCAACTAGGATTAAGCTCTGTTGGTGTTAACTACTCAACAACATTGGATGTGTCCAACAATGGGGGAAAGTATGGCGGCATCATGTCCACATTGAATACTAGGTGCAGGCCAAGGAATGGTGGAATGTTGAGCTCAAAGGAATTTTCCCCTATATCCTTGGTAATGGTGTATGACCCATATCAGAGCGGGCAAAGTTTGCAGTGGGGCTTAGTGAGGCGCTCCTTCTATAAATGTAACAAAACTTTGTCGCCCACCTAGAACTTATGTGGCACTCAATGTTGATGATGATGCTACTTGTACTTAACATTGGCTCTATCCAATATGTCATGGGCCTACTAGCAGATGTGGTGAATATTCTCAATGAAGTTGTTAGCCCTGTCAGCTTCAGCCTGGACATGAGACGAATCTACTTGAGTAGCTACAAATAGTATGACCACATCAATGGGACATAATGGTTGGAATCCGAATACCACATGAAAGGCATTGTGGTCAGTTGAGCTATGGAGAGCTCTTTTGTAACTTTAGTTGAAATATAGAGGCTTTCATCCTATATGTTTGGATGCTTCGAGTTGTATATGCGCAAAATGTGCACAATCATCTTGTTGAAGACCTATATTTGACCATCAGTTTAGGGGTGGAAGGTCATGAACTTAATGAAATTGGTATACGAAATTGACTAGAGGCTTAACCAAAATGTACTCAAGAAGTTGTTGTCACCATCTGAGATAATGGACTATGGGATCCCAAAGTGTACTGACACTCATTCAAAGAAGACCTTAGGAGTGGCTTCTATTGTGATACTCTTTTTGCAGGATGCCAAAATGGCCATCTTGGAGAATTCGTCGATGACCATGAAAATATAGTCATTTCCATGCTTAGTGGAAGGAAGGCCTGACATGTAATCCACGGAGATGGATCCCCAAACATGACTAGGAGTAGGAAGAGGAGTACATAATCCTTTCTTCTTGATCGTCAGTTTGAAAATGACATAGGTAGTGCAAGATCTGATGTACTTCCCAACATCGCATCAAAGGTTCAAAGAATAAAAATACTTTTGTAGAACTACCATTGTTTTATCTACTGTGAAATTTATAATGACCTGACTTTACCGCGCCTCCCAAACAATATTGGAATGCTAGCTTTAAGGAATGTAGAGGTGTCCCAAGTGGCATAACAATTCACCCTGGAGGTGAAAATTGGGAAATTAGTTGCCTTATAGGAGAATCTAGTATGTGTTGCCAAATTCTATGTTTCTCTTGTAAAGATGCAACCACCTTGAAGTCTTATGTCCACAAGGGTCGAGCATTTTGGTCAATTCCATGAACTACTATGGGTTAAGGTAGTTTTCAACATTATTGGTGCTTCACTTATGATACTTAATCTTCAAATGGAACTGTTGCAGGTATGTGGACCATTTCTAATGGTGATCGTTCTGCGAATTTCCTTGTGTCTATATGAACTGCAAGGGTCGGTGGTTTGTGTGGATGACCATTTCCTTCCCCATAATGTAATTCTTCCATTGTCGATAGGCCTGGATAATGGAATACATCTCATTTTCATAAATGGGATACTTTCATACCATGTCTGAAAACATCTCACTGTTATGTGCCACTAGATGCCCTTGTTGAGTAATAACTACACCAATAGCATAGTTAGAGGCATCTGTATTTTTCTAAAATGTTTATTGCAAGTCTGGTAATGTGAGCACTAGCGTAGAGTAGAGGCGATGCTTCAACTCAAAAAATACCTTATGTTGGGATTCATACAGAATTAAATTTTTTTTCACTCCACCCTTAGTTACTTGAATCAAAGGCCAAGTGGTCTGAGAGAACCTAAACATGAACCTGCGATAGAAATTTGAAAGACCCAAAAAGTCGCAAAGCTATGTTAGAGTGGTTGGGGCTAGCCAATCCCGAATAGCTTGTATCTTCCCTCAGTCCACATGCATACCCCGCTCATCAATGATGTACCAAAGATATTGAACCTGAGTCATAAAAAATGTGCATTTATCTAATTTGGCACACAATTTGTGTTGTCGTTGGCTTTTGAGGATCTGTCCAATATGGTGGAGATGTTCTTCCCAACTCTGATTGAAGATCAGGATGTCATACAAATACAGTACCATGAATGAGTCAGTGAAGGGCCACAAGATGTCATCCAAAATCCTAGTGAAGGTTGCGGGGGCATTTTTCAACCTAAAAGGCATGACCAACCATTCAAAAAGACCCTCCTTCGATTTGGAGACAATCTTCCACACATTGGAGGGTTCAATTAGTACCTGGTGATAATCGAACATCGAGTCAATCTTGATGAAATATTTTCCACTCTTGAGTTGGTCCAGAAGGTCATCAATCCATGGGATTGGATACCTATTTTGAACAATGATCTTGTTCAACACCCGATAGTCAATACAGAGTCTCTAGGTCCCATCCTTCTTCTGTACCAACACAATTGGGCTCCCACAAGGTTATGAACTTGACCTGATGTGCCCTTTCTGCAACATCTCCTAAATATACCTCTTCATTTAATTGTTCTCTAGATCAACGTGTTGATAGATCGGGTTGTTGGGTAGCAGCGCACCTGTGCTCAGATCAATGGAGTACTTGACCTGACATTGTAGGTGTACCCCTATGGGTGACGTGAAGATGTCCCGATACTCCTCCATGACCTTGTCCATCTATTAATGTTATGGGGAGGAACCTTGTCCAGAGGCTATGGATGTAGCCACTGTATTCTTCCTTCCTTGAGGTCGAATCATAACGAAGAAAAAATTATCGGTCTAGGAAATTATGTTACTAAATTGATTCGCAAAGATCAAAGAGATGGTGTTAGGTCATGCTACCGCTGGTGTCCTATATAACTTAGTACCAAAATAAATAATAATTGTGTGAGGCCCAGATTCATATACAACATGATGCTTCCACAAGTATGCTTGGACTACTAATACATCAAAAACTTCAAGAGGAGAAACATCACACAGTACCTCATTTGTGAAGATATTGATGTTGTAGTAAAGCCAACACTTCTAGTTGATGCAAAGATCTTATCCTTAGTAAAGCCACCCGATGGTATACGGCTGTGGGTGTGGTGTGGTCGATTAGCCCATCCACTTCATGACCTCTGATAACATGAGGTTATTTTTGCTTCCACTGTCGACAATCAACTGCAGTGGAGAACCCTTCACCCATATTTTTTAGTGGAAGAGATGCCCCCCCTCCTCTCAATCTTTGGGGTCAATCTTCTAGATCTTGGAGGTGGAAACACTCGTACTAGGCTTTGCATCAATAATGTTCTTTCCTTTGTCATTTCACTTTCCAAATTTTGACTCAGAGTTAGAACATGCATCTGATTCGGAAGCCTTTAGTTCGGCCACTAGTGATTGCTTGGCTCGACACTGACTTGTGTTGTGAGTGGGGCTCTTATGGAACTCACACCATTTCCCTGTGTCCTTCTTTGTCTTTGTGGTGTTTTTATTTTCTTATGGATTTGATGGGTTTTCTTGGGTCACCCCACCTTTTCTTTGTGATTTTTTATGGTTTGGGCATGCCTTTCCCTTACTTCACATTCACAGATCGAAAGTCTCGCTTCTTCTCTTTAAATTTCTGCTCGATCTTGACAACATAACGATAGGTGGCACCAAGCAAGGAGATGTCCAGGAACTCCATCTCATCCTATATGTACTTGTGTAGATAGTCACGGTACTTGAGTACCAAATTCCACTCAGAATCCCTGATTGTTCAAAGGATGTGAAAAATATTTTTGAACTCTGATGCATCTTGGTCCCTTGCCTGCCACATGGTGGTCCACTTTATGTATTTTTATTCATAGCTCCTGGCAGGGTAATATTGTTCCTTGATGGAATTTCAAAAATAATTCCAAGTGGGTGTGGCCAAAAACAATAAAGATTTCTTCATGTCCTTTTGTTCATAATAGGTTTCCCACCAGTTCTTGACATGGGGTGCGACTTTCAAGAGTGTAAAAGTAATATTTTCCCGATTAAGGAAGTCGTGAACTGAAAAATATCCTTCCAATAGATTTAACCATCTATCTATGGAATCTGCATCTATATAGCCTTTGAATATGGGAGTTTAAAAGTTTACTTGTACCTTAAAAGGAGTGGCAACTCCAAAGTGGTTATTCGATGATGATGTGTATCCTATGGGAAGCCACCGAAGGATCTAGGAAAGGTTATCCATCATTGTATTCCTTTGTCGCTTGAGGGAATCTTTGAGAAATATTTTGAAAGGATCTCCTACTCCCTCATCTTTATTTTATTCGACCATGGGAAGCCATTAGGGTTTGTGGAGCTGGCCTTGCAAAGGTTCAACCAATTCAAGCCCCAAATCCTTATCCGTTGACCTCATTAGGGACATGTAAAGGAAAATAGAGAAAGAGTAGACTAATCTGATACCACTAATCTAGAATTATACAGGAACACAATAGAATATAGATAGAAACATAAACATAGATATGTAGCATAAGTAAAGCGTGATATAATTAATATCAAAGAACTAAAATATGTGTACATATAGAATGGAAATAAACTAGCTCAGGTGATGGTAGCTTATCTCTGAGAAGATATGTGGTGGCTACATGCCTCTAAACTATGTTACAATGAAGCTCAAGGGAATGTTTATTATTAAACAAGAAGCGAAAACCCTAAACAACGAAAACCCCAAACCCAGGAGATGGAATGGGAAGAGTTTGTGGGCCCTATTGGGGTTAGTTGGGCGGCCAACTTCCCAAGGTCGTAACTTGGTCATATGATCTGCATTTGGCATGCATGATACTTTGTTGGAAATATATCTCTAAGTAATACAAGATTTACCCCACGGAGCTATTGCAAACCTCGAAAAAATGTCATTTAGGGTGTCAAAAGAGCTCTGGAAGTGGAGGACTCAAAAAACTACTAAAAATAGTAAATGATGATATAATCAAGGAAACAGATGAAACCGACTTGAGCAATAGGTGGAATAGGTGGGTGGCCAAAAATTTCCACCTAGATCAAACCTTCATGTGAGAATTAGAAGGAAAAACATGTGAGGTTTTCAAAGCAGGGACAATCATTTAGGATTCTAGGGACCATTAAATGTTATATATGATGATGGATGTCATGAAAATTTAATGTTGTTATATATGTTTAACAAAGAATTTCTTCTCAACATGCACATTGGAAAGAGGGATACTCTTGCTCGTTCTAGATCTTTCCACAATTTCTCTCTTTTGACCTCTACAAGGATGTCAAGCAGCAATCAAACTAATGTTTATAGGTTTTGGAGAACCTATAAGACACCATTTTTATTAATCCCTCTTGTAAGTAAATTTTAATGATTGTAATTCATGTAAATAATATATGGAAATTATGTTACAATAGTTTTCTTTTGTTAAAAAACATCCTTAGATTTTGTGAGTTATCTTAAACAATTATAATTTGCAGGGGGTTCATAATTTTCATGAATTCAAGTGGTTTAAAAATATTCCAACAAATCATGGTTGCAAGTGGTTTTCAATAATTTACATGGTTTCAATTTTTTTTCCTTGGTTGCTGTCATATCTCAAATTTTAACTACATGGTACTACTTTCAAAGGTTATTTTATATTATTTTATTGTTTCATTCTCCATTTGTTTCTTTTTTTCCATCATATTTCCTAATTCATACAATACAGAGCAAGTAATATGAGAAGTGAGACAACTTGAATTACCTTTATTTTCATGAATTTCTTGAATTGCATGGTCTTCTTGTTCTCTTAATGTCTGTCATCTTTTATCTCGTCATTTCTCCACTCTTTTTGTCGCTTTTCCTCTATGATTGGAAATTTCTTTCCTTCTCTAGATTTAAATCTCCAATTTCCCACCTTTGTTGTGAATTCTTGTCTAATTTTCATGCTCTAATATTTCTCTATGAATGAATATTTGTTGTTATATTTTCATGCATTTGAATTCAGACTCTTTTCTTCTTTTTGGGTTTGTAGCAGATGCTTTATCAAGCTATAAGCTCAATCGAGCTTCTAATCCATAGCATTTTACATCAATGTCATTAGTAAAACTTGGTAAGTAGTTGATGGGGGATTATCTTTTTAATGGCTTAGTCGAGTTATAAGCTTGATTGAGATTATAACTTGATCGAGTCGCTAGTTAACCACCTTCATGGGTCAATCAAGGTTTTCTTTAATTCTCAATCGATCTATTTGAATTTTAAAATAAATCACTCGATCAAGCTCCTGAGGTCATAAAAATCATAGTTTTCGCACCCGTTCTACAAATTTCTCTTCAACCACATTTTGTACCCTAGCAGATTTAGGGAAAATTTGTCCTCAAGTGGTGGAGTTGATCATGTTGGATTCATAAAAGAATCCTCTATCTAATGGAATATGACTTTGAAACTTTCAAATTAATATGATATTTTTATATAATTTCTTTTAAACATAATGCTTGAATTTTTTTTGGATAGCTTTAAACCGGTTGAATAAAAAATCAATATCACAAAATATGCACAATGAAAAAATTTCAAAAAATACCACTATCTTCATTTACACGTCCTCTTCAAAAGGGTACTCTTGGTTTCTCAATTTATTTAAAGAGTTGATTTTTTTTTCTTTTCTGTGAACACATGTATCTACAAAATGCAATTGGAATATTACTTCACCAACATCCAAAAAAAAAGAAAAGAATATAATTTTTCATATGAAAAACTTAGCTCTCTCCATGTATAGCATGCTCATATATATATATATATATATATATATATATATATATATATATATATATATATATATATATATATATATATATATATATATATATATATATATATATATTACACATTTTAGACTAATCTATGCTACGTGAACACACACATACCACTTTAGACGTGCGAGAGGCTGCAAGGACAGGTATTGCAATTAATGGAAAATTGAGAGATTATACGACACCAATAATTTTTTGTAAAAAATATCATTAGGACAATAACATATCTATACACCTATTGTGTTTTTACTCCGAATCAAAATTCGTAATGGTTATATAATTTGTGAGGGCATCAATTGGATAAAAGAGGAAAAATTTTAAATTTCATCACCACATTTGACCCAAATGTGTGACCCATCTTCATGTATTCACCCTTAGTTTCTTTTTTTTTTGGCTATGATACTCGTTATATTCTTAGAAGACCTTGTGCTAGTTCAAGGTACATGTGTGTTCATATTATTAGAAGGATTTATGTTTATTTTTTATATTATAGATCAAAGTCTATACTAGAAAAACATATAATTTATTTTAAAAATGATATGTAGTATATTACATGTGCCCTTTGAATCACTTCAAACCGATTTTTCAAGAAAATGTTATGCAAATTTTAAAAATACACACCTTTTCTCTTGTTTTTTTGAGATTTACCTTGACACTATAACATCTCTGTAATTTTTTCCTGCTAAGGTCTAAAACTTTTCCTTGAGGTAATGTTTTGTGTCTTCTTTTCAACCGCATAAGTTAGACTAAAATTTGGTTCTTTAAGAGAAAGTTATACTAAATCTCCCAGATGACTTGATTATGGACTGGTTCAGTATAACAAACTTGTATGGACTACCATGGGTCATTATTTCAACCTTCAACCATATACTTCATCCCCAAGAAACTATAGTCCATGCACTTTTAGTCACATCTTATGGAATTCAAATCTTATTAATTAAGAGAAAGTTATAATGATTTTCCGTAGGTCACTTGTTTGAGATTGAATTCTAGAGCAGGAAAAAAACCCTAAATTCCTTGGACCATATCTCCAAAAATATAGCGAAAAAGATATGACACAAAGTTTACCAAGATTTTGAATCCACGTAGTAATATTTTTAGCTTCTTAAGCCTTGTAGAAAAAAAAATATAATGAAAATTCCAAGATGACCTATTTGAAACAACAAAACCCTAGGATATGAAGCACTGAGTTCAAATGTTATGTTTCGATCTGAAAATAACACAAAAGAAAAAGATGAATATACTAATCCACTTCTTGAGGGAAATCCCCTTTACATCCCATAAATGAATAATTATTGGATGGTTCAAATGACAAGACATCTTTGGTATATATAGGATTCCAAGGGTTCAAAATATAATGAGGGCCTACATAAAAGTAATAATTTAAGGGCACAACAATAAAAATAGTGGGTTTCTATGGGACACAAAAATAACATTATGGGAGCTACACTAGTATTATAGGGACCTATCATAGCTTTTATTTCACCATTTTCTATTTTCAGCATAATTATTTATTCAGATGCATGCACTATTAACAATATTCTACAGATCTAGAAATCTAAAAGAGTATTAAAACTATAATAGTGTAAAATTTCAGTTTTTAAATAAAATTTTATCAGATCTGTTGTGACGAGGTGTCTAGTAAAATATCCATGACAATTTATGGATCATACTTTATATTCTATGTGTGTTCATTTGCAATGAAAGTAAACATGTTTATAAATATCTATATATAGATTCTAAATATATATTTTTTCATAAATTAAATGTTATTTTTTTATGCTTTTCTTTTAAACATATATCAAATATATAAAAATAAGGAGTTTTTTATTTTAACTATAAATTATGATTGATTAACTTATTTTACACTAGAAAATAGCTCGCATTAAAATTGATGAATACATATATAGTCTTAAAAAAAACATGAATACTAAGACACTCATAGATTGGCCTAATGATCGACTTGGTAATTTAAATAATAGTTCACAAGATGCATATATTATCTACAATTATACAAAGTTTCTTCAAAAAAGTATATCAATTTCATATCAAACCCTAGGCCTGACAGGAATATATGCATGATGTTTTATAGAAAATATAACAAACCAATATTAAAAAAAATAAATTAATTTTAAGTTACACCATTTCTCCATAAATAAATGTTACATATTATGGAAGAAAAACTGATTTTTTACATTTTATCCTTTTACACCATGTCCTAAAAATTTGTGTAAGTACCTCTAATAATTTATTTTAGTGATCATATTTATGTTTTTCCAATTTTCATTGCAACTAACATATCATAATTGGGTAGAATTATCCTACACTAGCCCTTTAAAAATTCAATTACATAAGCTACTTATTCTAAAAAAGTGGCAAGGAAAATGAATTTGGTATGAGCTTGTTTGAATGAAGTGGGTTAATCTAGCGTTCAACATAATTTTCCAACAAAAATGTTACAGACGCTGGACCTTTCAGCAACACTCACAAGTAGGTGAAGTCTCACCCGAGTCATCTAGTGAGAATTACAAGAACTTGAACAATTCTATATTGATCAAGGAGAGGGGGAACTTAAGCTAGACCTATCCAATTTTCCCATAGTGAGCATATCATTATTACTATTAAGAAAAATAAATAAATTATACCCTACTTTTTTAGAAAATGCACACTAATCTCATCATGCATACATTTCAAAGTAGCGGTAACCATAAAAATAGAGAAGCCATTACACATTATACAAACAAAAAGAATAAGCCATAAAACATATCTTTTTATTGTCATTGTGGATATTCCATTAAAATCATACCCATCTTAGCTGACTGGCCTTAGTAGATCATTCATCATCACAATGAAAAAGAAAATTCACCATAACCCCAACACACATATATCTATCTATATATCCTTTCATGTTTCTCTATGTGTGTATCTTACTCCTCTTCCTTGATCTATTTACAAGATTACATTTGGAACCAAATTAACAAAAAAAAATACATTAGTAATAAATTATTACTATGGGCTTGTCAATATTACTATGAGTTAGTAAAATAAGAATGTATTTTGTCTAATACAAAGTCATCCCAATAACTTTTATTATTCATCACACATCGATACATTTCCTTCGTTTTCAAATTCCACACACTATCCCTTAGCTAGCCTTCTTGTGTGACGATTTTCTACGCAGTTCCCAAAACTTTGTTACCCAAAAACACTACTCCAACAAATCTACTCTAAAATTGGTGAAGGAACACGAGGTTCCTTTTGAAATAAGATAATACTTGTGAAGAAACAAGTACCTTTTAATAATATCAACTAATATTTTTCTATAAGTGAGACAAAATTGATTCTCGTACTCCCCTTCATCTCTATATGCACCTTTTATTAATCCACTACTACAACACATTGGAGTTTTACCCTTTTTATTAAGCTTATTTTACACCATAAGGCATTTCCCTCTGAAAGCAACTCCCCTTACTCGCACTGTGTCATGACCTGCACCATTCGATTATATGTTAGACGATTGAATATTTTCGAACCATCGGATTAATAATTAGTTGGAGAAAAAGCTAATAAGGTACTTAAAATCCTTAATAGAATAATTAGGCTAGGCAAAAATGGCAAAAATTATATATAGCCACGTTTCCACCTTTTCCCAGCACACCCATCATGCACTGTACAGGTAAATATTCATTTTTTTTCCGGCATACCCATGGCGTATTGTACAAGTAATTTTTTTTTTGTTCCCAGCACACCCATTAACACACTGTACAAGTAAATATTGATTTTTTTCCGACACACCCATGGCGCATTGTACAGGTAATTTTTTTTTTTTTGTTCCCAGCACACCCATTAACACACTCTACAAGTATATGTATGGGTAAATATTCCTTTTTTTGTTCTCTTTTTTGTTTTCTCTAGAATTTGGGTTTTACATTCTCGTTTTCTTTTTCTCCAGCATTTTTTACAGCATTCTCCTCAGGGTTTTTCGACCTTGGTAACGAAGAAAAAGTTTGATGGTCTCATTTTTTTTCCAACATTTTTACAGCATTTTGAAGTTTTTTATAGCATTCTGAAGTTTTTTACAACATTCTCTTTAGGGTTTCCCGATTTTGGTCTTGGTGACGAGGAAAAACAGGGTTTTCAACTTTCAACTTCAGTTTGAGGAGGCAGGGTTACCTACTGAAGATGCAGGGTTGCCTTCTCGTCGTTAACCCTTGCTTTAACAACTTTCAGGTAATGTACTTGCCATATCCTCCTTTTTTCTTCAATTTTTACCTAAGTTCGCTCCCTTAATTTTGTGTAGGGGTGGCTTGATACCCATGTTGTTAAAAGCCGTCGTGGTCAAGCTTTTCTCAGGTGAGAAATTTCTTTCTCAAGGATACCCCTATTGTTGTTCTAACCATGTTCCAATAAGAAATAAAACTGATTGTCAATTCGAAGGTTGCACCGAGAAAATCACTTTCCTTTGGCACTTCATCCAAATTAATTTCTTCCATACCCTTGATGGTCATTCTCGACCATTTTTTTCGATGAAAGTAACAAATGCCTTCTTCAAGAGAACTATGATTTTCTCCATCTCCATCATCTCTTCAACGTACTGAATGCATTCATGTTTTTTTCTATCTATGATAGCTTGAAAATATTTCCTTGAAGCGGATAGAAGCTTGGGGTATCTTTCTGTTTGAATATTTATCACACCACATTTGACTTTTTCCAAGCGTCATAAAAAAATTATATTTAAACCCCCATAGACCCAAACCCACAAACTCCCCTGAAAGTGGAATCCAAATCCTCCCCTTCCAAGAACCTGCAAGGTGAGAATTTTCTCAATAATTAACTGAGTAATACAATCTCCAACCTTAATCTCAAAACCCTGATCAAAGTGATTGAAGAGAAAAACACTCAATGGACCACGGTAATCTGCATATATGACACCAGCACCAACGTCTATCGAGTTCTTCCAAGCAAAGCCCAGACCTAGGATCTATACGAGCATATGTGCCTTCTTGTATGGCAATGGAAAAATCTGTTGGCACTGGGGCCTTCCCTCGAGCGAGCACCACACAAGAAGTCGCACTAGATAGATCATACCCAGCGGCCAAATCACAACCTCTAAATGACAGAAAATCATTAGGCGAAAGCTTCTTTACATGCAACATTGGCTCAGAGGCAACTGTCACGCAATTTTTATTCAAAGCATTCCCATTTAGCTCCATGCCCACTGGGTAGCCTGTCTAATAATTCTTTTACTACTCTTTCTTTGTCATATTTAACTTAAGATTACATGTAGGGTGAACATTCTACTATTCTAGGGACCCAAAAATATATTTCTATTGTTCTTCATGGTAAATATCACATGTCTTCTGAAGCATATTCACTATATTCATCCTATATAAATCAATAATGAGTATATCTTTGAGTGTGGTTGGTAATACCAATTGCACATGTCTTTTGATGCATATTCACTATATTCATCCTGTATAAATCAATAACGAGTATATATTGGAATGTGTTTGCTTTTCATATAAGAAAATTCGTCATGCATAAATCAACTCCTCTGGACTTTCATAACTTGTGGGATGGCCATGGACGAAAGAAATTGAGACCCATCATAGTTGTTGAAACCCGTCATGGACGGTATTAGTTAGTTTAGAAAAAGCATTCGATCCTGGTCAAATAAAAATAGGTCAATTGTTGTACCATATGTAAAGAGTTACTTCACTCAGTGACTTCTGTGAGAGCAATGACCTCCCATCGGAGAGTTTGACATACCATTTTGATAGTTTATGCTTTTACAACCAATTCATTATCAATGGGTTTTAACATATTTTTTTAACATAATCAATTTATGTTAATGAATATAATACATCTTTTAAATATATCTTGATATTTATTTATTTTTCGTTTAAATAATGATTTCTTAAATATCCCTATCCAAATCAATATAGATACCTAGCCGTTGTTTGCGTGGATTCATTTGTTTGCCTTCACCTTGAATTAGCCAATATTTATCCAGATACGGAGGTGTGTGAACAACTTCAACGGCTATTTATGGCTATTTTTATTGTATTTTATAGCCACTTTAACCCCCGAATATGGTTTTAGGTGTGGGTTCCTCAATTGATGTCTTCATGGTGAATTTTGGTCATGATTTTTTAAGATATGGTGATATTTCATAGTTTGCCTTGTAGTAGTATTTTATAGGAAGACGGCCAGTTATGGAAGGAGTGAAATTCAAGAAACAAAGAGTGAAACAGAGTGAACCTTGGATGATGGAGAAAATTTTCAAGCTTCAGGTTCCTTAATCACAATTTGATAGGAAGCCAAGGTAATGGTTTTTCTAAGTATCTGGTGTCTTTTGCTACAATAATGCTGGGATAAATTGAAATATACTGAGATAATCAATTTTAAATTAACGTTAGTAATGAAGTCAATCATTTTCACCTTTTGTTACAAGTATTTCAAAGATGCTTGCCTGAGTGTTACAATTTGCATAGATAAGAAAGTAATTCCATTACAGCCGCCATCCATTAATTGATATGCTTATTGGTAAGATCAGTGAGGTGTGCCATGATGCTACCAAAACCCTTGACAAACTTCCTGTATAAATTGCATATTCTATTAAGTTCTCTCAAGTGAGTCACATTCTTATGAGTTGGCTAGTCAATTAAGGAGTAAAATTCACGAAATAATATTCAGGAATAGGGTTTTAGGCATGGCCTCCTCCATTGATGTCAATGGGATTCGTTTCGGTCTTCGTTAAGAAGAACTCTTAGCCAATTGGATTTTCTTGTAGACAAGAATTCTCGTCATGATTTCTTAAGATGGTGATACTTCATAGTAGTAGTATTTTATAGGCAAGGATTTTCATTTGATGACACTTTCAATACCTTGATAACAAGGATTTCAATTTGATAACACTTTTAATACCTCAATAACAATTTAAATTTGATAACACTTTTAGTACCTCGATAGCAATTTAAATTCGTTTTCAGTAAAAAATAAAATGACAATCACATTTATTTATAGGTCTATTTTGAAACTTGAACTACTTTAAGAAGTGATGGGATGATATTTCAAAACATATGGTTGTTTAATTAGTTTACTTTAGTGTACTGGGTACCCTAGACAATAAAACGTAGACATTGTTTTTGTAATTTATTGCTATTATATATAATAGTTATTTGACTAGGAATGATAGTTAATTATTGCTTTTGGTTTTTATTATTTATTAATAAATTTTTGATCAAAATTTTGTTTTCCCATCTTATCAAACATGTGTTAAACAAGTGGATGGGGAGATGGGCTCCACTGACCATCAGTAAGAGTCGTTTCCCACCTGCAAAACAAAACCAATGGAGATAAATGCACAGGAAAATTTTGACCTTGGCCTACCTCTAAACTCTCCAAATTTGCCAGATTTATTGATAAGGAGGATGATGAAAGGAAAGAGAGGCTCAAGAGAAAGTGAACAGAGAAGAAAATGGATCTGGAGTCTGAGATAGTCAACCTAAAGGCTGAGTCCCTTACCTCCCTAAGTGAGACCTTGGACTGATGCTTTATTTGTTAATGTGATGCTAGGACTTTCAAATGGTTAGATGAACTTGTGTACATATAAGAATTTGTCAATTATTAAAAGTATTTTTTATATACAATGAAATATGATGTTTCATATTAGGATAATAATATATTTTTATTAATTTGTGCTTTTGATAAATTATTTCTACAATGTTTTAAAGTTTTATATTAACAAATTATTTTTTTTTTGTTTTCTTATCACGTTTTTAGAGAGATCAAATCTTTCTTTCGAGATGAAATTTATAGTCAAAAGATATTTGATCCTTATTGATGTTTAACAAATGTTAACAAATGTTGAGTTAACATAATAAATTAATTTTCTCATTTTCTTGTTATTTTGATGACTCAAGAGAAAACGAGCAGAGAAAAAAATGGATCTGGATGTGTCAACCTAAAGGCTGAGCCCTTACCTCCCTTAGTCGGACCTTGTATTGATTCTTTATTGTTAATTTGATGCTAGGACTTTCAAATGGTAAAATGAACTTGTGTACTTATAGGAATTTGTCAATTATTAAAAGAAAATTATTCAGTGTACATTAAGACTAAGAAGAACTCTCAACCAATTGGATTTTCCCATGGTTTTCCTTGTAGCATAGTGGATACCTTCATAGTAAATTTTGGTCATGATTTCTTAAGATATGGTGATATTTCATAGTTAAATGCCTTGTAGTAGTATTTTATAGGAAGTTGGCTAGTTAAGGAAGGAGTGAAATTCATGAAACAAAGAGTGAAACAGAGCCAACCTTAGATCATGGAGAAAATTGTTAGGCTTCAGGTTCCTTAATCACATCTCTTCAACGTACTGAATGCATTCATGTTTTTTTCTCTCTATGAGAGCTTGAAAAGGTTTCCTTGAAGCAAACTGAAGCTTAGGGTATCTTTTTGTTTGAATATCTATCACATGACATATGACTTTGTCCAAATACTCGCAAACATCGATGTTTAAGTTTCTGCTTATCTCAAACACATATTCTATCTGTCTCTTCACAGAGTCATGAAAGCAGGATGAGATAAAAAGTTCGAATTATTATGCCTTGTGCCTCTTCCAATAACACTAATTCCTCATATAGGAAATGATTTCCTGATGCTTCTCTCTCTTTCAACAGATCAATAACTCTTGAACTTCCAACTTAGGCAAGGAGCGCAATGCATTTCAGGCTCATCCTCGAAATCCTCAAATTAACCCATCAAAGTAATTGTGTTCAAGATACCTTTAATGGCATCCATCACTTTCATAAACTAAGCCATTCCCTCAGCAAAATTATAAAAATGTCAAGGTAATGCATCCAACTGTGACTACCTAGTGGAAAATGTTAAGTTTCTGCTTATCTTAAAGACAGTCTAACTATTTCCTGAAAAGAGTCATGAAAGCAGGATGAGGTAAAAACTTCGGAAGTGTTATGCCCTATGCCTCTTCCAAAAAGACTAATTCCTCGTATAGAAATCATTTTCTAGATTTATTGATGAAGAAAGAACAAAGAGTTTCTCACAGGTATTCCAATTGCTATCCATTTTACAAAAATGAGACAATATGGAAGAAAATTTTTCCTATGCATGGCCTTCTAAACAGGCGCGAAGAGTTTAAAACCATAAACGATTGTCATAAAAAAATTACATTTAAACCCTCGTAGACCCAAACCCACAAACTCCCTTGAAAGTGGAATCCAAATCCTCCACTTCCAGAACCTGCGGACTGAGAATTTTCTCAATAATTAACAAAGAAATACTCCAGCCTTAATCTAGAAACCCTAATCAAAGTCATTGAAGAGAACAACAATCACTGGACCACGATAATCTGGATCTATGACACCATCACCAATGTCTATCGAGTGCATCCAAGTAAAGCCCGAGCCTAGGACTTATACAAGCATATGTGTCTTTAGGTATGGAAATGGACAAATCTATTGGTACCAAGGCCTTCCCTCAAGCGAGCACCACACAAGAAGTTGCGCTAGATATATCATACCCAGCAGCCAAAGAAGAACCTCTAGACGACAAAATAGCATTAGGCAAAAGATTCTTTACATGCAACACTAGCTCAGAGGAAACTTTCGCGCCCTTTTTACTAAAATATGTAGCATTCCCATTCAGCTTCATGCCCCCTGGGTAACCTATCCAATAATTCTTTTATTGCTCTTTCTCTGTCATTTTTAACTTAAGATTACATGTAGGGTGAACATTCTATTGTTCCAGGGACCCAAAAAAATATTTTTATTGTTCTTCATGGTAAATAACACATGTCATCTGATGCATATTCACTATATTTAGCCTCTATAAATCAACAATGAGTATATCTTTGAATGTAGTTGGTAATACCAATTGCACATGTCCTTTGATGCATATTCACTATATTCATCCTGTATAAATCAACAATGTGTTTGCTTTTCATATAAGCAAATTCATCATGCATAAATCAACTCCTCTGGACTTTCATAGCTTGTGGGATGGTCATGGAGGAAACCAATTGAGACCCATCACAGTTGTTGAAACCCGTCATGGCCGGTATCAGTTAGTTTAGAAAAAGTGTTGGATCCTAGTCAAATAAAAACAGGTCAATTATTCTACCATATGTAAAGAATTACTTCGCTGAGTGACTTCTGTTAGCGCGATGACCTCCCATCGGAGAGTCTGGCGTACCATTTTGATAGTTATGTTTTTATAACCAATTCATTATCAATAGGTTTTAACATATGTTTTTAACATAATCAATTTATTTTAATGAATATAATACATGTTTTAAATATATCTTGATATTTATTTATTTTTCATTTAAACAATGATTTCTTACGTATCCCTATCAAAATTGATATAGATACCGATTCAGTTGTTTACCTTCACCTTGAATTTGGAAATCTTTATCCAGATACGGAGGTGTGTAAAGAGATTCAATGGCTATTTATGGCTATTTTTATTGCATTTTATGGCAACTTTAACCCCTGAATAGGGTTTTAGGCGTGGCTTCTTCAATTGATATCGGTAGTATTTGTTTCAGTGTACATTAAGAATAAGAAGAACTCTCAGCCAACTGGATTTTCCATAGTTTCCCTTTTAGCATAGTGGATATCTTCATAGTGAATTCTAGTCATGATTTCTTAAGATATGGTGATATTTTATAGTTTTCCTTGTAGTAGTATTTTATAGGAAGTTGACGAGTTAAGGAAGGAGTGAAATTCAAGAAATAAAGAGTGATACAAAGCCAACCTTGGATGATGTAGAAAAATATATTTATGTTGTTCTTCATGGTAAATAGCACATCTTATGATGCATATTCACTATATTCATCCAGTATAAATATGACTTTTAATATTAGGATAATAATATGTTTGTATTAATTTGTATCTTTGATAATTATTTCTACAATATTTTAAAGTATTTTATTAATAAATCAATTTTTTCATTTTCTGACCAAGTTTTTAGGGGATCAAATCTTCCTTTCGAGATGCAATTTTTCTTTTTTATAGTGAAAAGAGATTTGATCCTTATCTATGTTTAACAAATGTTAACAAATGTCCAGTTAACACAATAAATTAATTTTCTCATTTTCTTGTTATTTTGAAGGCTCAAGAGAAAACGAACAGAGAAGAAAATGGATCTGGAGTCTGAGATGTGTCAACCTGAAGGTTGAGCCCCTTATCTCCCTTAGACCTTGGACTGATGCTTTATTGTTAATGTGATGCTAGGACTTCCAAATGGTTAGATGAACTTGTGTACTTATAGGATTTTGTCAATAATTAAAAGAAAAATATTTTAATTTTTTTTATACAATGAAATATGACTTTTAATATTATGATAATAATATATTTGTATTAATTTGTGTTTTTGATAAATTGCTTCTACAATATTTTAAAGTTTTATATTAATAAATTAATTCTTTCGTTTTCTTACCAAGTTTTTAGCAGGATCAAATCTCAGATGCAAATTTTTTTATGAGATTTGATCCTTATCCATGCTTAACAAATATTAACAAATGTCGAGTAATGAGATAGAAATAAATGTGTTTTATAATACATGATAACACAAACAATTAAAAATACATGAAAGCCATATTTTACCCTAGAATCCTTTACGAGAAAATTGAATAATATATCTACTATTTCTAATGGCTTAAAAGAAGCCAAACGAGCAAAATTGAGCCCTCTATCCAATTCAGGAATATTACAGTAGAGAATCCTCAAGACTTTAACAACTTCATCACATATAATCAATAGGCTCTAAGACCATGGGCCACAAAATTCATGTTCCCACATTTATGATTTCCTTTTAACTTTATTATTATTCAGTATACAAGAATGTAATCACCAGTGAAAAGCATAGTAAATTACTCCATAATGGCTTCCCTCATCATTTTTAATACTAATAAAAATCTTCGCTATATCTCTCATAACTTTTAAAAAATATTCTTTTAGTAAGAAGTCAAAAAAACTTCTTATGGATGATCCAATTAAATAATTTCTTTTCAATATTTATCTAGTTTTCAAAATTTCTTGTAACATACCATAGCCTTACGGGATTTCCATTGCAACATGTCATGCAATTGCTAGTTTATTATTTTTGTGATATGTTATTAATATGAATAGCCTCATATTTATTTTGAATGAAAAAGATTTTCTTTAGAAATTGCAATATTTCTTAAAAAAAAAAATAAAAGAATGAAAGTAAAGTTTAATCAAAATGACTTTAGGTCTCTCGTTAAGACAAACTATTCCAATTAGTAACAAGTGAAATTTGTCAATAAGCGCAATTTCAGTTTAATATATCTCTGGCATCAAATTGAATATTTTTTCGTATAATCCAATATTCTTTTAACCGTATAAACAATTTACTAACAATTTACTAACTATTGATTACATAAGCTCTCCTAACCAGAGAAAAATATTTATTCTACTAGATATAATAGATATACAACCCAAATACATAACATAGAATTTTCATAACACAAATACATAACATGGAATTTTCATACAAACAAAACCCTAAAAAAATAGATGGTTTGTATTTGGTTAGTACGAGAGGGTAATTACGATGAATTTTATTATAAATAGATGTGAATTTTTAAGAATGATGAAAATGATGAGGAGGGTATTTGTTTATTAAAAAGTGAGTGAAAAAAGGAAACTTGATTTCCAAATTAAGCTACTGAGTTTGTTCTCCATAAGAACCATAGAAATTCAAATAAAAATAGATAATAATATAATGAAAAGGAAAAAGAAAATGTCAGAGACTGTACATAAATATATTCGCATAGAAATAATAAACTTATTAAATAGTTTGGTAATAAAATCCACCCAGGATTGAAGAATGATGATGTATGAAATGTAACCTTCATTCAAACAAGTAAATTGAACCTAGAGAATAGACATCTTACATAGACTTTCCATTGTTCACTGGGTAATTCTATGCCATTGCTATTCTGCATGGTGCTTTGCACTTTGGGTTTGTCATGTGATTAATGCTCCATATCAATTGCTAGATTCTTATAAATACAAATTGTTACATTGAATAAGGGGTCTAGAAGCTAGCACGCAGCCATTCCTTCGGGCCATGAAAGTTCACAAAAGCTTGAGCCCAGGAAGGTAGACACAACGACAATAGATGCAATTTTGATAGAGACTTACCTTTTTTCTCCTCCATCCTAAATTCTACCTTGGCTAAACTTTATCTACACTTGTTTCACCTGATATATAATATCTCAATGTCAAAATGACAAGCAATAAAAGAAAATTATTGAATAAATAAATATTATAAAAAATAACTCTGTTTATATAAATTTTCTATTCATATCTTAAAAATAATTTAACACCATTTATTGATAAAGATAAATCATTCTAGACCTTCAATTGTAAAATTAAATTTATCTTTCAAAATAAAAAACAAAACTTATTTTAATTTACAATAATAATCATAATATTTCATTTAAATTATATCCTAGAAAATGTCATCAATTATTTTTGGATTTATATATACTTTTTTTTTAAAATAAGGGGTGAGTCTCTAGAAAAAGCTGTATTAACTCAAAATGCACAATTTACATATATTTACAGAAGCCAGATTGAATTTGCATTGTATACATATTTACAGAAACGTGATTGTACAATATATGCTGCGGAGCAGCAGAGCAAGATTCATCAACATATAAGCTGCTGGAGCAACTGGAAACATGCATGGAGGGGTTTAAACATCCATTCTAAACATAAAATGTGTTTTGATTGTAGTAACACCTTTAAGACTTCATTTAAATTATATCCTCTATCTCCATTCTAAACTTACAATGGCTTTTGATTCGTAGTAACACATTTCAGACTTCATTTAAATTATATCCTCTATCACGATATCAATCGTTTTTGTATTTTATGTTTCCTTTCATCAATTATTTTTATTTTAAAATATTTTTCTCATAATAAAACCTACATTATTTTTCCCTATATCTTTACCAGCCATCTTCAAAGTCATACACGGGATGTATCTCTTGACATTACATGTTAGAATGTGTTGCTTTATTGAGTTAAACAACTGAACATTAATTATACTAATTTAACATATAATGATTTTTTATGACTAATTTAAATAATTTAATAAATATATAAATTAATATAACTATACACAATTAATTTTATATTTCAAATTCCAAAATTTATTTTAAAACATATTAAATAATATATTTTAAATTTTATTAAAAATTATTAAAAATAAAATGTATATTCTCATAAAGTTTTTATAACATATCCAATTATAATTAAATTCATACATAAGTTGTATGATAACGCTTTTAGTCTCATATTATTGAATTGTCAAATGAAACAGCTTTTACATTAGTATTATCGAATTGTTTAATAGGACACTTTTGCCTAATAGCTTCATCAAAGGAGACCTTATTGCAGACATAAGCCAAGCACAGGAGATCATATTGCAGACATAACCCAAGCATCCGTCAATTCTGGATTCACTCCTACTTTAACTAACCACCCTATCAATGAATAGCGGAGATCTTATTACAAGAAAGATAACATGGTAAGGATATCCTATTAGAAGCCTTCACTCAACCGTAATAGTAACAATTTTAATTGTGTAATAGTTATTAAATTTGATGTAGGACAAAGGATATCCATTAAATTGCTAATTTTCGCTTTGTTGATGGTATCATTTACCGAAAGATACTATCAACGCAACTCAAATTATAGTGAGTCACACGATCAGACGGTGTGTTCAGTAGATTGTCTGATTGTGTAGACTATTTTGACTTTAATATTAAAATTTATAATATTAATTTTAATATTGGATTTATAATATAAATTTTCAATTTTAATTAAAAATGGTTAGTTTAGTAAAATATTTAATTTATATTAAATTTTTAATATGAAAATTTAATATTATAATCTTAATACTAAAAATTAATATTAAAACTTAATATTTTAAATATATTATTATTATTATTATTATTATTATTATGTATTTAGACACCAATTGGTATATGAAATTTATTAATATTAAATCTTTACTATATATTTAATAATTATTTATTCTTTTAATCTAAATTTATAAACTTATATTAACTACATAAATAATTATTGATAAATAATTATTAACAGTATAATAAAAACTTAACATTAATATTATAAACATAAATCATTCACTTTTACTAAAATAATTGTGCTAACATTCTAGATTACCAATTAAACACTGAAGCAACAATTAACTTTATACTTCCTGCTAATCTGTTTGATTATCTAAAAATACAATGATCTTAAACTTATTAGACAAAATCATCTATCAATTAATTGTAAATTTCAAAAATATTTTGAAATTTTAACATAGCCCTTATCCATCACATTTCAAAATAGAATGTGCTCATATTTTTACCTGTCGAAGTTTGTTTGGGACAACGCTGAAGTCCATATGCTTCGATGAAAGCAACCATTGTTATCTGTCTGAATTTGTTTGCGACAACGTTGACGTCCATATGGTTCGATGAAAGAAACCATTGTTATGATATCAATATAAATCTCTTTATTTGTAACTTTCTATGAACTCGTTTGCAACAAGCCTCACGTGCATCTGGTTCGATGGGAAAAGGGATTGCAATGACGGGATTAGGAAGAGATCTACCTCTATCCTTAAGTAAAAAACACACATACGTTCAAGTTATATTTCTAAAAGATCGAAAATGCAAATTTTTTATTAATGTATAAATAGTTATATAAATTAAATGGTTGAATAATTATAATTAGTATTGATATTTATCACTGTTAAAACTAACTTAATTATATTAATAAATGTGATTGATATATGTTGTATATACTATATTATAATTCTAACATACTAAATTAATATATTAATATTAATATTACACAATTAAAATTAAAATTAAAATTAATATTAATATTAATATTAATATTAAAATATATTAAATATTGTTAATAAATAAATATTATTAATTATAACTATTAATATAAATATTATTAATTATTTAGATAATAAATAATTCATTTAATTATTAAATAGTCAATTCATTCACTATTAATAATTAAATATAATTAATTAATTAATTAATTATTAATAATTAATTTAAAATTAATCACTAAAATAATCATGATTGATCATGGTTGGCTATGATTAACCAGGGTTGACCATGATTGATATTATAAACCCAAGGGATTGGACCCTAGTTGACCATGGTTGACCATGATGGATGATGGTTCATGATAGTTGATTTTCGTATTGAGACAATTTGTGTCAGAATGTGAAGTTGGACCAAGTTTGACCATGGTTGTCACAATGTGATGTTGTACCATGAGACAATCTTTGAAAAAATTACACCATGCTTATTGACCATGGTTGACCATGGCTGATTTTCATATTCACACAATCTTTGTCAAAATGCAACATTTCACTATGGTTCACGATGGTTGACCATGGTTGGCTATGATTGACCATGGTTAACCATGATAGATATTATAAACCAAAGGGAATAATAAACCCAAGGAATTGATATTATAAACCAAAGATAATAATAAACCCAAGAGATTAATACTAAAACCCCAAGGGATTATGAAGCCAAGTGAATAATATTAAACCCAAGGGGCTAATATTATAGCCCTAAGGTATATAAACCCTAAGATAAATATTGTAAACACTAAAATAAGAATGGTTGACCATGATTCACCATGGTTGGCTATGATTTACCATGGTTGACCATGATTGATATTATAAACCCAAGGGATTGTTATTATGAACACAAGGGAATAATAAACCCAAGGAATTAGTACTAAAATCCCAAGGGATTATGAACCCAAGTGAATATTATTAAACCCAAGGGACTAATATTATTAACCAGAGGAATATAAACCCTAAGATAAATATTGTAAACACTAAAATAAACATAGTTGACCATGGTTGATTTTCTTATAGAGACAATGCTTGTGACAATGTGACGTTCGCCCATAGTTCACCATGCTTAACCATGGTTGATTTGCATATCATAACAATTTTTGTCACAATGTGATGTTTGACCATGGTTGAGCATGATTCACCATGGATGACCATGCTTGAATTTATAAAACATGGTTGACCTTCATTGAATAATATTAGACCAAAGGAACTAGTATTATAAAGCTAAGGTACATGAACCCTAAGATAAATATTATAAACACT
Organism: Pinus tabuliformis; assembly: GCA_031772625.1. NCBI lineage: Eukaryota > Viridiplantae > Streptophyta > Pinopsida > Pinales > Pinaceae > Pinus > Pinus tabuliformis. The sequence continues at coordinate 1,440,106,550 of CM062818.1, read as the reverse complement.
AAAATAAACATGGTTGGCCATGGTTGATTTTCATATTGAGACAATCCTTGTCATAATCTGACGTTGGACCATGCTTGACCATGATTTATTTTCAAATGGAGAGAATCTTTCTCACAATGTGACATTGGACCCTAGTTGACCATGGTTTACCATGATTGACAATGGTTCATGATGATTGATTTTCATATTGGGACAATTTGTGTCATAATGCAACATTGGACCAATGTTAGCCATCATCGTCACAATGTGATGTTGGTCGATAGGGACTAACATTATAAATGCAAGGTATATAAACACTAGGATAAATATTGTAAACACTAAATAAAACATGGTTGACCATATTTGACCATGGTTACTATGATTGACCATGGTTGATCATGATTGATATTATAAACCCAAGGGATTGTTATTCTAAACCCAAGGGATTAATATTGAAACCCCAAGGGATTATGAACCCAAAGGAATATTATTAAAACCAAGGGACTAATATTATAAACACAAGGTATATAAACCCTAAGATAAATACTATAAACACTAAAATAAACATGGTTGACCATGGTGGACCATGGTTGATTTTCATATAGAGACAATCCTTGTCTCAATATAGCGGTGCACCACGGTTGACCATGCTTAACCATGGTTGATTTTCACATTAAGACAATATTCATCACAATGCGACATTCGACCATGGTTGAGCATGATTGACCATGGATGACCATGGATGACCATGTTTGACTTTATAAAACATGGTTGATCATTCTTGACAAAGGTTGACCTTGATTGACATTGCTAACTATAATTATCATATTGATGGAATCATTGTCATAATGCGAGGTTGGACCATGGTTGAGACAATGATTGATTTTCATATTGAAATAATCAGTGTCGCAATACGACGTTGGCCAACGGTTGACTTTGATTAACCCTGGTTGACCACAATTGATTTTATAAAACATGGTTGACCTTCTTTGAATAATATCCTAAAGGGAATAATATTATAAAATGAGGGTATATAAACTCTAAGATAAATATTATAAACAATAAACTAAACATGATTGACCATAGTTGATTTTCATATCGAGATAGTTCTGGTCACAATGTGATGTTTTACCATGGTTTACCGTGCTTGACCATGATTGGTTTTCAAATCGAGAGAGTCTTTCTCATAATGCAACATTGGACCCTGGTTGACCATGGTTGACCATGATTGACGATGGTTCATGATGGTTGACATTCATATTGACACAATATGTGTCAAAATGTGACGTTAGACCAAGGTTGACCATGGTTGTCACAATGTGACATTGGACCATGAGACAATCGTTGAGACAATGTGATCATGGTTATTGACCATGGTTGATTTTCATATTGGGACAATCTTTGTCTAAATGCGAAATTTGACCATGGTTGACCATGATTGATATTATAAACCTAAGGGATTGCTATTATAAACCCAAGGGAATAATAAACCCAATATATTAATACTAAAACCCAAGGTTTATAAATCCAAGGTATATAAACCCTAACATAAATATTGTAAACACTAAAATAAACATGGTTTACCATGGTTGATTTTTATATAGAGACAATCCTTGTCACAATGCAATGTTGGACCACAGTTGACCATGCTTAACCATGGTTGATTTTCATATCAAGACAATTTCTATTATTATAATATTAATGCTAATATAATAATAATAATAAAAATTATAATATGAATTCTATTTTTTCTAATTCTTATATTTAATTTTTAATAATAAATTATGAAAATATTAGTTTTAATAACATATTAATGTTAATGTAATAATAATAATAATAATTATATTATTAATTCTATTTTTTTTAATTCTTATATTTATGTTTTATTAATAAATTTAATTCTTAAAACAATAGGGATACTGGATACTGGCTCTGCACTGCTCGAAGCTTGACTCCCGCGTGCGCCCTGAGACTGTCTTCGGCCGTTGGGGCCTCGGCCCAACCATGGATCCTCCGGATCCCCCCTCGGAAGGGCTAGACCAGCAAATCACATTCTCAGCCTTGGTTAAATCGCTTCCTCCGCAGCATCCCAGGCCAGCCCTATCGAAATTTGTGAAAAAATTGGATGGAATTCAGGAGGTGCAGCTGCCTCCAGTCTTGCCCCGCATGGCAGCTCTGTCTTTGGCTGAAAAGGGCCTCATTGGCCAATTCACAGGCCTTTGGCCTTCTCCCCGAACCGTTCAAAGATGGGTTGAAAGAAACTGGGCCGATAAAATCCAAGGGAAGATCTCCATAAGGTTCTGTGGGAAAGGATATTTCACATTCCACTTCGAATCCAAAGAGGATAAAGACCTAATTTTCAGAAATGGGCCCTATTTTATGGATTCCAGGGGCCTGTACCTGAACAAATGGACACCAGATTTTGATCCTGAGCTTGATGTCCCCAGCGTTGTTCCAGTCTGGGTCCGTCTCCCTCATCTCCCTCTCCATTGCTGGGGGGATGAATCTGTTCGAGCCATCGGGAATGCAGTTGGTAAATATATAGATCGCAGCGAACCGAAAGAGAACATGCAGGCTTGTGCGAGCATCTGTGTTGAAGTGGATCTCGGCAAAGGACTTCCTGAAGTGATAAAACTGAAAGTGGACAAATGGAGCCATATCCAGCAGCTTGACTACGAGCAAAATCCTTTTAAATGCAAGGTATGCCACGAATATGGCCACTTTGCCAATAGATGTCCTAATCTTGTTGTTGTAGAGAAAGAAGATCAAGAAGGCCACTGGGAACCAGTTAAAAAGAAGAAATCTGCCCCAGCTTCCAAAGCTCCTCTGGAATCCGATCCTCCTGTTCCCCCTACCCTTCACCCTTCCTCATCCCCCCCTTCCCCTCCTGCTCAACCCCTTCCTGATCCGCCTCTCCCTTCCTCTTCCAACCCCTTCTTTGTTTTATCTTCCCTTGACCCCCCTTCTGAAGATCCCTCTCTGTTCCCCTTGATCCCCTCCGAAACTTCAGATCCTTCTCCCTCCCTGATTACCCCTTCGCAGGCTTCTCTTGATCCCCCTCTCCCTAGGCTCACCAGAAGTTCGTCTAAAGATCATGGATCCTCAGGCGACTCCTTCAAGAAACCAGGTCCTGGTAGAAAATCGGCCAAGCAGTACAGAGACGAGAACGCTCAGAAAGACATCGCCATGGGCACCCAAACCCCTATAGAAGCTTTCATTATGGGGCAACATGAGAAGGAGACAACACAAGAGAGGCGAGCACCTCTCCATAAACCAGTCACCCAATGATGAAAATGTTGTCTTGGAACAGCAGGGGACTAGGGCACCCCTCAAAAGTATTAGCCCTCAGAGATCTTATACATAGTGAAAAACCAGACATTATTCTGATTCAGGAGACAAAACTAGAGCAGCAAGAAATAATAGGAATTATTGATTAGCAAAAACAATATAAAGGAAGTATCAGTGACTCAAGAGGGGCCTCCGGTGGAATCGCCACCCTTTGGAACCACAACAAATGGAATTGCACAGCAGTAAATTTACATCAGCACTGGATTAGAACGGTCCTGGAAAAAAAAATCGATAATCAAACAGCAGTTGTCTATAATGTCTATGCCCCCAACCACTACAGAGAAAAGGAAAGCTGCTGGGATGATTTAAAGGCCATGATTGATACAGAAACGACTTCAAACATTATAGTTGCTAGCGATCTCAACCTGATCTTACACACCAACGAAAAAAGGGGAGGTTACTTTTCGCCAGACCCTTCCAGAGGTCATTTGGAAGCAATTATTCGAGACCATGAACTGGTGGACGTTGTACCTAAAAATCACAAGTACACCTGGAGAAACCGCAGACTTGGCAATGGAAATATTATGGAAAGGCTGGACAGATTCTTAATAAATGTAACGTTCCTCTCCTCCTTCTCCGTGGGGTACGCTAGCATTTTATCTACCTCTGCCTCTGATCATTACCCCATTACACTTACGCTGGAAGTCCACAGTTCTCTTGGGCCAATCCCGTTTAGATACAGTTCACTTTGGAATTGGAATCCGGTGGTTAGAGAAATTGTACAGCGATCTTGGAACCAGCACGTCGAAGGCTCACCAGGATTTATTTGGGAATCTAAATTGAAAAGAACCAAACAGGTCATCAAGGAATGGGCTAGAACCAATTACAAAGAGCCTGAGGAGATTAAACATAAAATCAAGACTGAACTTGAATGCATTCAAAGAACAATAGAGGTACAGGGCCTCTCACAACAAAACAAGGAGAAAGAAGGATCACTCTATGCACAGTTGAGTCACATAAATAGATAAGTAGAGCTAAAATTGAGACTAAAGTCAAGACAGCTCTGGCTCCAAGGCGGTGACAAAAATACTGCCCTTTTTCACAAACAGGCCACGACAAGAAAACTTAGGAATAATGTCAGCTCAATTTTGGACAATGAAGGCACCCAACAAAATACCCAAGAAGCCATCAAAAGAGCTGCCACTGACTATTACAGAGAGCTTCTAACAGAACCCAAAAGAGAAGAGGATTATGGGGACCTTCTTCAATACTTGACCAAGGAAATCACCAGAGAAATGAATGACAGTCTAACAAAGGAAATTGAAGAGGAAGAAATTAGAAGAATGATCTGGTCTATGAATCCTGATAAGGCCCCTGGGCCTGATGGATTCCCCATTTGTTTTTACAAGGCATTTTGGGGTTTAATCAAAAAGGACTTGACAAAGATGATCAGATGGATCCAGAGAAAAGGCAAAATAGGAGGATACACCAACGCTACTTCTCTGGCTCTCATCCCTAAAGAAAACAGGCCTACTTCCTTTTCTCGGTTTAGACCCATTTCTCTCTGTAACTCCTCCTATAAAATTTTGTCGAAAATCCTTGCCTCCCGTCTCAAGCCCCTTCTCCCATCTCTGATCTCGGATAATCAAGGAGGGTTCTTGGCAAACCGACAAATTACTGACTCCATTCTTTTAGTCCAAGAAGCCATCCACTCGAGCCTTTCTAGGAAGGAGAAAGGGTTTATTCTTAAGCTCGACCTTGCTAACGCCTTTGACAGAGTTAGGCATTCTTTCCTTATTGCCGTTTTAAAAAAGATGGGATTTGACCTGCCTTTCATTAGCCTCATCTCTGCTTGCATTTCTGGGCCCTGGATCTCTCCCTTGGTTAATGGCAAACCGGGAAAAGCCTTTCAATCCTCCCGGGGTCTCAGGCAGGGTTGCCCCCTTTCCCCTTATTTATTCATCCTTATGGCTGAATCATTCAGCCAAGCTCTGGATTTCAATAGAAGAATAGGTCTCATCACTAGAATCAAATACGGAAATGGAGTCAAGAACATCAACCACTCTCAGTTCGCAGATGATACCTTGTTAATTGGAGGAGCCTCCACCACTATAGCAAGGAGATTTAAGACCCTTCTTGACCAATTTATGGGGTACTCAGGAGGCTTGGTCAATTAGTTAAAAAGATGTATTTATGGATGGAATGCATCAAATCAAGCCATCAATAATATTGCAAATATATTTGGAGTCCCCTGCAACCTGGACTGGACGCATTTCTCATATTTGGGTATGCCTATTAGCCTACGACCCCTGAAGGCAGGAACGTGGGACATCATCATCGACAAAGTGAAGCGGAAAGTGCAGCAATGGGGTTCAACCTGGCTCAGTCCAGCAGGCCGGCTCATCCTCCTCAAATCTGGTATTACCTCTCTTCCCCTTTATCGATTTTCCTTATATCAAGCCCCTGCTTCCTTTCACAATAAAATGGATGCAATCCTTTGCCACTTCCTTTGGCAAGGAGGGAAAACCGATAAAAAGAAATTCAATCTGGTCAGTTGGAAACAAGTCATCCAAACCCAGGACAGAGGAGGTCTTGGAGTAAGATCCCCCAAATTTCTTAATCTTGCTTTCGGAGGGAAGATCGTTTGGAGGCTCATCACTGGCTCTTCTTCCTGGTGGAAAAGGGTTCTGGAAATCAAATACTTGAACTGCCCAAGACAGCACCTGTTAGACTCAGTTATTCCCATCAGAGACTCATCAAAAATCTGGCGCATCTGCAAAAAAGCCATCCCGTTCATCACCCAGAATACTTCCAAAGTACCTAAAGGGGGAACTAGTATTAAAATTGGAGAGGATAAAATATTGGGACAACAACCTATAAACAGTCATGATGAAACTATTCCCATTCTCTCCTATCTCAACAGCAAAGGTATCCATTACATGAATCAAATCTCTAGCTGGGATCCTCTATCCCATCTTTGGCTCGGTTGGTCTTTTCCTGAGGTTCCCATCGAACTCAGACCAAGTCTTTCGGTTCTGCAATCTCTCCTTCAAGGCAAAGCTTCCGTCAAAAAGAACGAGTTGGATGGCTTCCGATGGGATCCCACTGGCTCAGACTACACAGTGAAAGCAGCCCACCAGTACATTTGCCACAACACCTATCCCATGCCAATATGGAATCACTGGAAAATGGTGTGGAAGTCGGAGGCTCTTCCAAAAATTAAGTTCTTTTTTTGGACCCTGTTAAAAGGAAAAATTTTAACAGCAGAGAACTTACAGAAGAGAGGGATCAACGAACCATCATGCTACCCCAACTGCCACGCTGCAGAAGAAACCATGATACACCTCTTTGTGGACTGCTCCTATTCATTAGACTGTTGGAAAGTGTTGTATCCCACTGTCAACCTCCCAGGCATTTCCCAGCATTCTATAGGAGACATGATTCATCATTGGAAAAATAACTGCCCATGGAAAAATAAGAAGAGAAACTTAGCACAGAGGGTCTGGAACACTCTTCCATACACCATGCTATGGAGTATTTGGCTTGTCAGAAATCAAAAAATCTTCAAGGAAAAGAACGCTACTCCAAGATTCGCTTGCAGTAATGCCAAGATGCTAGCTATGGAAACGATTGTTGTTAAAACAGTTGGTAGCATTGATGCAGCTCTATACAGTGTGGAAGAAAGGAGTTTTATCAGCTATATGTTGGATAAGAACCATAGCACTCAAAAGGACAGTAATAAGAGAGTTCAACGCAATCAAAGAACCCATAGCTGGAAGATAATGTATAAAGAGTAGGAATTTGCAACGTGGCTACAAAATTGTAATGTTTTCTGCTTGTTTTTTGATGGGGCATCCAAGTCAAACCCAGGCATTGCTGGAGCTGGGAGTTGGATCTCTAACGCCAATGGGGAATGTGTCATCTATTTCGAATGGGGTTTGGAGAAGATCTCCAACAACAGGGCAGAAGTGTTGGCTCTGTATCAAGGGCTAAAACAACTCATCGAACTTGGAATTAGATCAGCTAAAGTTTTTGGAGATTCTTCGATTGTAATTAGTCTGATGGCTCAGAAAAAAAGTTCTCTGAATGTTCTCCTACAGCAGATCATCCAGCGTTGCCAACTATTGCATCAGGCAATGGCAAACTTGCAGCTCCACCACATTCTCTGCTCCTTTAACAAGCAAGCAGACAGGCATGCCAACAACGCCTGTGACAGAGCAATGGGAAGTTTGTTGTGCAACACTGAGGTTTCTCTACAACCATTGCCATGAATCGATACAGCTCACTCAGCAACAATCCTGACAGTGCCATCAACAGAAACTACCCTCAGGTCATCATCAGCGAAGGATATTGGTACAGTATCGCTCCACCTACAGCACTGACAAATACAGTGATAGAACCTTCAGCGACGGATCTTCCACCAGCGTTGGATTCGATCCCTCTTGCATTTGTTCTCTACAGGACCACGGAATCAACTCGACCAATCTTCCACTCTAAATCTTCATACTTTAAAAATGCTATGCAAATGTAAATTTCTGTTGTTCCAATTTGTCCGAGTGTATCTTAGTTCAAAAATATTCAAAGCTAGGACTTCCAGGACTAAAGAGGAAATCTCTTTATGTAACTCCTCAGCTCCTGAGCCATCCCAGATTGTCATGTACTGCAGGATCCAAATTCCTACCTTTCTTTTCCAGATCTAATACAACAACCGACTTCGTTAAAAAAAAAAAAAAAAAATTCTTAAAATTATGAGCGAATTTCAATCACATTTACCAATGTGGTTGTCAACATGATTGGTTCATATACACGTATTAGCATATACCAACCACATTTATTAAAATAAATGTGGTTGTGCTAGTACAGTATATTATAATATTAACATTAATATTATTAGATTAATATTAGATTTAATCAGTTGGATTGATAATTTGAGGAAAATTTTAGATGTCAAGATATTTGATCCCTTTTAGAAATATGATAAATCTAGAGTTATATGGCCCTAGTGTATATTCATAACTCCTTTTTTTGTTAAAGCAAGAAATGGACCTTCTATTTCATGTATGTAAGCAATTTACAATATATACAAATATTCACCACCCTCTGTGGACTAGGGCCACCCAGAACGTTGCCTTACAGAGAAAGACACTCCAAACTCTTTTAGATTCTTACAAAAAAGGGGAAACGGGAATATTAGGGCACATGAGCCAACCACAAAAACCCGTGAAAACTCCCCATTGGCTAGTCTCTTTAAACGCCCCCATACAAAATTCTCTTTTGATCTGATGGCGGAAATGCAAAATGCTTCTGAAAGAAGCAAGGTATTTAACCTCCCGTGCCACGAAACTGCTCGATCCATCCTGACCATCGGATGGCTTTGAATAAATGGACGGTTGTGCTTGATATCACACCGCCAGATGTTATCGACCTTTAAGGCGCGATGGGGGTGGTTTTCGAATCCAACCATCCACCACATGTCACGCTTTATATGGTATTGCTGCCCATGCTCTAAAACCACTTTCTGTTGGAAAGAGGTGCAATCTTCTGAAAACCGCTCAAGCTGCTGAGTATTCACCCGACCATAGAAATTAGGATGCGGAAGCCCCCATCTCCACTGCCGACGAATATTCCCTAAATCTTTTTCCTATATTGAGGAAAACTTTTGCCTAACACAGGGGATTATAGAAGAAGAGATAATCCAATCCGCCATAATTAACCAGGGCCATCCTTTTACCTGTTTGACCCAAAAGAGAGAAACCAGCCAAGATCTGATCATTGAGACCTCTCTTTTTGGGTTTTATTCCAGAACGCTTCCTTATCCTTTTCTGCCAGGTTGTGACTGCGGGCTTTTAAAATGCTTTGTGGTAGAGCTTGCCAACCCGTTGGAGTTCTGTTATCCTTGCATCTAACCCATTGGTTGGCCAAGAAATCCGCCAGTTTGTTGGCCTCTTTGTGCACATGATTGAACCTGACAGAGTTAAGCCCTTGAAGGTGACCCTGAATTCTCTAGAAAACTCGGATCAATTTCCAGTGTTGTGAGACTTTCTTTGGCTCTGAGCCACAGTAAATTCTTTTTATCGAGTTGATAACTAACTCAGAGTCAGCTTCAATTATTACATTGTGACACTCCTCCTACTTCAAAAATTCCAGGCCTTGCTCCATTGCTATTAATTCTGCCATGTTATTAGTAGCTCTTCCTAAATGACAGTGGAAAAGAGAGAGGATGTTACCTACTTCGTCCCTCAGAACTCCCCCATATCCTGCTTTACCAGGGTTACCCTTTGAGGCCCCATCAACATTTTATTTCAAAAAGCCTCTTGGGGGAGGTTGCCAATACTCCTTTTTAGCATCCTTTTTGTTGGATGATTTGTTCTGGTATGGTAAGATGATCTCCTGCAATCCTAACAACCTGAGAGTTCGAAGTTTAGTACCTGAGGGAGGAATTTTTGGAAAATTCCTTATTAAAGAGCTGACTGTTTCCCTGATCTACTTTAAGATCTACTCAAACAGGCTAAGAGCATGTCTCTTTTCCTCTTTGAATATTCTCTTATTTCTTTCTTTCCAAATATTCCAAATAATAAAACTTGGCATGAGAGCCCAAGCAAGGTTGAGAACTTCATTATCCAAAAAGTGTCTCCTCCATCTGATAAGGGTGTTAGTAATACTCTCTTTATCCATGTCCGACTGTTGAAAGATGTTGGAAAAAGCATCCCATAGCCTGGAAGTGTAATTACAACTATTGATAAGGTGTTCCATAGTTTCCTCTTGGGCTTCACAGAGCTTGCAGCTGGAAGGACCTAACATGCCCCTCTTTCTAATGTTGTCCCAGGTCAAGATTTTCCTATGATGAACCAACCACATGAAGAGTTTTATTTTCATCCACCGTTGGTGTCTCCAAAGGTGCAGCTAGGTTTGGTTTGGAGCCTGGGAAACCAGCTCTAGGAGAATATTTTTTGCTTCCTTGATATTGAAGATCCCTTCACTGTTGTTTCCCCATCTGAGTTGGTCCTGCCCCACAGAAACAAAGATCATCCTTTGATCCAACTTTTTCCCAAGAGCCTCTACCTTTGTTGTCAGTATTTCATCATTCTTGCACTCTATATTCTTCCATTTCCTCCATTTTTCATTGTTGTGGGTGTTATCCCAAAAATCTTTCACTCTTTTTCAACCTTGGGTGTTAGTTTCATGCTTCAGGTTCAAAAACTCCTCTTCAAGTAGTCTTGGTTCTTGTTGCCATTTGTCCTCCCAGAAAAGAGCCAGGTCCCCTTCTCTAATTTCCCAAAAACTATTTCTTTGAACTAAACCTTTGTTCACCCAGGCTTTGTTCCAAATAGCTGAGCCTTTTCTGTTTCCAGACATTCTTATGAGGTCAGTGTAATGTCACGGGCTGGCATATTTTTCTTTCCATATGTTTGCCCATTGTGCCTTAGGATTTATCACCCAGCACCACCAGAGTTTGGTCCCAACACTTTACTTAGGATCTCTTGGTCATCTAAGCCTAAGCCCCCATGATTCTTGGGTTTACAAATCTTTTCCCAAGAGACCAAGGCCCATTTTTTCCCTATTTCCTCCCTGCCCCAAAGGAAGTCTCTTTGTATGTTTTTGAATTTTTTCAAGACTCCTATGAGGGTTGGTAATGATGAAAGCACGAAAATTGGAATTGATTGGAGCACAACCATTGTCAGCACTAGTCTACCTGCCAGATTTAGCGATCTGCTCGTCCATTTTCTAACTTTATCCTGCATTTTGGTGATTAAGGGTTCCCAAATGCTCTTGTGCAGAGGTTTCGCAGTTAAAGGAACTCCTCAGTACTTGGAAGGGAGGGAATCCCTTTTAAAGCCTAAAATTCTAGAGATGTTTCTCTGAATAGAAATATTGGTATTAAAGAAAAAAATTGGATTTGGAGAGGTTGACTTCCATACCTGAGGCCATGGCAAAGTCATTCAGAATTTGTTTGAATGCCCGAGCCTCTTTGACAGTGGGGATACCTTGTAACATGGTGTCATCTACAAATTGTTGATGAGTTAAGGCCTGACCGTTCTCCTTTAGAGTGAGACCTTGAATTCTACCCATTACTCTGGCATGCTTGATAGCCCGTCTGAGGCCTTCCATCATGAGAATGAAGAGAAAGGGAGAGAGCGGGTCCCCCTACCTCAGCCCTCTGGAAGGAATAAAAATCTCATAAGGAGAGCCATTGACCAAAATTGAAAAGCTGGAAGAGGTGACTAGGGCCATTACCCATCCTACCTAGATGTGATCAAAACCAAAAGCCTTAAGTGTATTCCTGATATAGGTCCAGTTCACCTTGTCATAGGCTTTTCCTATGTCTAGTTTCAAGATCATACAAGATTTCCTTGTACTGGTTAAAGAGTTAACCACTTCATGTGCTTGAATAATGTTATCCAGAATTTGTTTGCCTTCTACATACCCTGATTGCTCCCCCGATATCAAAAAGGGGAGACAAGGTTTTAGGTTGTTGGCTACCACCTTGGAAATAATTTTGTAGACCACATTGCAAAGTGCTATGGGTCTGTACCTATCTGGTGTCTGAGCATTATCCTGTTTAGGAATCAAAGAGATGAAGGAGGTATTGAGCACTCGTAAGATGGTTCTGTTCCTTCTAGAGTCTTCCACCACCTTCAAAATGTCCTCTTTTACAACATTCCAGCAGGCTTTAAAGAAGTCTACATTAAAACCATCCAGGCCTGGTGCTTTGCCATTCTGCATGTCTTTAAGAACCTCACTGACCTCTTCTTTTGTCACTGGTCTGTTGAGATTGAAATTATCCTCTCTAGTCACTAGCTTAGGTATATGCTTAGTGACGTCGTTGATGGAATGTTCTCTATCAGTATTGTTTTCCTGGGCTATTTCACAGAAGTGTTGAACCAACTCAACCTCTATTTCTTCATGGGATTCAAGAAGTTGTCCATCCTTCTTTTTTAGTGAAGATATTCTGTTGTGTGCTCTATTCACCATGGTGGAATTGTGAAACAATCTAGTGTTACGCTCCCCTTCTTTGAGCCATTGAACTCTATACTTTTGTCTCCAAAAAATCTCCTCTCGTTTACACTAGTTCTCCCAATCTTGATGATATTTCTCTACTAGCTGCTTCTTATCTTTATCAAAACCGTCCGAGATCATAGCTTGGTTGAGAACCTGCATTTTAATTTCCACCAGTTTCTTTTCTGCAAAAATGTTGCCAAAATTCTTCTTATTCCATTCTTTGAGCCTTATTTTTATGTGCTTTAATATTTTATGAAGCATGAACATTCTAATTCCCTAAATTTGTAGATCTTCTACCCACCATTTCCTAATATTACTAATGAAGTCTGGGTGTGAAAGCCAAATATTCTCAAATATGAAAGGTCTATTCCGGGGGGTGCCTATACCCTAGATCTCCATTTGAATTGGCCAGTGATCTGAACCTCCCACTGGAAGAACACTAGCTGTTATTTCCTTATCTAAAATCATGAGATTCTCAAAGATAATGAATCTATCCAATCTCGAAGCTACCTGAGACTCTCCTCCTCGCTTGTTGTTAAAGGTGAAGAGGCCATTTCATGTATCCACATCCACTAGTTTCATGTTATCTGAAAAGATATAAAAGGCTAAGGAGTCTATACTGAGGGCTGTGGTGCCCCCTTTTTTTTCCGAAAGTGATTTTATCATATTAAAATCTCCTCCCATAATCCAGGGTATTCCGGCGTGTCTTTCCCTGAGATACATTAGGGATTCTGTAAACTTGAGTTTGTCATCTATTCTTTGAGGGCCATACACATTCGTGACTAGATAGATACTCCTGTCACCAACAGGCTGTATCACTACTGATAAATAATTCCATGCAGCTTTGGCATCAATTACATCCATTCTTTAGGGATTCTAGAGTGTGAGAATACCTCCTTCTGTATTCTCTGCTTTAACTTCTAGATATTCATATTTATTGAGCCACTTGCTATGAAGTTTTCTTAACCTCTGAATGGAACATTTTATTTCCTGGATAAAAATTATATCCGGAGCAGCCTGTTTCATTCTATTATTTAGCAATCTCTACTTTCTTTTACTGCCTAGACCTCTAATATTCCAAGAAATGAACTTCGTCATTAAATATTTTTGAAGGAGTAGCTAGTGAGATCTTTCATCTTACCTGAATCTATCATGAGCTTTCCGCATTCCATCAATAGTTCATTTTCCTTTTTTCTGCCTCTCTTTTTTCCTGGGTTTTTGGGTGCTAATCCCAGAGTAGATTTTATTGTCTTTACTCCTTCATTGCTCATCCTGTTCCTCTTTTTTTCTTTCTCCAGACCCTTTTCCTGAGTTTTCCATAAATACAGTTGTTGTATTCTATTGAGCTCTTCCTGGGGTAACGATTCCACCCCTCTAGACGTTCCTTGAATTAAAAACCCTTCTAGATCTAGGTTTTCTCTTTTTAGAATCTCCTACAGTTTTGTCTCCTCCAGATCCATTTCACTCTGTGTCATTTCATGATCCATCTCTAGTTCTGTATCACTCATCATTATTCCTTTCTGCTTAGCATTTTCCTGAGTTTTCTCACAGTTCCCTTCCTTCTCCTTCTCACTCGTACTTCCTTCCCTTGCTTGATTTTCTACTGCTTTTTCTTCCTCCTCTTCCAATAATTGGAACCAATTCTACCTACTTTGATATCTGTCCCTTTGTTGCAGCTTTGGCCCTATTTTTCCGCCTTTTCCTTTATGGACCACCTTGTGAAATCTATCCTGGTCTTTCATTGTGTTATTTTTACTAATATTCTCCGCTTTGCTAAGAGGGCAGTCTCTGAGAAGATGCCCATGTTCATGACATTTATGACACCTGAACGGAATATGTTCGTAGTCCACCATTTGAATCCATTCTTCATCAAAAAATTTCAGTATTACCTCATCCAAAAAAGCTCCTGATAAATCCATCTCCACACAAATCCTGGAAAAAGAAGTATATTTTCCTCTTCTATTAGTTTCTGAGGTCTTGATAAATCTACCTAACTTGTTTCCTATGGCAATTAACGATTCAGGTTGCCAATAATCAAGAGGTAAGGAATAGAGCTTACCCAAACCGGGACCGAGCTGAAAGTTTCCCTCTCTGGGACAAAGTTCATCTTCCATGGCCTCATATAGAGACCTTTTGCTATGTAGAAGTAGGTCCCTCCTTCAAACACTCTGTCTTTGTCCTCGATATTTGGGAACACCACTGTAAAGAAACCCTTTGACCCAAGGTGTAGATCTATGCTTCCTTTGGGTTTCTAGTGGTACTTGATCCAAGTCTGTAAGGCCTTTTCAGTGGGCCAGAGTCCTATGAATTTGAAAATGATTGCATAGGTTTGCATGTGCTCCCTGTGCGCTTGTAGCGCAGGATCATTTAAAATAACTCTGGGTGTTATTTCAGCTTTGGGTTTACAAGGCCCCTTTTGTTTTTTCTCTTTTGTTTCCTGTTTTTCTTTGTTGTCTTCCTCCTTATTTCTAGTGCTGCTATTCTCCCTTATTTTGTTCTCTGCCTCTTCCTTTTCCATATTGCTCCTTTTTTCTTCCACTATTTCTCTGACTTTTCCTGGGGGCTTTTTGCCCTTGTTGGCCACGACCTCCTTGAAGGAGGGAGACGGGCTCCCTCCTCTGCCTCTGTCCATGGATGGGGAATCTCGCAGCCCGCCGAAACCCTGGTAGCTCTTTTTTCCTTAGCACCCCCTCCGCTCCTAGATTTGAAATATTTTCTTCCGATTTGACCATATATTCATAACTCTATCTCGATACCTTAGGGAGAATTGTTTCCTCTGTGTGGTTCTAAAATCATCATTTTCTACATTAGTGTGCATTAGCGTTTTGATTGTTGAATTGATTGAAACCATAGTCGTTGTAACATTCATGATAGAGTTGAAATCAACCATCATTATGATAGGGAATGTGTGAGTGTACATAAACTAACAATGCAACATGTTCAGTAATAGGGGTGAGTAATTGCATTCAAACCCAACATTGTGTAACATCTATATTATCACTGAGTCATCACTTTAGATCGCGAAATTGCCTCCAAAATTTTTGAGGGAATGTGTACGACACATGTGATGAACCTAATTACTCTTAGAGTTTTTATTTTTTCTTTTATACTATTCGCAACTTTGGTGAATGCTTATAATAGAGGGAGAGGTTAATTTGTTGTTAATATATTTGGTTACCTAATTGCTTTCCATATACTTGCTAATGGTTCTCCTTACCTAGTCCCTATACTATGCACACCACAACTACTTAGGCCCTCCATGCTTCCTCCTTGATTCTGATTTAATATGGCATATCAACTTGGCTTAACAAAGTCGTATTTCATCAAATATAACTTGTGATGTAGTTTTCATTCTTTTGTGTGTTAATAACTTATGGTTTTGTCTCTGTGAAATACTTAATTTCCCAATCTCTCTCATGTTATGGCACAGGCTCATTATATTCCCATCGTCATCCCCCTTACTACAGTTGTTAACTCCATTGCAACCTTCAACATTTAGAGAATTCTAGCCCACCCCAGCCATGTGACCTCATTCTCGCTTGGTCTACTGTAGGTGACCTTGTCCTTATCTCTGTGATGACACTCCAATGGCTGGGATTTTGGGGTTTTCAATAAACATTGGTGCCTCCAGCGTTTCGAACCCCAACTTTGCATTCCAGGGTTTTGACCTCACCACGCTTGGCATTCTTCATTTTTTTATCGAGGTTATGTTTCATACTATTTATGCTGAATTGTTTTCTTCATGTGCTTCGACAATGGAGGTGGTTTCTTGGATTTTGGGGCAGCGCCATTGTTACCTTGTTAGATTTGAGACCCTGGATCTATAAGGGATTTACCTCTCTTGGTATGGAACCATTAACCCATATTGCATGGACACGATGGTTTCTGTTGGTTCAGTTAACAATATATCATTTATTTGTTGCTCATTTTTTATTTACATTAAGAAGAATTTTCCTTTATGCGAGAATTGAGTACTTCCTGTTCTTGTAGAGCCTAGGTGAGATTACACAGGAGAGACAAGTGGATACACAGGAACGGTGCTCACCCTCCTCCTTCAAGAGACTATGTTGGGTTTGTGTTTTGCGTTATCTCCAAATTGTAACAATTTCCATAATTACTACTATGTTCTTCCTCGCTACCTCACTTTGTCTACCTAATTCACTGTCAAGGTTCCTTCAACGCTGGTGCATAACAATTCTACTTTCAGACAAGGTATGGCTATCTGGTTTTGTTTTTCTTAGATTTTCTAGTACTCATCGAGGCTAGCTATATGATTCCTTAATTTAATTCTTGAAGCCACTGTTCTAATTTCTCTTTTACTGGTTATGTAATTGCAGGTACTCGCCAATGTCTTTCCATGTACCTATGATGTTCATTTAGTTTTTAGTCATGCTAATTTAGGGTTCATCATTCCTCCAGGTTGGTTCTGGTTTTGAAACCCCCCTCCTTCGTGGGTACTACACTGCAAGAGGAACTTCCCAGCTAATGCTTTTAATGGGCATGTCAAGTCCATTACATTGTCATATGTTTCTAATTACGTTATATCCTGGATGTGCACCTGAGTATTGAATGGAAAAGGTCTTTGTCATGTTTATGTTTTTACTCTTTATCCAGAGGTAGCATTACTGGGTTTTTGTAACCCAAGTTCCATCTGTAGACACTATGCCCTCTTTTTCCCTACTTCATGACTTAATTTTTTTTGTGTAAAAGTACTTCATTTGTACTTAATTTGTACATCATTTGTACTTAATTGTGTAAAAGTACTTCATTCAAATCATCTTATGGTGCCAAAGCTCTTCTATAGTCAAGCTCACTACTATCAATGCTCAAACTGGTCTAGGTCTCACATCCAACTTATACAGTCCTCCTGTTCGGATTCCTGTAGCAATTGTCTTCATTCCATCTAGCAGATCCTTAATGTAACAGTTAGATTTTAAAAATTCAACTTTCAAATCTTGTTATGTAATCATTGATATAGAAATCAAGTTCTTTGTTATGCCAGGCACATACATTACATTTTAAATTTGTTTAATATTACCATAAGGTAGAACGACAGAAAATTTCCCACGTCCTTTGATTTGATGACTTCTGTCATCACCTAGGTAAATTTGTGTGCCTTCATTGATCTCTTTAAAATCCTCTAGCCAGTGCTTGTTCCTTTTCATGTGTGTTAACACTCCTGAATCTACATACCAGATGTTTGCATCAACATTTTCCTCATAATCTGCCATGAACAACCTTAAATTCTGCACCTGATCACTGTTCGCGAGATGACCTGCATGTCTCTTTAGCTTTTGTTGTTCTTCATGATACTTATTTTTCCTACATTCTCTGGCAATATGACCCAATTTTCCGCCATAAAAACATTTAGTTTCATAGAATTTTTTATTCAGATGCATACCTTGGGTCATATTTGGCCGCTTCTGTGAGCTTGCTTCATTTTTCTGTTGTGGACCTCCTTTCCCTTTGTAGAAGTTCTTCTTCACCAATAATACAAGATCGACACTCTGGGGCTTTAGATTTGATCTCCTCTCTTCTTCCTGCATCAGTATACCTATCAACTCTTCAAAATGTGGGATCTTTTCTCTGGCATTGATCCCAGTGATGAACATCTGATAATCATCAATGACACCATTCATTTTAATGGTCACAAGATCTGTATCATCCATTATATGACCAATATCCGATAATTTGGTTTTCAGATCCTTGATCCTTGCTACAAATGAAGCAATCGTTTCATTATCCTCCATCTTCATGGACAGAATCTTACTTTTGAGAAACAAAAGATTATTTGAATTTTTGATCTCATACAATTCCTTCAGAATTCCCCAGATCTCATTAGTTGACTTACCTTCTCTGATGTGTGATATAATGCAGTCTTTCACTAACATCTTTATCATTTTCCTTGCTCTGCTTTCTCGTTTCTCCCAATCTGGGACCGATGTTGATCCAGTTGTGGGCCTCGGCTCATCCCCATTCACAATCTGCCAAGCACTCTGCGCTTCTAGTAGAGTCTACATCTTAAACTTCCAATTTGCATAATTGGAACCATCGAGATTGTTATGCTCATTCATGTATGCTTCAAAAATATTGTTATTCATCTTGGCGATTTAAAAAAGAAAAAATTCGACAGGTAAAAGATGTTAAATTTACCCTAGATCTGTGACAGGGACATATCATTGTTGTTTGCTCTCGCAACGCATGTGCAGATCTCCGTGGCTTTCCTCTCAGCCTCCAGACAACCTCCTGTTGCCAGCTACAGCCTTGTTCTTGGCTCCCCCACTCAGCTTCTCTGACAGCTACAACCTTTTTCTTGGCTCCCTTTGCAATTTCTTTGATTTACACGATCGTCGCAGATATACGCCCAATATCCGAGACAATCGCAGAAATACACCAGTTTTCTGAGACTAGTCACAGATATACGCGCAATATCTGAGACGGTTGCAAAAATACACCAATTTTATGAGATCGTCGTAGTTGTACACTGGAAAACTGTGAGGATCGAAAAATAAGAAGTTCGAGAAGTGCAATAGTGCTATCATCGTGGCTCTCCACTCAAAACCGGCCACAATTTTGGTTAAAAGAACCACCCACCAACCAGCGTACAGGTTCCTCAGCCCTGACACTCTAATACCATGATAAAAATGACAGTGTCTGTATTAATGAAAATAAAACCCATTGGTTAGCTCTATGAAAGAGAGTCTGAACCAGGAGAGTATGGCTCTGCAGAACACTCTCCATTGTTCATCAAAATTACACATCAAATAGAATACATGGTTTTAGGGAAGTTAGAACATCATCCTAAGAAATAAAAACTAATTCCTATCGTGAGGCTACGTGAACCAACTCTACCTATTCTAGTATATTCTCCATTATCTTCAACAATTGTTAACTCCCTTGCAGAAGGCACTATAGTGTTTCTGACGAGCTTGTAACTTTGCATACTTTTACGTAGGCTTGCTATTGTTGCAAATCTCAAAATCCCACTAACTCCAACATGTTAATTATTGCATTACAATCAAAGACTACTCGTACAACAATTTATTCATTTAAGTATACATTTTTTTGCACAAAAGTCTCTTTTTCATACTAGGTGTGCATGCATGAAAGCATATATACTATCATCCCATTAATTTTTTTTCTCATTTACTTCTAAGGTAAAATACATATCTTAATAAAAGTTTAATACAATTTAATTTCATATCAGAAAGCTGCTAAAATCAGTTAGTACATTACTAATAAAATCCAAGATCTACATCAAATCTAAATACATGCATACGAAGAAACTATAGGGTCTTTCTAGCTATATTTCTTAAAAAACGAAAAAATATTGGAGCTACAAGCATGCATAATCTCCTACAAACTCATCTAGTATAAATGCATCTATATTTCGTTTGTTAGCTACCCATAATGAGAATGGAACCCAAGATATTCATGGTTATAAATTGAGCAGAAAATAATCACATCAACTTAATTACAGCAAAAAAGTTTATAAGAAAATGAATCCTCTTTTACCAAAAAATCAGTTTTCAAACAATCGTAATGGCTTGGAAAGAGCAAATTTCTACCGAACCATGAACCATCAACTCTGGTTCTCTCTTGAGTTGAGAACTCTTTCCCCCCAGAATCAACAATCTTTGTTGTCCAAGTTAAGGCATTTTTATGCCTCACTTTCCCTAGCAGACATTCTATAACGACGTCCTTTTTTTTATTAGTGCTCCCAATCCCCATAACCTAGGTTTTTTCTTTTTTTATTTTGAAAAGGATTCGTTTTCATCCTTTAAATCCCGTATTTTATCACTATGATACTTATTCACCGATTCTAGTGTTGTTTCCCCCACACTAAATGATTTTCCCAAAAATTTCTCTACTTATCTGGTAAATCACTTGATTTCACTCCAAAGATTTTTCTCTAAAATCATTTGGGAAAGTTTAATATTATTATTATATAGATTTTTTCCTTTATCCAATTTATCCATCCTGAATTATGGATTAGGATAATGATCTCATTCATTCCTTTTTTCTTTCTTAATAAGTTCTTCAAATATCATATTTAATTATATTAAATTCAAATAATTACATTTTCATAATTTTTTCCCACACAGGAAATCTCGGCCATCATGCCATTATTATCATTATTTCAACTACTAAATAAATTAACTATAATAGTTTCTAAAATAAAGGGACATTATAGCATACGTTGTACCACTAATACCATGGATTAATCAACATTGACCTTGATGTCTTGGTTGTCAGATTAAAAAATAATTTGGGCCACCCCTTCCTATTTCATACACTATATGTAATGATATATGTGCACCAAAAAATCTATGCATAAGCTAATGCATAGAGCGACATGGCAGTGGAATATCTAGACAGGTTAGATCGTGTTTTGTTGGCTTTCTTCCACTTTGACAGAGGGTATGAGATTCCTGTTAAAGTGTTTCTCCGTTCTTCTTTCTTTTCATTTTAATTTATAGTCTGTACTTTGTCAAATAATGTATTGCCAAGTTTGAAATGAATGAAGTAATTGGAAAGTAGGAAAACGCATTTTCATCAATTAAATAATGATACATGGTCTCTATTTTATTTTGTGAAAGAGAAATTTTCTCAAAACACATTCAACTAGTTAACCAAAAGTTAACCAAATTTCTCAATCCCATATCGATGGAGGAATTTTATATCTCACGGTAAATGGATTTAACAAATTTTAAATAATATATAAAAAATGAAATTCCTTTAATTAATCAGCAAACCAAAAATAAATGGGAATTAAATTCTCTAACATATCCTCTTAAATCTTTTAACTATTAACATTTCTCTTTAAATCTTTTAAAAACTCATGGTATACAAACCATTATTTAAAAAACACACTACTGTTTTACAAAGAGAAAGGACTTCAAAATCGGCCTTAGCTGAACATGTTCATTTTTCCTCTCATTACATCTACATGGAAGAAGTCAAACTGGTTAGAAGAGAAGACCACTAGCTTAAAAAGAAAATCAAAGAAGCCATTGAAATAGAAAAAACAAAGAATAACTTGAACCGGGGCGATGGATTAAAACCGAGGAACACCTGGAAACCTTTACTTGAAATCTTTAAAAATCAATAACTAACTCTTTATTGATTTACTAATTAATTAATTAATTTACTAATTAATTAGTTAATTTATTTATTAATTAACAATTAACAATTAATTAAGTAAATAAATAAATTAATCAAATAAAATACATAAAATTAAATCAATAAACATATTAATAAATAATTAATAATAAAATTAATTAATTAATTTATCCCTTTAACTTATTAATTATTAATTAATTAATTAATCAAATTAATAAATTAATAAACATATTAATAAGTAACAAATAACAAAAGTAATTAATTTATCTATTCTTTTAACTGATTAGTCAAATAAATTATCTAATTAATTAAAAAAATTAATTAATTAATTAAGCAAATTAACAAATTAATAAATTAAATAAATATAAATAATTAAATAAATAAAACACTAACAAAATAATGGCCGACCAAATTTCATATATCTTTTTTTTAAAAACATATATATATATGACCTAAATAGAGCTTAAGGATAAATCATTAATATCTGGAGAATATCTATCGACGCATCCCCTGATGATAAACTCCCTTGGTAGTGTGAAACGTTGGGTTCACAAAACTCTATAACATGTCATTCCTCCTCTAACTATACCAAAATGTTATTACAAACAACCATACTTTAAAATGCATAAATAATTAACCATTACAATACTAAAATAAATATTGTTTATATTCATTATCCATTCAACCATGACATCTTCCTACCTCCCCCTGCATCGACGGTTTCATGAGCTTGTTCATCATGGAACATCTTTTCGTAGAGTGCCACAATCTGATGACTCAACAATGCATCACTTCTTTTCACACTTAAATACCGATCTTTGTGCACATCGTGCCAAGGTTCTGATGATTTATTTCTTGATTTGATGGTACAACAACACATCCATGAATTGTTGATGCATTCCATTTACCCAAACTTTAAAAACTTGCACACGTTCGACAGGTTTCAATGACTCTGATTATCTTTCAATAGAGGTCT
Source organism: Pinus tabuliformis (assembly GCA_031772625.1). Lineage (NCBI taxonomy): Eukaryota > Viridiplantae > Streptophyta > Pinopsida > Pinales > Pinaceae > Pinus > Pinus tabuliformis. Next base: position 1,440,084,184 of record CM062818.1, on the reverse strand, counting down.
CCTTTCATGTCGTAGCATCTGACAATGGGCTATTAGGTACAACAGTTTCGTCAGCCAACTCAACTGGAACACCGTCTCTTCGCCACTAACCTAACACGTTGGACAAACCATTCTAGCCTCCTTTCATATTCGTGCGCCCTCACCCTCCGGTGAGGTAGTGAGGTCCGAAACTTTTCTGATATCAAATTAGAAATCCAAAAAAAAATATGTTTATTAATCAAATGATGACGCATATAAATACAAGGATGTTATTTTAAAATAGATAAAGCATGTAATCGCACCATCAATCAGAACCTCTCACATATCTTATTGAGAAAATATCTCCAAGGCTACTAAATCTAACAACTCTTCAAAAATATAAAAAGAGACTCCTTCTCTAATTAATGAGCACACGAAAGTTAAGTCAGATTTATGTTAACGAACCTACTTTCATATTCTTTGTGTCATTGTTAGTTATTGATCCAAGGGGATTATAACTTTCACATGGATCTGAAAAATATTCGAATATGTATAAAATCAGTCAACTTTATAATCTTTATCTAATTTTTTTTATCAAATTATATATTATTTGGATATATTTTGAAAAATTAATATTCCATTTTTATTTATCAAATTTAAAATATCTCATTTTTTTATTTTTAAACTATATAGGATTGGACTAGAATTATCTTTCTTTGGGTTTTTTTAATTATTAATATTATATAATTATTTAAAAGAGAAGCTAGTTTATTAATGCTCAGTAAAAATGTTTTTAAAATTATAATAAACAACACTTTTGGAAATTGTAATGTCACACTTGTTAGTCAATATCTCACAATGTTTAGCTGAAACAAAATCTTTATTTTAGCTAATCAACTTCGTGCAATATTCCAATCATAAATGTGGTCTCACAAGAAAACCAATTTAGGTTTCGTCATGCTTTACTACAATCCCTACCATATCACTAGGCCCTAAACAAGCATGCATGCCTCTGAATCTCTCCACCTACACCGTGAGTAATTTTCCTATTTCTTAGTATATATGTTTTACTGTATATCCCGACATTAATCAGTCGAGGATTCCTAGGCCCAATTGAGACTCCACCCTCTGAGTTTTACCATATATCCCGTGATTGATTGGTTGAGGATTACAAGGGCACATACCTCTAGGATTTATTGTATATCTCACTATTCACTGGTCGAGGATTCCTAGCCCCATTGAGGTACAAAAAATAGAGATTTGGCACAATCCCACCTTCTCTGGTTTTGGGATTCCTAGGCCTTGTATTCTTCTTCAGAGACCACCTCACTTAGTTTCGAAACCATCCAACAATCTAGCTTAACCAACTAAAAGAGAAGCCATCACATCATAGTGATCTGGAAATGGAAAGGCAAGGTTGAAAATCATTGTCACAACTAGCATAATCCATGTCAATGACAACAAGAGAATGAAATATGCACATTCATACACCATGCATGCCAAATCTAACAAGGAAATCACACATGCAAATCAATATCTACAAGTAATCCTATTCTAGTCGCTTGATCCTGCTCTTCCTTGCTTGATCTTTTCTTCCCTTTTCCTTCTTTTTCTTTCCTTTTCTTTCCTTGATCTAATGTTAGAGTGCTCCAAGAATTCCCTAGGTGTCCAAGAGTGTGAGAGAGAGAATAGAGAGAGTGTGCTCCAAAACTAAACTGACAAAATGTACCAACTGATCCTCAGAAATCTTTTTATTAATGAGGCCTCTATTTTCTTTAATTTTCCATTATTTTCCTTCATTTTCCTTCCCACATGCAACCTGTGACTTTTCACCTTCATTTTCTCCTAATTTATATTATTCTTATAAATAAAATGTCAATGAATGTCTCATTCCTTTTCAAATCCCTTTCTATTTCCTTTGCCAATTTCCTTAGCCATAATAAACTAAATGATCACCCACACTAGGATGTTTTTCTTAACATTCAACTTGGGATACATGTCCGATGTCCCATAACTCTTATTACATGCAATTTTTACCAAGGTTTTTACAAAAAACTCCCCCTAAGGGGAACACTTCCCTCGGTGTTTAATGACACCTACAACCAACAAGGCTGCAGAGAAGCAAAACATATTACCCATGGAGATTTATAACTTATCTCAATGTAGTATTTACAATGATCAACTCTCTTAGAAGAAACAAACATGACAACATAACAACATGAAAACCATAATGGCATGACACCCACACCACTTATTGGATCTTTATAACATATCATGGTGTTATTTACGTCCATATAAATATATACACAAATACCAAAATATCCCACCACAACATATTCCAAAAAAATTCCCTCAACCAACGAATAGAGAATGATACATAACTCACATCAAATCAAACATCTCTCATTTAGCTTCATCCATCCCAAAGTGCTTCCACTACACATTAACCTGTTCGATTTCTGGGTTCCAGAGCATGAGCATATTTTTTTGCAATACACACTGAGGTTTTGGCTGGAATTCTCCATCTACCTCCACCTGCAATACATACCAATCAATCACATTACCAACATCTTTAACATACTTCTTAAGAAATGACACATTGAAACTATCATGGACTTTCACTCTCAAATGTAGTGCAAGTTGATAGGCTACTCATCCAATCATTTCAAGAATTTTGAAAGATCCACAATATCTCTTTCTCCTTTCCATAGCATAATCTAATGTGGGGATTTGGACCTCTAAATCTTGTAGTTTACATAGATCACAAATTTAATTATCTCCCAAAAGATTTAAATTTATAATAAATATATACTAAAATATATATAAATTTATACTTAAATATTCACAATAATTATTCATTATAAATCTACTAAATTTAGATCATCTTAATCATTAAATTCAAAATCAAGCCCAAATAATCTGAACTTATAACTCAATACTTGCATTGATTATTTATTTCACATTCATTGAATTTGCGCTATTTTTATGGCAAACTTAAAGGATGGTCATCCAAATCATGTCATGTTTTCATTACAATAAGATATATATGATTGGAAACTTTTCCCTGTTAATTTAACCAACTTAGATCCATCTTAATCTATCAAGCGTTGAGAGGGATCAAATGTCTCTATGGAGGTCTAAACATATTTCAGAAGAATGCTATAGGAAACAAAATGGATTACAAATAGTATAGGAAAACCATAAGTAGGAGTGCAAAAAGGTTATTTTTATTTATTTTTATTATATTCTATTTTGACTAAGTCAAAAAGTTAAACATTACAACATCTCTATCATACTAGGTTGAAAAGCGCCACTTGGCATAGTCAAGCACTTTCAACTTAAAAAAGAAAAAAAAAATTCTGGAAAATTCTGAGCCAAATAAATACCTACTTTTCTTTATTAACTTAATCATTACACTTCGACCTTATTATAATGAAACAACATAGAAAATGTACTAGAGAAATAGGTAGGTAATTTTCCTTATTAGTTTAATTAGTGACCTTAAATCCAATTGAAATGAAGGAAACATTGCAAGAAATGTTTTTGTGCAAGTACTTATATTGATTAATTTAATCAAGAATTTTCAACCTAAGAACATATGAAAATGAGGGAACCGATGTCTCAATTCCCTTGTAGTTTCTCAGATCGACACATCACTTTAGTTATAAATATATACCTTACTAAAAATTTATCATATTTTCAAGTCGTGGAGAAGCTTAACAATCATAAAGGTTTGGTTTTCTATGAGCCATGAAACCCTATAACCCTCTGTCTCATTTTCTTTTGTGTGTTTGATTGCAAAGTAAATTTGAAATTTCCAGCATACTAAAAATTTATTATATTTCCAATCCATGGAGGGAAAGGTAAGAATCATAACTGTATGATTTTTGATGAGCCAAGAGACTATTGGTAAATATGTTGCAAAGGATATGGAAAGAAGATGACAATATAGTTAGAGAATGCATGGAAATTGTGAAGATTGAAAAACATACGCGACCCTTATGAAGAAGAATCACACACATATGTAGTTAGTGTGATAAAAAGATGCATACATAATCAAAACCATGGAAAACTAGATACCAAGGGCCATTACCATGGAAATTTCTCGTAGAATTGTGTCAACAATGTCTATTTGATCCTGTCAAAAAATACTAACAACATTACCAAGGGATTTTCTTGAGGTATTAGCTAAGGAAATATATATATAAGGAGGTGGATATCAAAGTGTTATGTGTGCAATTGAATGGTTTTTTCATGTATGATTTCATATAGAACAAGTGTGCACCAATGAGCAAGGAGATGGCTCAAATATGATAGATTTGAAAGTGCATTGAAGACTAATGAATATACTTTCTTAATCTATTTATGTTTGTGTAGCTAACAATCTTAGATATGTGGTTATAGTGATGGTATGATTTTATTATATAGTAATATGTGACGATTGACAGTATGTGCACAAAAATTTGGCTTTGTCATGGGTTATGATTTGCAGCGAAGAATTTGATTTAGTAATTTCAGACTGTTACGGAGGTCTACTTATGGATAGTCGCGTACATATGTGCATATGCTTTGAAATAGTCGAATATATATATATATATATATTATGAGATCATTTTTGTTTAGATTTTTGTTTGATCTGGGTTGCTTATGAATGTTTGGATGTCAATTAAATTTATGAAGTATGTATTATTTGTTGTTGTGTGTCAATGAAGTCTTGATATGTTTGGTTGTTGATTAGTATATTGATTAGTTATAATGATGAAAAAGTGTGATTGGCTATGGTTCAATGATCTGTGATTGGTTCAATACTTGATTCAGTCATTGGTTCAGTGTTACAGTGACTGAATGAGTTAAATGGTTTAGTGTTAAGTAATTTGAGACATGTATGCAAGTTGTATGTAGAGAAAGCACGTATGTAAGCAGGTTTCCTTTGGAATAATTGTGTATACATTTTGAAGTAAAGTTGACCAGGGTTGCATTGACTGTGTTTATGAAAGAGTATTCAGAATTTGTTACTAAGGGGATCATAATTTATGCCTTACTATATTGATGAGTGGTTGTGCATTTGTATGATCTAGTTATGGTGATTTAGTATTAACTTAGTATTCGATGATTCTTGGTTTATTCAGTGATTGGATGATTTTATTCAGTATTTGGTTTCAAGGTCATTAATTGGTAATGAGCATAATGTTGGGTGTGGGTCCAGTGTGAAAATTTAATGAAAGGTGGCCTACATATTTTGATATGTATACGAGATAGGTGCATCTAGTGTGAAACATTTTGAAATATAGTCAAAATGGGTTTGAGGGTTAGAGCTTTCATTGAGGGGGCAGGAGCTCCCTTCTGGTAGGAGCCAGTAAACAAGATCAGGGGGTTGTAGCTCCATTCTAGTGGGTGTTGGAGATTGCGTGGAGTTTGTATCCTCCTATAGGTGGGTGCCTATGTGCCGGTAATACCGTGTGCCTATACAAAATGTAATGAAGTTTTTCTTTTTAATAAAAGAATAATAAAATACAACAACAATGACAGTTTTCTCCCACATTGGGTTTTGACCTAAAATATTGGTGTTCTCATGTGTTCATGTGTTTCTTATGTGTTGATTATTTATATTGTTCATGGTTATTGCATAATGAATAACTAAATAAACAATGATGCATTTTTTAGGTTAATTCACTTATGAAATTTATGAAAAATTAAGTAAACTGGATATACACGATTTTATTTCACTGGAGTCATGTACACACGTGAGTTGCATGAATGAAAGTAGCATAAAAATTTATTAATGAGAAATTGGAAGTTAGAGTGAATTAAAAATACTGATTTACCCCCTCCCCCCCTAGTATTTTTCCTAATAATTTGGTATTAGAGCAGGTCGCTTAGAAGAAGCTTTAAATCTTAAAGGGAAATCTATCAAAATGATCAATCATGAGGGAGCATATTCTAACAAGCCACCTTTGTTAAATGGAACTAAATTTATGTTTTGGAAAGTCAGAATAAGATCATATTTGCAGGCACCAGGATATGATGTATGGGAAACTGTCGAAGATGGATATCAATGCCCAACATCTATTCCCACCGATGATGCAGGGAAGAAATGATATGAAAATAATGCAAAGGTTGTAAATTTATCTTGGGAGGTTTGGTTGAATGTGAGTTTGTGAAAGTCATGTTGTGGAGCACCAAAAAGGAAATATGGGATAAGCCTGTTAAAGTTATGAAGGTGACTCTAAGGTAAAAAGTGTAAAACTTAAAACATATAGAATTTTGTATGAATCTCTTAGAATACATGATGATGAAAGAATTGAAATCATTTTCCTTAGAGTAGATGAAATTTTTAATACAATGAAATGCATTGGTGATGAAATCAAGGAAACTAATGTTGTTTAAATTATTTTAAGATCACTAACCCCATTGAAGGAATGCAAGATTTAAATAATATCACCATTGAACAACTCCATGGGATCTTGACCACATTTGATATCAGAAAAGGTGATACATCAGGTGTTAGAGAAGTAGCATTCAAATCCTAAAACAAAGGGAAATAAAAGGAAGATCCTAAACATATAATTTAAATTTCAGATGAAGAAGAAGCGAATTTGTGAAGAAGCTTTAAGTAGGAATTGTTAAGTTCAAAGGTAAGCTTCCTTTCAAATGTTTTTCCTATAGAAGAGTAGGTCACTATGTTGCTAAGTGTCCTTATAAATAATATCATGAAAAAGGAAAGAATGTTTAAAAAAAGAATGTCAAAAGACGTTTTACTAGTAATAAAAACTTTGATACTAATGAAGATAGTGAATATTCTTGCAATGATGAATATGATGATTTAGATCATGATTGTCAATTACTTATGGAAGTCAAAAGACAATGTGTAGATAAGTCTGATGATGATTACTTTGTGGATGCTCTAGAAGAAATTGATAGACCCGGGGTCATAAACACGAATAAATAAAAGGAAATCATTATGTATAAAGAAAACACGCTAGTTGAAGAAATAACCCTGTTAAAGATCTATCCAGAAAAGGTTAAATTAGTAGAATAACCTTTGAGGAAACAAGTCGAGGAAAGGGAAAAGCATTGTGGAAACCTAGAACTTGAAACTATGTGACTAAGAAAGGAACTTGAGAAAATAAAGGCTCTAAATCTTAGAGTTTCCAAAGGATATGAAACTTTCATAATCCACTAATCAAGGCAGGTCTTTGATACAATACAAACCAAAAAGGTGAAACATCATAACCTATGAAATCTTTTGAAGTAGCTACAAAAGTCTATGTTAATGTTATAAGATGAAGCAATCACCAGAATAGTAGGACGTAACAGAAGAATGAAGGGTCAAAATATACTCAGGCAAAACAACCTTTCAATGAACAAAGGGAAAGCTACTCAAAAAGGTATGATACTACTATTTATTCTTACTTCAATGGTAAATGCATCACTTGTCACAACTCTAGTATCAAAACTGTTCATTGTGTTGCTTATAAAATGATTATGACTAGCGAAGCAAGAAAACAACATAATGCAAACATGTCAAAGAATTCTTCTTATAAGTGCTTTCTCCCCTATTCAGAATGAAGTTTAATGTTACATTTGAAATAAATTTGTTCATGAAGAAACTGAACGTATAAGTAGGTTCAACTCATCCTATCAACATCAGTAGAAGCTAAAACCTTGTAAGGTATGTGAGAATAAAATCACTTCCTCTAAAAATTGTGGTATATCACTCTATGAAGGAGATCAAGAAAATCTATGGTACATTGAAAAGGATTGTTGAAAGCATATGATAGGTGAAAAAGATAATTTTGTTTCGTTTAATGAAATTAATAAAGAAAGAATTTGACCTATGGTAATAATCCACTTGCTATTATTAAAGGAAAATGATTTGTGATATTAAAAGAAAAGTTCAAGGATAAGAATGTATTATTTTTTGATGGGCTAATACATAACTTGTTAAGTGTTGGTCAATTGTGCGATCAAGGGCATGAAGTTACTCTCAGATCCAAGAATTGCGTGGTAAGAAATTTCGATACATGTAAGATTATAATCAAGATAACCAAAACTTCAAGCAATGTATATTTCGTAGAAAGAGACGAAGAGCACGATTTTTTGAGAAAATATGAAGAGAGTTGGCTCTGGCAAAAAATATTGGGTAACCTCAACTTTTCTCAACTACACAAATCAAGTAAGAAAGGAGCAGTTTGTTACTTTCCAGCCATCTGTCCACCTAAAAACAATGTTTACAAATCATGCCAATTTGGTAAGAAATCCAGAGTTTAGTTTAAAGCTAAAGAATGCACTTTGGGTAAAGCCATTGAACTTATTCATATTGACTTATGTGTACCTATGAGAAAGAAGTCTCCTTCCGGTGATAAATACTTCATGTTATTAATTGATGACTTTAGAAGAATGTGTTGGGTTGGTTTACTAAATTATTACGATGATGTATTTGAAAATTTTTAAATATTCAAGGCTATGGTGGAAAATGAATTGCAATTAAAAATCAAATGCCTTAGATATGATAGAGGAGGAGAGTTTACATCAAAATATTTTTTTTACTTTTTTTGCATGCCATGGCATAAAAAGACAATTTTCCATAGCTAAAACTCATCAACAAAATGTAGTGACAGAGAGAATGAACAGAACAGTTCAACAAATGGTGTGTGCCATGCTTGATGAGTGAGGAGCACCTCACACCTTCTTAGGAGAAGCAATACATATACCTGTGGATATACTTAAAAAATCCTATGTTTGAGTAAACAATGATAAAACCCCATATGAACTTTGGTATGGTAAACGTGCAGCTATCAAACACTTTAGAATATTTGGAAGAAAATGTTTTATAAAGAAAAATAATGATAAGCTTGGAAAGTTTGAATCTAGAGCTCGTGAAGGAACCATTCTTGGATACCTTTCAAGAAGTGAAGGATATAAATTTTATAATAAAAGGCCCCAAAATATTGTTGAAAGTGTAGGTGTTGTGATTGATGAAGCATCCACATGTTACAAAAGAGAAGCACAATCATATGATGAACAAATCCCTACTAAAATCAAAGAATTTATAGGAAAAGAAGAAAAAGAAGCCTCAGAAGAAGGAAATGAAAATTCATGTGTGTCAAAAAACACTCCATCAAGGTATGTTCAAACAAATCATCCTAAATCTCGAATTATAAGTTATACATAAGAATGAACACAAACTAGAATACAGGTCAATTATTGGTAGCTTGATTTATCTTATATGTACAAAACCAGACATTATGCATGCAGTTGGCATACCTGGACAATTCCAAGAAAATCCTAAAGAAACTCATCTCAAATCACTTAGAAGGATATTCAAGTATCTACAAGGAACTCAATATTTTAGCCTATGGTATCCAAAAACCACATATTTTTCACTTAATGGTTACATAGACATAGACTACACAAGTAATGTAGATGACCACGAAAGTACTAATGGGGGAGAATTTTATTTGGGACCTCACTTAGTTTCTTGGTTGAATAAGAAACAAAGTTGTGTTTCTTTGGAAACTTTTGAAGCAAAATATGTTGTTGTTGCCGCTTGTTGTATTCAACTTCTATTGACGGTCGAAACATTACAGGACATTCAAGTCACTAGCCCTCAACTTGTACCTACTCTTTGTGACAACAGTACTGCCATATGTACCTCTAAAAATCCTCTCATGCACTAAAAAAGCAATCACATCCCAATCAAATACCATTTTCTTAGAGAACAAGTTGTTAAACAAAAATTCTAGTTGGAATATATTTCTTCAAAGAAACAAGTTGTAGATTTATTCACCAAGCCTTTTCCACATGATTCCTTTGAATATCTCAGAGAGAAGTTACAAATTATTCCTGTCTCTTCTCTTTGATAAGTATTCTAACATAACATGAAAAAACATATCATGTTCAGGGAAGTTGTGGCTATCAAAACCCGTATTTTACGTTATGTATGTGGTTCTTATGAATGAAAATTGTGTATGTACGTTGTATCTAACTTACACTATCATGTATGGTTTCCTGTGGTGATAAATGAATGACAAATTCAGGGGGATCTTCTTATATGTTTTCATCATTTCATTCTTGTCTTTTTGGTTCTAATATTGGTTTGCTAAAGTCTCTTGGTGATGCCCCTATGTTTCCTAAGTTATTGTCACATGATGCGCGTTGACATGTTGCAAGGTCTTTAATATGTCACATTGATTGGTGAGAAATATATGATGTGATCGAAAATGATGATGAAGAGTTGGCATAGGTTGAGGGGGATCATCTTCCATGCTTCTAATGTGTCATTGTTGGCATAATGGTTTTTGAGTACTCACCATTTCTATTTTTTCTAGTGATCTTGATCTATGATTATTGTTGTTGTCAATATATGTGTTGTTATCACTATGTCATGGGTATCAATGATCCTTGGGTTTCTCACGATGAAGTTATGAATGGTTTCTTATTATTCATTGATGCAAAATTTCAATGCACTTGATAAGGAGGATATGTATGCTATTAATACTACATTGACTTATCTTCTTCTTCTTGATGAGGATATTCATGTTGTTGTCATTATTCCAATTATGTTTTTGTTGATAAATTCTTGTGTTTCAGATTAATATATGGTACATGGTGGTTGTTGATGATTATCACGATCTTGCTACAAAGGATACTTCATTGTTGATTCTTGTTTATGATTATAAATGTGATGTATATCTCTTGATGTAAAGGGCATGGATAAAACCATGTTGTAATCATTGTAAAAGTCAGTCATATATCGACTACTGGATCAAATATGTGACCCATGTAATCATGGGAGCTTAGAGTCCTTTGTAATTAGAAAGGTCATATTAATTATGGATAACCATGTATTTGAGTCATAAAGTCTTGTACTTTTATTACATATCTTTATTAGGAGTAGCATATGCTGAAGGGGAGCATGGTCAAAATGAAAATTTCATGTTAGCCACTTAGACTTACAAAATTGAGCTCTACAAGGGAAGTACTTCATTAAGCCTAGTTCAACCCTTTTCCCTTGATGTCAAAGGGGGAGAGAAGACTTGGTGTTTGCAGGTGGTCTCCAAACACCAAAGTGTTTGTCATCAAGTCCCAAGGGGGAGATTGTTAGCATTATGGCTAATGTGTTTTCCTCGATGGAAGCTTTCTTAAAAAATATGTCTTTGATGTCAACTTTCTTATAATATGATGGCTATTAACTAATCCAAATATCAGAAATATTGGTACATATGTTACAGAGGATATGAAAAGGAAATGGTAGTTTAGTGTTAGGCCCCTATACTACTAGTGTAACCCCTTATTGTTATTAGTACAACCCACTTATCATATTGATGTACCCATTTAGTGACCATATTGTTACTATTATGCCCCATAGAAGCCCACTATTGTTATTATTGTGCCCTTACATTATTATTGTTATGTCGGCTCTGATTATGTTATGAACCCTTAGACTCCTATATATAGAAAGGAGGTCTTTTCATTTGTATCATCGAAGAATTGTTCATTTATGTAATGTAAAGGAGGTTGCCCCCTTGAAGAGGCTGAATTCTAAGGCGTTGATCTATCTTTTCTATCTTTTCTTGAGCTCGTTTCATAACATTTGGTATTAGAGCTTTGGATTCTAGGGTTTCACTGCTCCAAACAGGTCATCGTGGCATTTTCACTATAACTTTTTTTCTGCGACATTTCAGAAGTTGCAAAAAAACCCATTTGAAGAGAAATCGCACCGAACCATGGGTCTGAATTTCAGATCTTTTCGCGCTACATTTGCAGAGATATGAGTTGAGGAAGTTGGTCTTTTTGCAGACTCCTGAATTTCATTCCAAACAGGTGACCTGGGGAAAATCGTCATATCTTTCTCTCTGAGCATCGGATTGAAATTTCGTAAGAAGGTACAAAAAGAGGACGGACTGTAGTTTCATGATTATATTTTTCAGAGCCAGAGGTCGAAACAGTGACATGTGGCACTTCATAGAAGTTCGCTCTTCTGGAAAGGTCTATAATCAAGTCATCTTGGGAGATTGTGCATAACTCTTTCTTGGAGAATCCAATTTGTATCAGACTGGTGGCATTGGAAAGAGGGCACAGAGGGCTACTATAGGTTGCAATTTTAGAACTTAAATATCTAAAATTACAGAGTTACAGTCTTTTGAAGATCGAGCTCTTAAAATAAAGAAAAAGCAAGATGAGGAAGTTTGATGGCAAGGATCCGGTAAATTGGATACTTCAGATGGAGCAATATTTTGATCTACATGGTGTACCACTGTTACAAAAGGTATGTGTAGGTTTTAACCCCGTACAGGAATTACCTACATACGAATTCTAAATCACAGAAAAATAAACAATGCGAGAGCATAACACATAAAACACATATACACAAAGATTTTCCCCTGGATCCCAAAACAAGGACTACCAGCTTGATTTTTCATTATATTCCTTTCAATGTTACAATACATATTTATACATGCCGAAGCATCCAATACCATGGACCGAAAACCATCGCGTCCAAAACCATGGACCAAAAAACCATAGGTAGGTTTGCCCAACCTAATATAGGGTCCAAAAAAAAATTTCAGCGCCCTGAACCCCGTAGAGGGGGGCTACCCGCCCCCCTCAAACCCCCTGGACAGGGGGGGCTGTCGCCCCCCCTGTGACCCCCCCGCTGCACAATCGGCGCAACAAAAGGGGGGCTCCACCCCCCGGTTCACTACGTAGGTTAGTCGTGGAAAGAATATAACACAACCCAACAATGTCCCACTTGTTGTTTTCTTTCCACAGGGGGCCACAGGAGAGCTTAGTCATTTTTCCAGCCCTGAAATGCCCATTGTTTCTCTACACCAAGAGAACTTCTTAGAGCTCACAGATTTTGTCAATGCATCTGCAGTATTCTTCAAAGTGTCCACCTTTACCAGCAACACCTTTTTGTCTTCTATCATATCCCTCACAAAGTGATACTGAACATCAATGTTCTTTGTCTTTGAATGATAAGCAGGGTTCTTTGCCAAGAAAATTGCACTTTGGCTGTCACAGTCTATTCTTATAGCTCCCTATACTAACCCCATACTTGAACACAATCTCTGCAACCAAACTGCTTCCTTGCTTGCATGAGTGGCTGCCATGTATTCTGCCTCTATAGTTGATAGTGCCACTATAGATTGTTTCTTACTCATCCAACTGACTGCACCTCCAAATAGGTTAAACACATACCCACTTGTAGATCTTCTCTGATCCAGATCTCCAGCCCAGTCTACATCAACAAAGCCACGAATATCCAACACTCTGTCCAATCCTGGTCTTCCTTGGTAGCACAAACCATAATCACTAGTGCCACGTAAATACCTGAAACCCGCTTCACCGCTATCCATTGCTCCTTCCCTGGTTCTGACATAAACCTGCTCAATACTCCCACTGCATGTGCAATGTCTGGTCGAGTACAGCCCATTGCATACATCAGGCTACCGACTGCACTCGCATATGGAACACGGGACATGTCCTTTTCCTCTTCTTGTGTCTTGGGACACTGTTCAGTAGATAACCTCACACCTACAGGAATAGGAACCTTCACCGGTTTACTATCTTGCTTATTAAACCTCTGCAGTATTGTCTTGACATACTTCCTCTGGTTTAACCAGAGCTTCCTCTTTGCCCGATCTTTTTTAATTTCCATGCCCAAAATATAGTTTGCAGCACCAAGATCTTTCATGTCGAATTTGGAGGACAATTGGGTCTTCAAATCCTGGATTATTTCTTTGTCATTTCCAACCAGCAACATATCATCCACATACAAGACCAGATAAATAACACGGTCACCAATTAATTTAAAATACACACAGTGATCTGCTTTGCTTCTGGTGAAGCCAAGTCCCCGTATAAATGTATCAAATTTCTGATACCACATCCTTGGTGACTGTTTTAACCCATACAGAGACTTCTTTAACTTGCATACTAGTTCTTTCTTACCCTTCACCGCAAAGCCTTCAGGTTGCTTCATGTAGATTTCCTCTTCCAAATCCCCGTGAAGAAATGTTGTCTTCACATCCATCTATTCTACCTCAAAATCAAAAGCAGCAGCAATAGATAAAAGTAACCTAATAGAAGTTACCTTGGCAACAGGAGAAAAAGTATCACCAAAATCAATTCCCGGCACCTGGGAATAACCTTTTGCTACCAACCGAGCTTTACATTTCTCCACCTTCCCTTCTGCATTTGTCTTCTTTTTGAACACCCATTTGCTGCCAATGGGTTTCCTTCCAGCCGGCAACTCCACCAGATCCCAAGCCTCATTTTTGTGCAAAGATGCCATTGCATCAACCATGGCCTCTTTCCAGAGTTTTCCATCCTCTGAATCCACTGCTTCCTTCACAATTCTGGGATCATCATTAGTAACAAACAAAGCAAAATTTGAACAGAAAGCAGATGGACTATACCTTTCTGGCTACCTTCCTTCTCGAATTGATCTTCTCAGAGCCGGAGTTTGTGGCTCTTCATATTTTCATTCCTCCTCTATTGTAGAGTCTGATTCTTCCTCCTTTAGCTCAAACTCTATCTTCTCAGGTTCCTTTGGTTGGACTTCATGTTTAATAACATCTTTCACCTCTCTAAACACCACATCTCGGCTGTACACAACCTTCCTTGCTACTGGGTTCCAAAGCTTATAACCCTTTAAACCATCCTTATACCCAATAATGATGCACTTTTCAGATTTACTATCCAACTTGCTTCGTTTCTCCTTTGGAACATGTACATATGCATCACATCCAAATACCCTCAGATGTGAAAGAGAGGGTTTCTTACCAGTCCATACTTCTTGTGGAGTCTTATCCTCCAACGCTGATGAAGGTGACCTGTTGACCAAGTGACATGCAGTATCCACCACCTCTGCCTAGAACTCCTGTCCTAACCCGGCACCACTGAGCATGCTTCTTGCCCTTTCCATCAATGTCTTGTTCATTCTTTCTGCGACTCCATTTTTGCTGAGGTATATATGGAGTAGTCTTCTGCCGTGCTATACCACACTTCTTACAGAATTCTTCAAATTCCTTGCTGCAAAACTCTCCACCATTATCTGTCCTCAGCAACTTTATCTTCTTCTCTATCTGATCTTCCACCATAGCCTTAAATTATTTAAACCTATCAAAGACTTCAGATTTCTTCTTAAGGAAATATATCCATGTATTCCTTGAGAAGTCATCTATAAATGATACATAGTACACAGACTTACCCAGTGATGGAACCTTCACAGGTCCAAACACATCACTGTGCACAAGCTCTAATATCTGTTTCGCCCTCTTACCACCAGAGGGGAAACTCACCCGATTCTGCTTCCCATATACACAATTTTCGCAGAAATCAAAATCCAGTGAGCTATTGCTCATACCTTCTACCATACCTTTACCATGAAGTACTCGAAGGCCTTTCTCTCCAATATGTCCAAGCCTTTGATGCCACAACATGGTCTTCTCTCCAGAGACCACTAGATTTTCAGCTCCACTTTCAGGAACCACAGAACTGTTGCACCCATCAACAATAGTGCTACCTTGCAGCTTGTACAGAGTTCTAGTCCGAACTCCCCGCATCAATACCAGTGCTCCCCGAACCATCTTGCAGGTATCCTTCTCGAACACTGTTTTTACACCTGCATCATCCAACTTGCTTACAGAAATCAGATTTTTGGCCAATGCAGGAATATGTAGAACACCCAGAAGTGTTCTAACCCTTCCACCTTGCAACTTCAACTTTACTTTTCCGTGACCAATGATTCTATCCTTCCTATCATCTCCTAAGAAGACATCACCACCATCGTATTTCTGATACTCGCAGAACCACTCTCTATGGGGAGTGAAGTGAAAGGATGAACCTGAGTCAATCAACCATGCCTCATGATCTACATGTGTACTTGAAGAAGCCAAGTACACATCCCCACCTTCATCTGAAGTGGTTTTCACCTCTACAGAAGGAGCATCATCAGATCCCTTTCCTTTATCTGGAGCTTTAGATTTACAGTCCCTTTTGAAGTGCCCTTCCTTTCCGCATTTCCAGCACACCACCTTTACAGGTTTTCCTGGAGATTTAGATCTCCCTCTAGATTTAGATCTCCCACTCGATGACTTATTTTTGTTTCTATTCTGGGACCGTCCTCGTACAGACAAGGCATCACCATTCTGGCTCTCCATATTTTTCCGTCTCATCTCCTCCGTCAGCAAGGCTAAGACTATTTCATCAAACTGCAAAGCAGTTGCATTGCTACCTATTGCAATAACCAGACTATCCCACGAATCTGGTAGAGAACACAACAAACTAATGCACTTATCTTCATCTGAAATTTTAATATCAATAGACGCTAACTGACTTACCACAGTATTAAATGCGTTCAGATGCTCTGTCACCGAGTCTCCATCTTTCATCCTCAGGTTATACAGCTTTTTCCGTAGGAACAGTTTATTCACCAGAGACTTAGATTGGTACAAAGTCCCTAACTTGTCCCAAAAAGCCTTCGCCGTAGCTTCCCCTGATACATTCAGCAATACTAAATCTGAGACACACAATTGTATTGTGCTCTTTGCCTTTCGATCCAACTTCTTCCATTCTTCATCGGTCACTCTCGTTGGTTTAGTACCTAGATCTACCGCGATCCACTGATCTTTATCCACCAACAGATCCTCCATCTTGAGTTTCCACAACTCAAAACTCTGACCATTGAGCTTCTCGATCTCTATCTTTCCGCTGCTCACCATCTTCTTTCACCACCAGAATCGATCCCGCAGATCTCCCACTGAACAGGGTCTACCACAGGCCCGAGCGAAACCCCTCAGCAACAAAGGTGTCCCCTTGAAGCCAAAACAGCTCTGATACCAAATGTAGGTTTTAACCCCGTACAGAAATTACCTGCATAAGAATTCTAAATCACAGAAAAATAAACAATGTGAGAGCATAACACATAAAACACATATACACAGAGATTTTCCCCTAGATCCCAAAACTGGGACTACCAGCTTGATTTTTCATTATATTCCTTTCAATGTTACAATACATATTTATACATGCCGAAGCATCCAATACCATGGACCGAAAACTATCGCGTCCAAAACCATGGACCGAAAGACCATAGGTAGGTTCGCCCAACCTAATATAGGGTCCAAAAAAAAAATTCTCGCCGCGCTGCCCCGAACCCCATAGAGGGGGGCTACCCGCCCCCCTCAAACCCCCGGACAGGGGGGGCTGCCGCCCCCTAGCTGCGCAATCGGCACAACGAAGGGGGGGCTCTGCCCCCCCTCTAACCCCCCGGTTCACTACGTAGGTTAGTTGTGGAAAGAATATAACACAGCCCAACAGTATGTATTACATCTTCATATTTAGAATATGATCAATTTTTATGGTATGAATGGCTTTGTTCTCGTAAACAACTTGTTACGTGGTCAATTTTCATGGAGGAAATGATAGCACATTATGAGGATACAAAGAGCAACACCTTCTTTAGAGCAACAACACAACAATTGGAAATAGTAAAAGGGCTTTGTGACATATTGGAAAGAAAAACTATGGAAACTAGGAAGCATACCCCTCACAACTATAAATATGGAAGTGTTGTTTCTCCTAGCCTTCCACAACCTACAAGGGTTACACCACAACAATTGGAAGAAAAAAGAGAAAAAGGGCTTTGTTACAATTGTGATAGAAAATGCACTAAAGGTCATAAGTGTGCTGAGAAGAAATTATTTTACATAGAATATGAAGAGGAGGAAGAAAAGGATCAAGAAACATCAAAAGAAGAAGATATACGCCAGGACCCCACCCCAGAGAAAGAAGAAATGAATCAGACCATATCTTGTAAAGCATTGGCAAGAATTACCACTCCTCAAACTCTCAAGATAGAATGACATATCAAGAAGAAAAAGGTGCAAGAAGTGAAAGATCACATCGAGAAAGAAGAAATGAATCCAACCACATCTTGTAATTCATTGGTCGAAATTACCACTCCTAAAACTATCAAGATAGAAGGACATATCAAGAAGAAAAATGTTCAAGAAGTGCAAGATCACATCAAGCATCAAGAAATGAATCCGACCATATCTTGTAAAGGATTGGAAGAAATTATCACTCCTCAAACTCTAGAGATAGAAGGACATATCAAGAAGAAAAAGGTTCAAGCAGTTAAAGATCACATCAAGCATCAACAACAAGTTCTCCAACTTTTAAAGGATAACGCCACTTCAGTGCAAAATCAAACGAAACAACGGGTAGATCAACATCGTAGTGAAAAATGTTTTGATGTAGGTGATTGGGTATTTTTACTGCTACATCTCAAGCAACCTATTTATGAGAACAAAATGTTGGCAATACTACATGCACTTAAAAAATGGCGACCTTACCGAATGGGAAGACTCTTCAAGGATGAGGATGTGGAAGCATTTCTTTGTGCTATTTCTATTATCCAACCAAATTGGATAAATGAAGCAAGGGATTAATGGAAGAAGGACAAGGAAGTATGGCCACTGATTCAAAAGTTGCAAAAGATCCCAATTCAAACAATATTGCTAGAAATTGAAGAGGAAGGAAAATCATATTGGAACTTGGAGCAGTCACAGAAACAAGAACCCGACAGCTACGAAATCGATCAATTTCAGAGTATCACATCAAGTGGAAGAACTTACTCGCTGAAGATTCCACATGGAAGGACAAGAATTTTATACAGAAGCATCAAGAACTACTCAAGCGTTGAGGACAACGCTTTTTGAAGGGGAGGGGCATGTTAGGCCCCTATACTACTAGTGTAACCCCTTATTGTTATTAGTACAACCCACTTATTATATTGATGTACCCATGTAGTGACCATATTGTTACTATTGTGCCCCATAGAAGCCCACTATTGTTATTATTGTGCCCTTACATTATTATTGTTATGTCGGCTCTGATTATGTTATGAACCCTTAGACTCCTATATATAGAAAGGAGGTCTTTTCATTTATATCATCAATGAATTGTTCATTTATGTAATGTAAAGGAGGTTGCCCCCTCGAAGAGGCTGAATTCTAAGGCGTTGATATATCTTTTCTATCTTTTCTTGAGCTGGTTTCATAACATTTAGTTACAGAATGCATGGAAATTGGGAAGATTGAAAAAGATACGCAACCCTTATGAAGCAGAGTCATGCACATACATAGGTACTATGAACAAAAGTTGTGTACATTATTCAAACAATGGAAAACTCGATACCAGCGGCCATTACGATGGTAATTTCCCATAGAATTGTATCGGAAAGGTATATTTGATCTCGTCAACAAATATTAACAACATTACAAAGGGATTTACTTGAGGTATTAGCTAAGCCAAAAGTTATATAAGGAGATCGAGATCAAGGTGTTATGTGTTCAAGTGAATGGTTTGTTCATGTGTGATTTGATATACAACATGTGTGCATGAGTGAGCAAGAAGTGTTGGCATTATGAGACAAGTGTTGGCCTTGATGGCAAATCACACAGATGATAAATTATAGTGCAGCAAAGTTATTTTCAAGTTCACGCACTTTCATGCAAAGAAAAGTTTCTTTCATGTAGAGAAAAGTTCATGCACTTTCATGCAGAGAAAATTTTCTTTCATGTAGAGAAAAGTTCACGCACATTCATGTAGAGAAAAAGTTTCTTTCATGTAGAGAAAAGTTCACGCACTTTCATGCAGAGAAAATTTTCTTTCATGTAGAGAAAAGTTCACGCACTTTCATGCAGAGAAAAGTTCCCTTCATGCAGAGAAAAGTTCACACACTTTCATGGTTGGTTCAAGGTATTAGTCCGACAGTTTTTGATCCTATCGTTTTGGTCCGTGGTATTGCATCCAAAAGTATTGATCTCACAAACTTTCATGGTTGGCTCATGGTATTAGTCTGACAGTTTTTGATCCTATGGTTTTGGTCCGTGGTATTGCACCCAAAAGTGTTGATCCCAAGTATTGGGTCCATGGTATTGAACTGTTATGGTTTTGGACCATGGTATTGTGGAAGGCCTAAGACTATAAAAGAGGAAGGAGATCATTTGGCAAGTTATCTTCGGAATGATTGAATATTTGATAAAGTTCTAGATCTGGAATACTGTGATTGGGTTATGGTGCAGATCTGGATCTGAGCTAAAGAGGGATCTCACAGGTTGATGGAGAACAAGATGTAAGGATAGATCAGGATCAAATGGTTTGAAATGAACTATCTCTATATAGTTGATTATGCTTATTCTAGATCTGTATACTGACACTTGTAATGATATGAACTGGGTATAACTTAAGTTTGAAATCGCTGCAAGTCCTGATTGAATATTTGTAGACCTGTACGCAGGTTGGCTTTGGTGAAAGCACGTATGTACGCAGGTTTGGTTCATCGTAGTAGCATATACAATTTGAGCTATGATGTTTAAAGTTACAGGTGGTTCTAGTTGTTGATGTGTTCTGATGACAGTATTCTGCATATCCTGTTTAGTTGATTGTGTTTAGCTTCAGTATTGATGGATGAGAACTAACATTGGATCAGGATCATAATGACTCATATTTATGTGATCTGATGGACTAGATTTGGGTGCTAACACACATATTATCCTTGTATTGATCTAGTGATTGGGTGATTCAGAAGATTGATTGATTATGTGCTTCAATGATATTAATGGGTCCAGTATGAAAATTAGATGAAACGTGGCCTTTCAGATTATGTGTTGTGTTTCAGAAGTATCCAGTATGAAAATGTATGAAACGTGGTACCTGGAGGAGAGAAGATTGTAGGCCGAAGCCTACGTACTAGTATCTTAGCTAGTACAAGAGCTAAGGGGGTGGTAGCTCCCTTCCAGTAGCAGTTGAAAACTTTGGAGCATTGTAGCAGGTAGCAACCTGCGTACTAGTAAATGGATCGTCTAGTACAAGAACTATGGGGGTTGTAGCTCCCTTCCAGGAGATACTGGAGAATGAGAGAGGGTTGTAGCTCTCTGCAGGTAGTAGCCTGCGTACTGGTAAAGGACTGCACTAGTACAAATCTTTTGTAAAAGGATTTCTTATTAAGAAGAAGATTGAGATGACTTTCAGCAGGTGGTTTTCTCCCACATTGGGTTTCCACCTTATATCATGGTGTTCATGTGTGTGGCTTATGTGTGATTTTCTGTTCTATTTTACTGCACCTGTTTACTGTTAATATGGTTAATAATGTTCTAATGCACTAATTGAAGATGAATTAACTGAATCATAAGTTTACTAAATATACGCGGGTATTCTTAACTGAAGCACCATATATGAATCAGAGTATGGAAATGAAAAAGTTCTTTTGACTTAATAACACTGATTCACCCCCCCTCTCAGAATTATTTCCAACAATTGGTATTAGAGCAGGTCCTTTTGTAGAAGCTTGATCGCTTGAAGGAGATCCGTGGAACAATGGGAAAGAAGCTTAAGAAGAAAGCGCCTAAGCAGAAGAAGACATCTCAGAAGAACTATTATCGCTTAGGTTGTCCCTTTTGACTCCTAAAGGGATACGGCCGAGGTAACCACAAACCAACTTTGGACTGCAGGCCCTAGCCTACCTGCAGTCAGAGAGGGCTCTCTCTTTATGATTTAGCTTTGTTGAAAGGGATGATTTTAGGCTAGATATGATGCACAGGGGTTTTGATTGAGTTTTGGTGGGAAAACTGACACTTTCAGGTAGAGAGGCAGAGTATAGTCTGAATTTTTCAAGCCATTGGGCGTGGAGTCGAGGAGGGGAACTGCTGGTGCGTTTTCTTAATAACAGTGAGGGAACATGGAGCAAGATAACTGAGGTTTGAATAAATCTTCAGATTTAAGGGATGAACTGAATGCTAAAGAAAGAGAGGCAGTTAAGAATCTCTCCAACAGATTAGCAGAGAAAATAACAGGGCGCTACCTAGGGGCAGTTAAGAATCCCTAGATAATTGGCCAACACAGGTGAATTGGGGTAAACATGAGCCGGGAGGAATTCAATGTTCATAACCAATTATTTTAGAGGAAAACATCAAAAAACAGCAGAAATTGAGCATAGAGAGTATTTAAACTAATCCTAGGCTATTCCTTTTTTCTGCTATTTAGATAATGGCAAGCACAAAAACAGAGATAAGAGGCACTTATTGCTTTAGACCGCAGCGTAGGAATTCCATCTTCAACTCTTCAAAACGTTCATCGACAACAGACAGTTCGCTCTCCAAGCTTTAAGCAATCTTTGATTACAGAAAAATCCAGGTATACACAGCGAGTCTCTAGTGAAAATTCTCAATTAACGAACCCTTAAAACTATACAGAGGGTGGTATATATAGGGCAAAAACTCTCTGCAGAGTTCCTTTATTACATCTTGACCTAATTAGGTGATAAAAAATGACTACTTGACCTAATCCTATCCTGAAAATAAATACAAAAATATCTCAGGGCGTGCTCAGGGTCGATGTGTCAAAACTGAATAAATGATGCTGTCCTTGGTGGCTTGCTGCAGTGCTTTTTTCAATAAATGAATATGGGTTTCTGCTTCCTTGCTGTCCTGGTGCTTTGAAAGCCTTAATGGTGATTTGAAGGCAAGGATGGGCTGATGCTTATTGATTTGACTTTCTAGGGGCTTCATCAATGTTCAGGTGCCTCGAGCCTCTAAAATATCTTCGGCTGATACTCTTTGGCGTCTTTTCTTCCACTGATACTCTCTGACAAAATCTGGACTACTGATCTGATGTGCTGCGGGTCTAATCACCAGTAAATGGCCGTTATTCGGCCTCTGTATCATCTGGAATTGTCTTCTGATCCTTTTGGTATGCTCTGTGAAGAAAACGGATCATTTTTGTGCCTTTTCGGGCTTCCTGGGGCCGCATGGTGAGAAGATTCCTTAAAGATTCCCTAAAGATTCTCCATTTCGGCCTAAAAAATCCTGTGGCACAAATCGCTCATCAAAAACTGCCTCAGAATTCGATTCGGGGGCTCCAAAGTGCAACTTTTGCGCCTTTGCGTGCAAAAAGAGCTGATGACGTCAGCATGACGTCAGCTTTGTACGGCGGGTGACGTCAGCATGACGTCAGCAGGGCGACGTGGCGGGATGACGTCAGCATGACGTCATCATGTACGGATGATGACGTGGCAGGTATGGTGGCAGGGACACGTGGCAGTGACGTGGCAGGAGGCCACGCAGGCAGGTGACTCATCGGGTGACTGGACAGGGGAGTGACGTGGGCATGACTGTGCAGGGGGTGACATAGGTGGTGACGTCACTCGGCAGGAGGCGGTAAGCGGTATGTGGCACACCGCTTTTCGGGGATGGCGGTTTCGGAGGGAGGGGCTCCGCCATAGCCCACCGCCTAACGCGTGGCGGGAGTACGGCGGCAAAACCGCCGAACTCTCGGACATTAAAGGCTGGGTGGTTCGGGGATGGGGCGGCCCGCCCACTGTCGATCTGCGGGGTTGTGGATCGGACGGCTGGCGGCGGACGCGAAGGGACGGCGGGTTAAGTGCGGGGTATATGCAGAGTATATTCGTTTTTTAATATTTGCGCGGGTGGGTTAAAAACTTAGGAAAACGGGTTTATGTGGGTTTTACAGGGGCGGGCTTAATACTTATGCACAGAAACTTTGGGTTAGGGGCGGAATATGGGTTTTTTAGGGGTTTTTAGGGTTAAGGGAGAGGTTACTAGCTGACCAGATGTCAAACTAGTTCCTTAATGACTCGGATGGGCTAAAAACAACCCCAGATGGACTGTGATTTCCCAGACTTATAGAGAATATGGCTATATTGCCAGGGAGGGGTATTTACATAGGGGAGTTTATATACATGATTAAAATAGGGGAAGAGGGAAAATTGTTAGGGAGTTATATAATAAGGGTGATGAGAAGAAGGGAGAGGTTAGTGAATTCCAGCCTGAGTACCTCCAACTGAAAAACTGCCTCGAACCGAAAAATGGATTGCTTATCAAAATTGGAACACAGCAGTGGCACTTAGACTAGCACACTCTTATGGACACTTCTTTGGCCATCTGTAGCAAATATGGAGCATTGCAGCATGCATAGTACGACATATTTGGCATGTAAAACTGTCGATCATGAAAGATGATTAACCTGCTGCAGCAGGAGGCTAACAGTGGCTCCACTTGGGGATGGCTTTTCCTTGTGAAAAGTCAAGAACAGCAGGTCAGACTGCCTTGTATTCAATTATTGTTGTGTTCTGCAAATTTCCCTTGGCTGGCTGCCTTATTGACCCTACCTACCTACCTACCCTAACCAGTACTTACTTTGCTGTTAGGTGAAGTGAAATAGCGAATGCAGCCACTTAAGCAATAATAACATGAGTGGGCTTTGCTGCTTGTGCTTGCTAGTGGGACCAACTGAGATTTTGCAACTTGTTATGGCTTTGTCAATCTTTGAGAAGATCAGGAAGCTACTGATCTCCTTTGCGTTGCTTTAATACTGTACAAAACTGTCCTGCAACATATATATACAATTTCTAGGTTGAATTAAAGAACTGTACAAAGGTTGAGGATCGCTACCATGCCTTGGAGTCGGGAGATCATCGATAACTCGATACTGAGCCTTGCAGCCTATTAATGGAGAAGGGCACTGATCCCTTTCATCATTCTGCCCGCCAGCGGATAGGTCATTTAGAACTTGCAGAGGTGCTTGTAATTTATTACAATCTGGCTCGAATAGGACTTGATTGATCTGTGCAGACTGTTGGTCTTCTTCTTCTTTGAACAACTCAGATGGCTGAAAACAAAGAGGCAGGGGATCCACTTGGATTATTTGGTCGTATACTGCTGCTTCTGGATCCACCTCAATCTGATATTCAATGGCTCTTTGGGGCTGCAAAATTAGAGGCAATACCTTTGGAACAATATCTTGATTAACCTCCAGACGGTCAATAGCAACACGCGGTGACACTTGATCATATACAGCATGATAGTTATCCTTGATAAATTGAAAAGATTCAAAACAAAAGGGTAAAGTTCCTTCACTGAAATCACACACTCTGCATTTTCTTCCTTTTCTTCATAGCTGAGATGGGCATGCTGATCATTGGGTTCAGGTTGCTGAACTTGAACACTGCTTCCTGCCAAAATAGGATCTGATTCCTCTGCAAGGCTGATTTGGTCGTTAGGTTCATAATCATCATCATACAGATCATATTTGGGCAGACAGTTGAAAGAAGAGAAGCTATTATATTCACACAGTATATCAGGAGACTGCTCCATCATGTATGGCTGGATGAATATGTCATCTGTTTTGTGGCAGGTTTGTTCGTGAATGTCACTACTTTCCTGTTGTGAAACAGATCTGTTTTGGTGCTCTGAACATTCCACTTTCATTGTGATCAGCTGCATCATTTCCTCTGTCCTTTGTAACACACTATGAAATCTTTCTTCTTGCTCTGCTTTGCTTTGTTCTTCCCTCCTTCTTAAATTTGCCTCTACGTCCACAGCTATGTCCTGCATCTGTTTCAAAGTGGATGGGCATCTCTCTCTTAAACAGAATTCCATCTCTGTGTCAAATGCTCTAGGATATTGCAATAGAGCTAAATCAAGGGGAGGTCTTATATTTAAAGGCATGGACTGATAAACTTGATTGAATCTGTCTGAAAATTGCTGAACAGATTCATCTGGATGCCTTTCTAAATGATTGTATTCTTCGATGAGCACGAAGAGATTACCTTTGATCATCCATCTATCAAGAAAAAGCTTGGCACACTGCTGAAACTTAGAGATTCTCGCCTCAGGCAATGCTTTAAACCAAGTCCTAGCTTCGCTTTGCAAAGAAAGGGCAAATAGTCTAACACTGACATCTTCATCTTCCACTTCAAATGTATTAAGATAATCTTCAAAAGCCTGGATATGTTTCTGGGCAGTAATACCATTCTCTCCATCAAATCTAGGGAGATATTCAGGATGATTTGCCGGCAGAGGACCAAGCACAGGAGGCAGGATGAGCGGCTTATATCTTTCAGGAACTTTACGAGGCACGGGAGTATGTACAGGAACTAGAAGACTGGGTTCTATTTTTGGTTCCTCCTTGGCTGTATGATGATCTTCCACAACATTTGAAAGCTGCTGCTCTGATGTGCAAGGAGGCTTTTCAACAACATTTTCCAAAGGAAAAACACAAAAATCTGACATAAAATCATTTTTAAAGTACAATATGCACAGCAAAATCTAGTGCAAGAGAAAGAACATGATCTCTTGGATGATAGTCCAAGTCAAGAGCCTGATCTGCTTATATAATTCCTTTGGGTTCATTTCTCCAGCGGAGTCTTTATTATGAGGATGATGTGGAGTCGCCAGGTGGATGAATTAACCTTGAAGTGCCTGATCTCTGTCCACCGTCACAGATCAGAGCTGAACATGAAAAGCCCTGAAGAAAGGAACATTTTCTCCAGAAAACGAGGCGAACTGGTCAAAATTGAGGATTTGCACTAATAAACACATGTTTCACTCCCCAGTGGAGTCGCCATTATGTTATCACTCAGGTTGTCCCTTTTGACTCCTAAAGGGATACGGCCGAGGTAACCACAAACCAACTTTGGACTGCAGGCCCTAGCCTACCTGCAGTCAGAGAGGGCTCTCTCTTTATGATTTAGCTTTGTTGAAAGGGATGATTTTAGGCTAGATATGATGCACAGGGGTTTTGATTGAGTTTTGGTGGGAAAACTGACACTTTCAGGTAGAGAGGCAGAGTATAGTCTGAATTTTTCAAGCCATTGGGCGTGGAGTCGAGGAGGGGAACTGCTGGTGCGTTTTCTTAATAACAGTGAGGGAACATGGAGCAAGATAACTGAGGTTTGAAGCAATCTTCAGATTTAAGGGATGAACTGAATGCTAAAGAAAGAGAGGCAGTTAAGAATCTCTCCAACAGATTAGCAGAGAAAATAGCAGGGCGCTACCTAGGGGCAGTTAAGAATCCCTAGATAATTGGCCAACACAGGTGAATTGGGGTAAACAAGAGCCGGGAGGAATTCAATGTTCATAACCAATTCTTTTAGAGGAAAACATCAAAAAACAGCAGAAATTGAGCATAGAGAGTATTTAAACTAATTCTAGGCTATTCCTTTTTTCTGCTATTTAGATAATGGCAAACACATAAACAGAGATAAGAGGCACTTATTGCTTCAGGCCGCAGCGTAGGAATTCCATCTTCAACTCTTCAAAATGTTCATCAACAACAGACAGTTCGCTCTCCAAGCTTTAAGCAATCTTTGATTACAGAAAAATCCAGGTATACACAGCGAGTCTCTAGTGAAAATTCTCAATTAACCAACCCTTAAAACTATACAGAGGGTGGTATATATAGGGCAAAACTCTCTGCAGAGTTCCTTTATTACATCTTGACCTAATTAGGTGATAAAAAATGACTACTTGACCTAATCCTATCCTAAAATAAATACAAAAATATCTCAGGGCGTGCTCAGGGCCGATGTGTCAAAACTGAATAAATGATGCTGTCCTTGGTGGCTTGCTGCAGTGCTTTCTTCAATAAATGAATATGGGTTTCTACTTCCTTGCTGTCCTGGTGCTTTGAAAGCCTTAATAGTGATTTGAAGGCAAGGATGGGCTGATGCTTATTGATTTGACTTTCTGGGGGCTTCATCAATGTTCAGGTGCCTCGAGCCCCTAAAATATCTTCGGCTGATACTCTTTCGCATCTTTTCTTCCACTGATACTCTCTGACAAAATCTGGACTGCTGATCTAATGTGCTGCGGGTCTAATCACCAGTAAAAAGCCACTGTTCGGCCTCTGTATCATCTGGAATTGTCTTCTGATCCTTTTGGTATGCTCTGTGAAGAAAACGGATCATTTTTGCGCCTTTTCGGGCTTCCTGGGGCTGCATGGTGAGAAGTTTCCTTAAAGATTCCCTGAAGATTCTCCATTTCGGCCTAAAAAATCCTGCGATGAGCGATTTTCGCGCAAATCGCTCATCAAAAACTGCCTCAGAATTCGATTCCGGGGCTCCGAAGTGCGACTTTTGCGCCTCTGCGTGCAAAAAGAGCTGATGACGTCAGCTTTGTACGGCGGGTGACGTCAGCAGGGCGACGTGGCGGGATGACGTCAGCATGATGTCATCACGTACAGACGATGACGTGGCAGGTACGGTGGCGGGGACACATGGCAGTGACGTGGCAGGAGGACACGCAGGCAGGTAACTCATCGGGTGACTGGACAGGGGAGTGACGTGGGCATGACTATGCAGGGGGTGACGTAGGTGGTGATGTCACCCGGCAGGAGGCGGTAAGCAGTATGTGGCGCACCGCTTTTCGGGGATGGCGGTTTCGGAGGGAGGGGCTCTGCCACAGCCCAGCGCCTGACGCGTGGCGGGAGTACGGCGGCAAAACCGCCAAACTCCCGGACGTTAAAGGCCGGGCAGTTTGGGGATGGGGCAACCCGCCCACCATCGATCTGCGGGGCTGTGGATCGGACGGCTGACGGCGGACGCGAAGGGACGGCGGGTTAAGTGCGGGGTATATGCGGAGTATATTCGTTTTTTAATATTTGCGCGGGTGGGTTAAAAACTTAGGAAAACGGGTTTATGTGGGTTTTACAGGGGCGGGCTTAATACTTATGCACAGAAACTTTGGGTTAGGGGCGGAATATGGGTTTTTTAGGGGTTTTTAGGGTTAAGGGAGAGGTTACTAGCTGACCAGATGTCAAACTAGTTCCTTAATGACTCGGATGGGCTAAAAACAGCCCCAGATGGACTGTGATTTCCCGAATTTATAGAGAATATGGCTATATTGCCAGGGAGGGGTATTTACATAGGGGAGTTTATATACATGATTAAAATACGGGAAGAGGGAAAATTGTTAGGGAGTTATATAATAAGGGTGATGAAAAGAAGGGAGAGGTTAGTGAATTCCAGCCTGAGTACCTCCAACTGAAAAACTGCCTCGAACCGAAAAATGGATTGCTTATCAAAATTGGAACACAGCAGTGGCACTTAGACTAGCACACTCTTATGGACACTTCTTTGGCCATCTGTAGCAAATATGGAGCATTGCAGCATGCATAGTACGACATATTTGGCATGTAAAGCTGTCGATCATGAAAGATGTTTAACCTGCTGCAGCAGGAGGCTAACAAGAACTATGACAGTGGGAGAATCGATTGGGGATTATGTGGAAGAAGCACTTCAGATTCAGAATCATTTCAGAATGAAGATGAACTATCAGGTATGAATGTGTTATCCTATGATGTTCCAGCCATCTATCCATTTGGAAAAGATGAAAGTGATAACGAAACAACTGAATTTGCTCTTATGTGTGAGCAAGAATGATATCAAATAGAGGCAGAATTCAAAAGGCTTACAGACAAAATTAGAGATCAACAAGATCTATTGAACAAAAGTGAATGTGCCTTCAAAGAAGAAGCTACCAAACTGAAAGCCCAACTAGAGGAAGGAAACAAGGTAAGGAAGTTATTCAAGGACAAATATCAAAAGTTGCAGGATGAAGTAACATCTG
Organism: Pinus tabuliformis; assembly: GCA_031772625.1. NCBI lineage: Eukaryota > Viridiplantae > Streptophyta > Pinopsida > Pinales > Pinaceae > Pinus > Pinus tabuliformis. The sequence continues at coordinate 1,440,054,785 of CM062818.1, read as the reverse complement.
TAAGAGATGAAGCCAGTGAGAATAGCACAACAATCAAGAAACTCAGAGATAGATCCAGTTACTATGAAAGGCTTGAAGCTACGATCCTCTTGCTGAAGGAAGATCTTGAAGAATCAAAGAAGCATAATAACGAACTTCTCCAAGCTCATGAAAAACAAGAAAATGAAGTCCTCAATCTAAGACATCAGTTGGAAGAAGAAAGAAAAATTGAAGAAAACATGAAGAAGCAACATCTGGAAAAGGAAGAACAACTTCAGGTTGAGGTAAATATCTTGAAAGGTAAATTAGAAGAAAAGGATAAGCTTTTAAGATTTGAAGATAGTACTAAAGTCTTGGATGATATTCTTAATAGTCAAAGGTCTCCTGCTATCAAAACTAGTCTTGGTTTTCATGAATCTATTGAAGGTGAATCTAGTTCACAAAGTAAGACAAGGGACTCTACTGCAAAATCTGAAATGCTCAATAAGGAGATGAAAGGTCAATCTCATCATCAACCAAGGAAAGAAATTCTTCAAAGAAAATATTTTACTCCTCCTATGAATAATGTTGAATGTTATGTATGTCATAATCTTGGACATGTTGCAGCCAGATGTAGAAGAAGAATGGTTCAAGACCATCATGCAGAAAGATCATCACATTCAAGGTACTTTAATAGATATTGCTTTTCTTGCAATATGTTTGGTCACAGAGCTGTTGATTGCTATAGAAGAAATATGAGACATGTAAGATGTTACACATGTAACAAGCTTGGAAATATAGCTAAGGAATGTAGGAACAAAGTATGGGCACCATACCAAAAGGAGAAAACATCATCATCACACTTGAAGATGTGGAAGAAGAAAGAAGTACAGTTAGAAAGAGGCGGCACAGCACAACATACAGACATGACAGAATCAGAGGGAGCTGGAAGTGTAAAACTTCAGTGTCCTAAATCTCATACGCAACTTTCTTAAAGAGAATTAACGTATATACGTGAGTTGGTTATGGCATAGTCGTGTATATAGGCAGTAGGGACAGGTTCAGGAAAAGAATCAGTTATGATTTAGTTTATTATTTGTGCTATTTGATAATGGTTACAATTTGTTGATGATGTGTGGAAATGACTTGATGGTTAGAAGTGTTTTGTTTCTAACTTGATAATGATGATGTCTTGATACTTCTTGCTGATATGCATGACCAGATCTGACAGTAAACAAGATGGCACAGGTTTAGGGGGAGCATATTCTTTTAATGCATTATTGGCATTATGGTTAATAGTCCTTGGTGATGATGCTTATATGGATAAATGATTCATCTTGCTATGATATGGTTATGAGTTGTTCAGATGATTCTTGGGGTTACGTAGTTGATATTTAGATCAAATTTATGGTTGATTCTCTAATGGGCTTACATGGTGATCTTCATAAGGATAAGGAGATGTACATAGCTTGAATTCACATCTTCTTTACTTGATGATGAGTCACTGATATGATGTTGTCGTCATATGCATAAAGATCATATATTACAGTTATGATGCAGGATTCCTATTGTTCTTGGCACATATATGGATGAGGATTGTTGGCTGGATACATGGATGATTATTCAAAGTTGCATTGTTGGAGACATGATGATGATGAGTTCTTACCTATATGATGATAGGTTGTTTCGTACATATGTTGATTGATGCAGATATTCCCAATTGATGATACGTGGTTCGTGCAGATCTGGATGGCTATGGTGTTTCTCACATATGATAGAATGTGAATGATTCTGTATATACAGAATTTTGTTCAAAAGGATGAGTTGATACAGACATACCTTGATGATTCATGCACTAATACAAGTTGTTGGTCTAGTTGTTGTTGACAGATGCTATGGAGCAGATCATACAGTGTCGTTGCTGATGTTTATCATGATCTTGTTTAGGTGTTTGGTCTCTGTTATAAATGTCATGTATATCATTCGATGTAAGGTCATATCAAGACTCATGATGTAATAGTGTGTCTCTATCTATTGTAGTCATTTGATGAGATCTCTCTAGGTCATGTAACGGCCTATGTTGGTTTCCCCACTATGCCTGGGATGAATGATATTATTCTCTTATGTTATCATATGTAAACTTTTGGTATATCACCATTGTGATGGGAGATAGATGTATGTATGAGTCTTTGGTGATAGGAAGGTCATTTATGATGTATAGAGTCATGTTCTTCTTGTAGAACATCTTTTTGCAGACCTTGCTTACAGTCAGGGGGAGCATGAACAAGCATATTTCAGCAAAGCAGATATTTCAGCATGTTCTCAGAAAGAGCGTGGACAAATTGGTGCACCATGGCATATAAAAAGGGGGAGGTCATTCAGATATTTCAGCAGGTACTCAGGGGGAGTATGGACAGCAAAGAAAGAGAATATCTTGGTCCGCCCTTTGCCCTTGATGTCAAAGGGGGAGAGTGATTTGGTATTGTTGCCATCAAGTCCAAAGGGGGAGATTGTTGGCATTATGATGCATGTGTTGTACTTGATAGCAACCAACTCGTAGAAGATCAACTCACTTATATATATCTAGATAAATCTACGGAAGAGATAGCAGATGTGACAGAATACATAGGATGCAGGACAACTCAAAGGAATCAGATGACAATTCTCAGTATGACAAGTTAGCTTTGCCATCAAGTCCAAAGGGGGAGATTGTTGGCATTATGAGACAAGTTTTGTCCTTGATGGAAAATCACACAGATGATAAATTATAGTGCAGAAAATTTATTTTCAAGTTCACGCATTTTCATGCAAAGAAAAGTTTCTTTCATGAAGAGAAAAGTTCACGCACTTTCATGCAAAGAAAAGTTTCTTTCATGTAGAGAAAAGTTCACACACTTTCATGTAGAGAAAATTTCACGCAATTTTATGCAGAGAAAAGTTTCTTTCATGTAGAGAAAAGTTCACGCACTTTCATGCAGAGAAAATTTCCTTTCATGAATAGAAAAGTTCACGCACTTTCATGCAGAGAAAAGTTGCCTTCATGCAGAGAAAAGTTCACGCACTTTCATGGTTGGTTCATGGTATTAGTCTGCCAGTTTTTGATCCTATGGCTTTGGTCCGTGGTATTGCATCCAAAAGTATTGATCTCACACACTTTCATGGTTGGCTCATGGTATTAGTCCGACTGTTTTTGATCCTATGGTTTTGGTTCGTGGTATTGCATCCAAAAGTGTTGATCCCAAGTATTGGGTCCATGGTATTGAATTGTTATGGTTTTGGACCGTGGTATTGTGGAAGGCCTAAGAATATAAAAGGGGAAGGAGATCATTTGGCAAGGTATCTTCAGAATGATTGAATATCTGATAAAGTTCTAGATCTGGAATACTGTGATTGGATTATGGTGCAGATCTGGATCTAAGCTAAAAAGGGATCTCACCGGTTGATGGAGAACAAGATCTAAGGATATATCGGGATCAAATGGTTTAGAATGAACTATCTCTATATAGTTGATTATGCTTATTCTAGATCTGTATACTGACGCTTGTAATGATATGAACTGGGTATAACTTAAGTTTGAAACCCCTGCAAGTCATGATTGAATATTTATAAATCTGTATGCGGGTTGGCTTTGGTGAAAGCGCGTATGTACACAGGTTTGGTTCATTTTAGTAGCGTATACCATTTGAGCTATGATTTTTAAAGTTATAGGTGGTTCTGGTTGTTGATGTGTTCTGATGACAGTATTCTGCATATCCTGTTTGGTTGATTGTGTTTAGCTTCAGTATTAATGTATGAGAACTAATATTGGATCAGGATCATAATGACTCATATTTATGTGATCTGATGGACTAGATCTAGGTGCTAACACACATATTATCCTTGTATTGATCTGGTGATTCGGTGATTCAGAAGATTGATTGATTATGTGCTTCAATGATATTAATGGGTCCAGTATGAAAATTGGATGAAACGTGGCCTTTCAGATTATGTGTTGTGTTTCAGGAGTATCCAGTATGAAAATGTATGAAACGTGGTACCTGGAGGAGAGAAGATTGTAGGCCAGCGCCTACGTACTAGTATCTTAGCTAGTACAAGAGCTAAGGGGGTGGTAGCTCCCTTCCAGTAGCAGTTGAAAACTTTGGAGCATTGTAGTAGGTAGCAGCCTGCGTACTAGTAAATGGATCGTCTAGTACAAGAACTATGGGGGTTGTAGCTCCCTTCCAAGAGAGACTGGAGAAGGAGAGAGGGTTGTAGCTCTCTGCAGGTAGTAGCCTGCATACTGGTAAAGGACTGCACTAGTACAAAACTTTTGTAAAAGGATTTCCTATTAAGAAGAAGATTTAGATGACTTTCAGCAGGTGGTTTTCTCCCACATTGGGTTTCCACCTTATATCATGGTGTTCATGTGTGTGGCTTATGTGTGATTTTTTGTTCTATTTTACTGCCCCTGTTTACTGTTAATATGGTTAATAATGTTCTAATGCACTCATTGAAGATCAATTAACTGAATCATAAGTTTACTGAATATACGCGGGTATTCTTAACTGAAGCAGCATTTATGAATCAGAGTATGGAAATGAAAAAGTTTTATTGACTTAATAATACTGATTCACCCCCCCCCCCCCAGTATTATTTCCAACAAGGAGATGGCTCAGATTTGATAGATCACAAAGTGCAGTGAAGACTAATGAATATACTTGCTTAATCTATTTACATTTGTGTAGCTAACAATGCTAGATCTATCATTATAGTGATGGTATGATATGAGTATGCAATAATATGTCACGATTAACAGTAAGTGCATAGAGATATTGTTTTGGCATTGGTTATGATTTGCAACAAAGATGTTGATTCAGTAATTTAAGATCTGTACCCAAGTCTTCTTATGGATAATCATGTACATATACAGATATACTTCACAGTAGTCACATATATATCGTGAGAATATTTACCTTTAGGCTATTGCTTGATCTGGGTTGTTTACAGATGTTTGGATGTCGATTAAGTTTATGAATTCTATATTATTTGTTGTTCTTCAATGAAGTCTTGATATATTTTCTTTTGGATTGGTACATTGATCAGTTATAATGTTTAGAAGTGTGATTGGGTATGGTTTAATGATCTATGATTGGTTAAACACTTGATTTAGTGGTTGGTTTAGTGTTAGAGTGATTCAGTTAGTTAAATGGTTTAGTTTTCAATAATATGAGATCTGAACGCAAGTTGTATGCAGAGCAAAACACGTATATATGTAGGTTTTCTTGATAATGGTCATGTATACATTCTGAAGTAAATATAGTCAAGCTTTGCATTGACTGTGTTGATGACAGAGTGGCTATTATCTTTCTTCATGATTGGTTACTCTTTTGATTAATTTATGGCTTGGTATATTAATGAGTGGTTATGCATTGGTATGACTTTTTTACGGTGATTCAATATTTATTTAGTATTCTATAATTATTGGTTTGTTCATTGATTAGAGTATTTGGTTCAATATTTGCCTTTAGAGTGGTTAATTGGTATTGAGCATAATGTTGGGTGTGGGTATACTATGAAAATTTGATGAAAGGTGACATTCATGTTTTGATGTGTATTTGAGACAGGTGGATCCAATGTGAAAAATTTTCAAATGTGGTACAAAAGTTGTTGAGGGTTGTAGCCTTCAGTGAGGGGTTATGAGCTCCCTTCTTGTAGGAGTTAGTAAAAAGGATTAGGAGGTTGTAGAGCACTTCTAGTGGGTGGTAGAGAATGAGTGGAGGTTGTAACCTCTTGTAGATGGGTGTTTGCATGTTGGTAAGACTCTGTGCTAGTACAAAATGTAATGAAGTTTTTCTTTATAATAAAATAAGAAGACAGAGACGACAACAAATATGGTTTTCTCCCACATCGGGTTTCCACCTAAAATATCAGTGTTCTCATGTTTTGGTGTGTTTCTTATGTGTTGATGATTTATATTGCTCATGTTTATTTCATAATGAATAACTAAAGAAACAATGATGCACTAGTTAGATTAAATCACTTAAGAAATTTATCAAAAATTAAGTAAACTGGATATACATGATTTTATTTCATTGGAGTCACGTATGCATGCAAGTTTCATCAATCATAGAAGAGTACATATTTTTGAATGAGAAATTTGAATTTAAAGTGAATTAAAAATACTTATTCACCCCCTCCCCCCAAGTATTTTTCCTAACATAAACCTTGTAATTTTTTGTCTTCTTTCATTTCGTTGCATTTCATTGCAAAATAAATTTGAAATTTGAGACATTCATCTAATGGATAGATAGGAAGTGTTCCCCTTCAGAGATGTTTGTCCCATTCAAAAGTAAAACCTCCCTATTGAGGGATCTCCCTCTTGTGGTAGCTATGAACTCCATTTTACTTGGACAATGCACTAGAACTCCATTCCAAGGGGTTTAACACTCTAAAACACGAATGGGAGTGGCATATGTTTATCCTTTCACACTACTTAGCAGATGGAAGCTCCATTGTGAAGACCAAATCCAATGGGAGATCATTTTCTATTGTATCCTTTTCAGCGTGGTTTCTCACAACCTAGAGTGTAATGGTAATTTGAATAATTTAAATTATTTAGATAAAATAACAATAACAATTTGGAATCTAAAATCCAGTGGTAATTTGACCCGGTTAAAATGTTTAGAAAAAATAACATAACAATAACATATCATAACAGGACAAGATATTACAGCACCTCTTCCATAATAATATGGAGATCTCCTTTGTATAAGTTTCAATATATATTTGATTACTCACTAAAATAAAGTAACAATATGTAATGGTTGGTCAATATAATTTCGATATTCAATTGATTATTCATTCAAATAATATTAAGAGTAATATACTTATGCATTCTTTCTTAATTTTGAAATGTGTAATATTTTGAAATTTATTTTCAATAATATTTGATATTAAATTTTAATTATTTGATTTTTTTATTTATAAACTTAAAATTTCTAAAATATTTTAAAAGGAATGTTTCTCTTAATATTAATATTGTTTTTGTTTGTTTGTCAAGTGATCTGAGTTCATCAAAGATTGCATGAGGGTTGACCTGTAGCTTGAGAAACCACAAGCCAGGAACATCTAACACGTCAAAAGCATCTAGGAATTGCACCCGATGTGAGCCATACCAACCCTTAAACATAACTGGATTTTTTCCCTGCTAACTTTCACATCACCGAGTGATATAACAATATACCCCATCACCATCTATTCCACACCCCATGAAATAAATATTAATAATGTTAAACAACATATTTAAATATTTAATTTTTATTTAATAATTATTTTTAAAAAATTTAAAATACATTTATTAAAAATGGAAATATTAATTTTCTATTGTATTATACACCATTAAAAATAAAATCCATATTTTCATGTATATTTTTTTTATTATAAAAATACATGGTACGGTTATGAAAGCTATGGCATATCCAATTCTAATGAAATTCATATATAAGTTCTTTGATTATGCTTTTATGTCTCACATTATTGAATTCTCAAATAAGGGATTTTTTTTGTCACATTGTGATTGGACTAGTGAATTTTCTTATAATTTATGTTATGTTAATGGAATTTTTCATTAAGAAGTCAAAATTATGCTGATATTATCTTATGTTATAATATATTTTTAAATATTTTAAAAATTTACTTAGAAGATATAATATAGATGGCTATAAGACTTTCTATTAAGGTACTTTGTGGTGAAAAGGATATTTATTTGAAAACTTATGGAGAAAAAATTATTCATGGTAAGCACTAGTGTGACTAAAGTCGTTGTGATCTCTATGGATTTTGACAACATAGATGCCCCTAGGTCGTAGTTACTCAAGCCATAGGTTAGGCATGCCAATCATCTCAAACTTTGGATATATATATATATATATATATATATATATATATATATATATATATATATATATATATATATAATCACCGATGGGTGTAGATGATCATGGTATAGGGGATCTCGAGTAGGGTGCCTACCAACCCACCGAATCCCATGACGATATAGTTTGGGCATGGTGTGACACGCCTCCCACATGCACAATCTTGCACAATGTAAATGTTATTTAATATTGATTTTCGTCATGGAAGGTCTCGTGTATGTAAGCGAAGTTATGAAATAGAGAGTAGTAGTAGTCTTGAGTTTGTTTTGGTGGCTTGAAACTCAATTTTGTGCCCCTATTTATTTCTTTTGTGTTTTCATCCATTATCCCTAGTGAGTGATCAATATGTTGGTAGGGAAGTCCAGTAATGGTGGTTCCTCCAGTTTGGTTTGGTCATTGTGAAAGGATTTAGAAGTTGGACTTAGTGTTTAGAAGTGTTTTGGAAGCCAAGACATAGAGGAACAACTTATGTGGTTATTATTGGTGCATTGTTGAGGTAGTGGAGAGACCGGCTCTCAAACCAGTAGAGCAACGATATGGAATTTATTGAACACTGGCTTCCTTGTTGTGGAGAATGGTGACTAGGTCCTTGGTAGCAGCTCTCATCTAGGCAGTGCAAGGAATAGGCAGAAATTGTGAATTGCATGAATTTAACAGTTAATGTATTATGTTGGTTGTATTGGCACTTTCAACATTTTCCTAGTGGTACTATATATGATAATGCTCATATTCATGCTGTTGTCAGGTTTTTGTTCTAGGTTGAGTTTATTTGGGTCATGATCATATTGTTGGGGTTAAGATTGAGCATGAAGGTTCAACCAATAGGGGTATAGATAGTTCCCTCTCATTTCGGAGCTTTCATGGTTGTCCTAGGGGTAATATTTTCATGGTTATAGAAGTCGTGGTTTGGTGGATATGGAATTCTCAAATTCGGAACTCCTGTAGGGGCCACAACCTGAGTCAACTAGTGATGGGTAGTGTGGGGCTTTTTTGTGGGGGTGGTTTCTATAGGGTGTGCTCTATAAGGAAAGTTGCATATTTTTGTTCAAACAATAGTTACATAGGGTTATTTGTTTACTCTGATGTTTCCAAGTGGAGGGTGCCCTACCAGCATGGTCATGTTAGAAAGAGGGTGGCAAAAGAGGCGAATCTAGCCAACCTTGTAGTTTGGGTTCTCCTTTGGGTGAGGAAGCGACACCTGATCCATTGAGGCTACCTAATTCAACTGAGGCCAAGCTTGGATGAGTGGATATTGGGGATTATATTAGGAAACGAAGTTACTTGTGGTTCAACTCACTAGTGATAGATGTGATGACAAAAATCCAATTATATCTTTTCTAAATGATCTACAAAGAAATCAATGGTACATATATGACATACTAGCAAGCCTGGAATGTGGATAATGATGTATTTAGAAAAATATGGAGTGCATGGAGGGTCATATACCCCATATGGAGAAACATGTTCATTGTAAGTTCAAACCCTATTGTGTCCTGGCTCACAACTGGAAACTCCAATAACTTCATTCTATAAATAATGGTTTTTGAATATTTCTACTAGTGTTTGGTTCTATGTCCCATTTTATTAATGAATGGTTGAATATTTTAGCAATGTATGAGTTTTTTTGGCCAAAAAATCTTGCAAATAAAATTTTGGAAATCTATAAACAAAACCCCAAAAAAAATATTTAAAAAAATTCATTCACAGTATCAACTTCAACTATTTAACTTCCTTCAAACCCTTTATATTTTCCACAATCCTGCAGCAGCTCACGTTCTGCCAGACAAAATATGGGATAAGTGATGAAATTTTACTCATATCGCTCTCTGAATTGGTTTATGACAATGCTGAGTTCTGTATGGTTCAATCAAAGAAGCGATTGGTATGATATCCTAATAATTTTATGTATTCATAACTCTCTCTGAATTTTTCTGTGAAGAGGTTGACATTCGTCTGGTTCAATCAGAAAAGGAATTGCGATGATAGGTGTGTTAAAAAGTGATGTTGGAATTAATGAAAAGAACCCACTGGTCAGCTCTACGAAAGAGAGTCTAAACCAGGAGAGTCTGGCTCTGCAAAATCCTCCACATTGTTCATGTACATCACACATTATATAGTAATGAAAGATTTAGGGAAGTTAGAAACATACCCTAAGAAATAGAAACTAATTCCTATCCTGAGGTACCGTGAACCAATTCACTATTCTAAGATATTCACCATTATCTCTAACACTCCCCCTTAATGGAGAAGGGGTTCACAAATATGCCTAACATCTCCCTAAACATTTCAAACTTGATTTTGCCAAGAGGCTTACTGAAAATGTCTTCAACATTATCACGTGTATTACAATATACAAGATGGATTTCTTTTGATTTTGCTTTCTCCTTCACAAAGTCGAATTGTGTATCAATGTGTTTAGCGTTTTTGTGAAACACCGGATTATTAGCAGGTTTGATTGAACTCTGATTGTCGCATCTGATTGTTGTTGCATCTTTTTGTTCTTCCCCAACATCCTGGAGAAGTCTCCGCAACCAAACTGCCTCACACGTTGCTGCACACATAGCTTGATACTCTGCTTCCACTGAAGACAAGGAAACTGTGTTTTGTTTCTTGTTGCTCCATGTAATCACCCCAGATCCAATGTTGAATGCATAGCCTGTTATGGATCTACGATCGTCTACATTTCCAACCCAATCTGAATCTGTAAATCATGTCAATCTAACATCAGAGGAATCAGTATAAATAATGCCGTAGTCTATAGTACCTTGTAGATACCTAAAAACACATTTCGCTGCATTTAAATGACTCTCAAGTGGCTTGGACATGTATTGACTTAGCACACTAACTGCATAAGCCAAATCTGGTCTAGTAGTGGTTAGGTATATTAAGCTCCCAACCAGTTGTCTATAAAGTGTCGCATCTACCTCTTTAGAGCCATCCTCACTCTGTAGTTTAATGTTCTACTGTAAGGGTACTGCTGCAGCCTTACACTGATCCATCCTGAATCTTTCTAGTAGACCTTTGGCATACTTACCCTAGGACATAAATGTTTGTCCTGAATCTCTCCTGATCTCAAGACCCAAAGAGTATCTTAATTCACCAAGGTGTTTCATTTCAAACACCTGTGCCATTTGTTTCTTGATTTCTTTTATTAGAAAAATAAAATCTCTTGTAATAATTATATCATCTACATACAAAGAAATCAACACTATGTGCCCTTGTTCACCTTGCATAGTATACAGATTAGGGTCGTTTTTACTTATGTTGTAGCCAAATTGCAGAAAAAATGAATCAATCTTTTCATACCAAGACCTGGGTGCTTGCTTTAGTCCATAAAGAGCTTTATTTAATCTACAAAATAAATGTTTTCCCTTTCTGGACAAACCCTTCAGGTTGCTCTAAATAAACCACCTCTTTCAATTCTCCATTTAAAAATGAAGACTTTACATCTAGTTGTTGAATCATCCAATGTTTCTTAGTAGCTATAGCAATCAACATTCTTATGGTATTTATTTTAGCTACAGGGGAAAAGGTTTCTTCATAGTTAATGCCTTCTTTTTGTGAATACCCCTTTGCTACCAATCTAGATTTTAATTTATCTGTGGTTCCATCTGCATTAATCTTGGGTTTATACAACCATTTACAAACTATGGTTTGTTTCCCTCTAGGAAGTTAAACCAGTTCCCAAGTGTTGTTCCTGATTATAGATTCATATTCCTGTTCCATAGTTGTTTTCCATTCACTGCATTCATTTGCTTCCTTATAACTAGAAGGTTCAACAACATTCATCATACTAGTTATAAAAGCATTTTCCTTGTATCTTGTAGGGAATTGAGTTGTCCTACCTAATCTCTTGAGTGGTGGGGTAGCTTCAAACCTTGTCTGATCATTATTTTCTGGAATTCGCTTGATAGCTACATCATCTTCTTTTCCTTCCTATTATGTTGTTGTTGTTGTATCTGTTGTTGATCATCTTCTACCTTTGTCTACTGATCCTGATTTTTTCATGTTTCTTTGCTTTCTTCCACCAAGAACGGAATATCCCATTCCTCATTGTGCTTATCAAAATTTTCATGATCCTGCTCATGGAATATGACATCTCTACTAACAAAAATCTTGTGAGTAGAGGGATTAAATAATCTATAAGCTTTATATTGTGAACCCTATAAAGGTACACCTAATGGCTTTTGAATCTAGTTTTCTTCTGTCTTCCTTTGGAATATGGGCAAATTCTTTAGACCTAAACACTCTTAAAGGTTTTACTATAGGCTTAAGTCCATATAATGCTTCATAAGGAGTTTTAAACTCAAGACTCTTTGTAGGACTTCTATTTTTAAAATAAACTCAAGTATTTAATGCTTCAGCCCAAAAACCATTCAAAAGATCCTTACCTTTCAACTCCTAGCACATTCCACCAACATTTTGTTCTTCCTTTCCGTTACTCCATTGTGCTGAGGAGTATGGGGTATTGTGAATTCCTATAATATCCCATGGTCTTTACAATATTTGATAAGCTCATTCTTATTGTATTCTCCCCCTTGATCGAAGCAGAGAATTCTTATATGCTTCCCTGTTTGCTTTTCAATCATGTTTCTAAATTGCTTAAATTATTCAAATGTGTGACTTTTCTTACTCAAAAAATATACCCAAGAAAACTTTTCGCAATACGTCTCTTTGTTTCCTTTCTACTCGAACAAGGAATTCTTCCCTATGCATATTTCCTAATGTATAAGCATCACAATCATTATGCACTTGTTTTAACATGGGAAGATCTCTTACCATTTCCTTTTTCTGAAGTAACAACAAATCATTATAGTTTATATGACCAAATCTTTGATGCCACAACACTTTTGTAGTCAAACTCATTGTTGTCAAAGCTCAAACTGGTGTTGGTCTTACATCCAATTTGTATAGACCTCCTGTTCGAATTCCTGTAGCAATAGTATTCATGCCATCTAGTAGATATTTAATATAACAATTACATTTAAAAAATTCAACTTTAAGATCTTGATCTATAATCATGGATACAAAAATCAAGTTCTTTGTTACACAGGGAACATACATGACATTATGAATTTGTCTTATAGTACCATTAGGTAAAGTGACAGAATTTTTTCCACATCCTTTGATCTAATGACTTCTATCATCAGTTAGGTAGATCTATGCTCCATCGTTGATTTCTTTAAAATGTTCGAAGTGTCGCTTGTTCCCCATCATATTTGATGATGCTCCTGAAACTACATACTAGATGTCTGCATCAACATTCTCATCAAATTTTGCCATGAACAATCTGAAGTTCTGCTCATGATTATCATTCGATATGACCTGCATGTCTTTTCTTCTTCTACTGTTCTTCATGATATTTCTTCTTCCTGCACTCCCTAGCTATATGACCAAGTTTTCCGCAATAAAAACATTTAATTTCAGAGTTGTTTCTATTCAGATGCATACCTTGAGTCTAATTTGGTCTTTTCCATGAGTTTCCTCTATTTTGTTGTTGCATATTTCCTTTTCCTTTGAAGAAGTTCTTTTTCGCCATCAATGCAAGATCTGCACTCTGGGACTTCAGAGTCGGTCTTCTTTCCTCTTCTTGCATTAGTATTCCTATCAGTTATTCAAAGTTCAGGATTTTCTCTCTCGCATTTATCCCAGTGATAAACATTTGGTAGTCATCGGTCACACCATTCATAGTAATGGTTACAAGATTTGTATCTGCAACTGTTTCACCAATGTATGACAATTTGTTCTTCAGATCTTTGATCCTTACTATGAAGGAAGCAATTGTTTCATTCTCCTCCAACTTCAGGGATAAGATCTTGCTCTTCAGAAATAGAAGACGATTTGTATTCCTAATCTCATACAAATCCTTCAATATTCCCCAGATTTCGCTTTTTGATTTACATTCTCCGATATGTGGTATGATGCAGTCTTTCACTGACATCTTCAACAACATACTTGCTTTACATTCTCGCTTCTCCTAGTCTGGGACTGATGCTGATCTAGATACTGGCTTATCCTAATCCCCATTTGCAATTGCCCAAGCACTTTGCACTTCTAGCAGGCTCTGCATCTTGAATTTCCAATTCGCATAATTGGAGCCATCAAGCTTTTTATTCTCATTCAAGCATGCTTCAAACATTTGATTATTCATCTTGGCAATTATTTTAAAACAAAAACTTGACAAGAAACAATATGTTATATTTACCCCAGATTTGTGTCAAAGACAAAAATTGTTGATCTCCAATACTATTTGATCCTGCAGCGCATACGTAAATCACCATGGCTTTCGTCACGACCTCTACCACGGCCTCCTCGGCAGACCTCGGCCTCCAAGTAGCCTTCTGTCGGTAGCCACTGCCAAGACGCAACCTTCTCTCGGCCTCCACGTAGCCCCTCTCTTGTTTGCATAATCGGTGCAAGTTGACAAAATAAGAATAGGGGCAAGTGTTACAATGGGATCGACACGATTAGCCCTCCAAACCATGCAATAATTTCACCTCAAGCACACCTTTCAAATCCTCCACTAAGCATACAGGTTCGTCTGTCCTACAACTCTGATACCATGTTAAAAAGTGATGTTGGAATTAATAAAAAGAACCCACTAGTCAGCTCTACGAAAGCGAATCTGAACGAGGAGAGTCTAGCTCTGTAGAACACTCTACATTGTTCATGTACATCACACATTATATAGTAATCACGGATTTAGGGAAGTTAGAACCATACCCTAAGAAATAGAAACTACTTCTTATCTTGAGGTATCGTGAACCAATTCACTATTCTAAGATATTCTCCATTATCTATAACAAGGTGAATATATTTATGAAGAAACATGCCTCGATTTAAAGTGTCGATTCAAAGAAACTTAAAGTTATTCGTTCTGTAAGATTTCAGTGTAACGTATGGCAATGAAAAACTATCGTGCACTAATAATTTATTTCGGTTTGTTTTTAAAATTGATAGTCAATGCATATCGATCGTTATTTTTTATTTTTGTTTTTACAGGTCTTCATTATATACATATTGAGTAGGTTTAATAGTTAAGGGCATGTGTTTCTTCGTAAAGATGTTATAGGTTCAAAATCAAAGGGGTAGAATATGTATGCCTTCCTATATTTCACAATCAAAAAGGTCTCATACACCAATTTAGTGTTTGGCTTGGCCATAGCCTTGTACATTAAAAAATAATTTAAAACTATTTGTCTTATACATCACATTTCATTTCTTATTCCTATTAAGATTTGTAGATTTCAAAATATATATATATATATATATATTCACAAAAACTTTAGACTTTAACAAATACACTTACATTTACACTTCATGGATGTTAGGGTGGGTCATAGGATGTGGATGATTTCGGAATCTCAAAATGACATATTCTATGAGTATTGTCATCCAATGTAACAAATGTTTAGATTTTTTGATATATTTTTATGTATCAACCCCTTTATATATGATTCTATATTTTCGATAAATTACACAATGGTCTTAGATATCTATTCTGTAATAGTTTTTTATTTTTTTATGAATAGAATTATGACATCTATATACATGAATACAAGATGGACATGTATCTATAAAATGTGATTTTATTTTTTAATAATAAAATTATGTTTTTCTATCTAAAAACAATTCATTTATAAAACATTGTCTATTAGTATGGCAATTTATATAGAAATTAAACACAAAAAATTTAATAAAAATATTTATTTGCAATTGATATAGAAATTAAATACATTTATAAAACATTGTTTATTAGTATGACAACCTATGTAAAAATTATATATAGAGAATTTAATAAAAATATTTATTTGCAATCTATATAGAAACTAAATAGAGAGAATTAACAAAACCATTTGTCTATAATTTATATAGAATTCCAAACCATATAGAATTCTTATGAAAAAAATTCAATAAGACTATTTAGTGTTCCATCTCCAAGATATCATTCCCTATCTACAATAAAGTTTATTTACAATGACACAATTTTAATGTATTAAAAGGTCATTGGTTTGTAATGAACTTTTCAAAGAAATCAAAACATACTGTTATTTTAGATATCTCATTACAATGTCCAATTATATATATATATATATATAAATAATTTTATAATAATACTATTTTCCATAAAATAAATGTAACTTTTACTAAAATATTTTCCTACAAAACTTATTATATGAAATAACATTTTTAAAAGAACAAAAAAATAACATATTTTTTTCCTCTATTAATCAATTTCGATTCTTAATATCCACTATCATGTTTCGATTCTTAATATCCACTATCATGTTTTTATATTAAATAGAAACGAAGTACATATCAAAGTACTACCCAAAAATTGAAGCAAGAGAGGAAAGCAATAAACACGTGCACGAAAAGAGGATATAAACATAAGTGGTGTAGTTGCAAAGAAGATCCGTATGAGAAGATTGGTAGAGATTGTTTGTCAATCTAAGTAGCAAGAGAATGAAGAATGGATTTGAATTTAAAGGGTTTCTTCTCTATTAATGATCAAAAAATTCTTTATAATCCATAAATATATTGCAATCGAAATTTTTAATTTCCAATATAAAGCAAAAAAATATTTAAATTTTTATTATTTTAATTATCATCGTAAAAATAAAAAATTAAAAACTATAAAATTAAAAAGAGAAAAATAATTAAAAACCATCCTGTATTAGGAAAATATATTTATCCTATAATTGCACAAACTAAAAATAGAGTAATTTAATTTACATTGAAAATAATGTATTCCTTTCTATAACATCTAACCACTTCATTTTAAACCTAAAAACATACCTATAAAAAACAAATTATATTATAAAATATTAATAAATTTATATTACCTTTCTACAACATCTAAACACTTCATTTTGAAACTAAAATCATACATATAAAAAACAAATTATATTATAAAGTATTAATAAATTTATATCTATCAATTAAAAGATTCATATAACCACTTATATATTTTGGGTTTCATATAACCACTTGTATATTTTGTGTTTTCATCGTTTAATAGGTTTTTCTAATTTGTAAATAATTTAAATGAGGATATAATTTTCTTTTTTAACCTTTGTCACTTCAATAATTCCCTACCGACCGGTCCCTTCATCTTAAAAATTAGATATCAAATTTGTGAAAATTTTCAATCTACTAGATCCAATATCGCACTTATATGAAAACATTGTGGTAAAACATTTCTATAATCTCCGCTCTGTTAAAATATCCTGATTTTGAAGATAGGCTATGGATTTTGGATCAACGCAAAAACCACCATAAATTTTAAGAAAATATAAATGAAACGTGATAAAAAACCATTTCATTTGACAGGGAAGAATTACGTGAAATTCCGGGTCTGATCTCTACTATTCTAGAAACAAAATCCCCATTGAGTGATCCCATTATATTTGTAACTATGTCTCAATACGCTCGCGACAACTCTGTCCTGCATATGCTTCGTTCACCGTCGTTTTCTGGCATTTTGTTCGTTAAATTAACAGCACCAGCTGTCAACCCATAATCGTCCATGATAGAGTTGAAATCAATAACATCATTGTGATAGTGACGACGTGAGTGGTCCACAGACAGAGAGTACAAGATATTCAGTAATATGGCTGACTCATTGCTTTCGACCCCGATATTACACAACATATTCCTGTAATATCACTTATCCATCACTTTCGACAGCGACATTGCCTCCAAAAAATTATAGAGAATGTCCGCACCACATGCTGTACCGTTAACGCCATTGATTAATCACTATTGACCTTCACCTCTGTGCCCTGTCTCTTTGCGCCACCCTTCGAATTTGAGACTATCCATCGCCGGAGGGGAACTCCTATTTCGTAGACCATAGCAATATTAATGCGGTTTGATATGGGGTAGATATAAGAGGATACAAGATGTCGTTATTCTTTTTTCTCTTTCATTATCGGGCGGCGTATTGTATCGTCTTATATCGGCCCCATGTCAGACCGCATTAATATTGCTATGGTCTATGAAATAGGAATCGCCTCGCCAAGGAGTGGATGTAAGGGTATGTGCGGGGCAACAAATCTATGTAGAAACTAATGTATAAGAGCGACATCGCAGCGGAATGATTAGAGAGGTTAGATGCGGTTTTCTTCGGATTATGCCAACTTGACGCGCGCTATTATTTCTCAGCGGGTGATACATTCCTATCACAATTCCTTTCATTCTTCCTTCTGTCATAGAGTGTACGTTGCTAAATAATGTGTGCAAAGTCGAACTACCATTGCTTTTTACTCTAGGTTCTTCGCGTCATTATTTGTCCTCGTCACTAGGACATTATAGTTTTCACGTAACAGTGAAATTTTTTTGGTACAATTTATAAGTTTAATCAACTCCATAATTTTTATAGAAAGATTTATCCAATTTAATTTTTATTTATGAAATTTAACTTGTCTTATATTTTATTAAAATATTTTCAGTATGAGATTTGCTTTCTTTAAAAAAAATATAATCATTCAAAAGAATCTATTATTGGATAATAAGAAGGCTCTTAGAATGACACTGGTGACAATGGACAATAATTTGCCACCTCTTTGTTATACTTTTATGTAGGCTAGTCATTTACTTATAGATGGGCTACCTCCCACCAATAGTTTTCCATTGTCATCCCTAGTTGTCTCCAATTTGACTTTAAGATATGGTAAAGGGATTTGTCTTTTACCATCTTAAATAGTTATGGAAATTTTTTTCTTTAACTAGCAAAGCAAGCTCAAAATTCCCTCAAGTTATTGTAAGGCGAAACTTATTTCCATACATAAATGCTTAAGCTTTCTCTATTATAAAATGAACTTTACTTTACTTGATTTGTACTTATGACGTACATGAATTAAGCATTTAACATATGTTTCACCCCATTTCCCTAAGTTAGTCATTTATTTCCTCATTTTTCCGAGACTAGGAAATAAGGAAAGCTCTCTGAAGAGATTTGTCTCTTCTTCATATCCATTGAGTTTATGGAATAAGGTAAGCTCTTAAAGGGATTTTTCTCTTCCCCGTCTCAATATATAACAAAAAATGTGGCTTCCCTTGATGCAAAAGAAAACAAAGGCTACTGAAGGGATTTTTCTTTTCCCCATATTAATTTTGCTTGCCATTTCTAGTTGTCATTATCATTGTGAACCTAGATTGTGACTTCTAGAAGGAAAACATATTTTCTTCTTCAAAACCTCGTGAACCTTATTTTGTACAGCATATGAAGCCCCCAACTTTGCAAGAGTTAGAAAAAGTGTTGAAGATAACTCAACCTATGATTATATTGATTATGGGTGCTTGTAACTTAAGGACTAGGGAGAGAATATTTCATAGTCAACTAGTAATATATTGGAAACTTCGCTTAAATTAAAATAGAGGATTCTAAACCCTACATATGAACATAGAAATCAACCTGGAGAACATCTTGTATAGGGGAAGTGAGTTGTGTTGGGAACAAAAAATTTGATGGTTAAAATTATAGCATGCATTCTCCTATAAAGTAGTATATAGAGAATATAGTGAGGTATCTAGAAAATGTACAAAGTGCATTTTGTGGGATACACACCAAGTATCTAGAGATGAATTAGTGCTAGTTCCTTCTATATGGAGACCTATGAATTCACTAGGCTAGCTCATTGGATTTGTCATTGATGGTGAAATGCCTTTTTCATTAGGTTCATGAGTGACTTTGTCCCTTTCCCATCTTAGTCAGCTACAGGGAGTGATACTTCCCTGGCTCGAAAGAAAAATGTACAATTCACCCTTATCTATTGTGTTTCGCCTAACATGGTTACTTTTGAACTTTATGATTCATTGCTTGATACTTGTTTTGGGTTGCATTACACCTCTTGTCCTCCCCTTTCCTAATAAATATACCTTTTCTAGGTTCCCTTGATACTCGTTAAGGGTTCTCTTCCACCTTTTGTCCACCAATGTTTGGGTGACGGACTAAGTGGATATTTTATCTACAATGAAGCTGGAAAAGGAGGGGATCCTAGGTGAGGTGGTGGCCCTCTAACAAATAATCAAGGTAGGTACCTAAGTCCATATGGGCCTCGATTTGGATCTTAAACCATAAGATGATCCATATTTCAAACAAGTAGAGATATGGATGCCAACATGGGAATTGGATTTGGAACTAGGAAAGTTGGTTCTAGGACAAAATGGGGTCCCAAGTGAGGTAGTGGCTATTTAGGCAGCCTGCATACCACTTTTACTGCAATAAATCAAATGTTACAGAAAGAAACATGATGGAGAAAGAGTATTTAGCAACGACACTCTTTATTAGATGTAAATCACCATATAACATCCACAAATGGCCTTTAAGGAGGCTTGATCACCTTCCCTCTAGCTCCATTCAATTTTAACTTGTTGTTAGAATGAAATTTGTTTCAAGGAAATATCTTTGAACCCTTCACTCCAATTATGTTTGAACTTAAAGAAGCTAGTGAATTTATTGCATGAGGTTTACTATACTATCTTAGGGTGAAAGCAGAACTACAAGATTGAGATTGGAGCATGAATATAAAATTCCCAAGACATCGTTCCCCCTTCATCCAACTTGCTAGAATTCCCCTCTTCTTTTGAACACCTAAGCTTGCTTCTTAATGTGATATTAAGTAAGAATGTTGCTTTATACAAGGGAAAGCATTATTTTTCTGACCTAACTAGCTAAAAAGACCATGCAATTACACAATCACGTGCACCAACCATTATTGTATATGCATGAACAAAAGCCTTTTCTTTTTTCCATCTATATGAGGTAATAGAAATGAACTCATTGCTAAAGTGAAAGGGAAAGAATAAATGGCCACTATGTATCCCAATAAAATTTCATGATTAACACATAAATAGTATATGGTTTGGATTTGGCGATACTGTAGTTAAATTTTTCAATATACCCAACAGTGGTCAAACTAGAATTCATACCCATACCAGGTTTAAAATTAGGTACAAGGGGAAAAATATTGTGAACAAGGAAAATATTAATATTTTTTATATGAGGCATTAACCTCAATAACCATCCTAGTTATATTGGATGGGGATTCTAAATTTCCTTTTGGGCCTAGATATTATAAACGCTTGAGCTTAGCTTCATTGCATTGTAAAAAGTGACTCTAGATGAACATATTTTTATATGATAATTGTTTGAAGATCTTATTAAATTACAAAATGGATAAAATGCAACAAATTTCTAAAATATTTGGACAACTTGTTGATTTCCACAATGGGATTGCACTTTCCATCGTTTAAAAGTGAATAAAATGAGAAACCTCCAAAGATGAGGTGGGGGTTGGTACCCCTTAGAAACCAATGAATCTGTAACAAAACCAAATAGTTGCTGGTTAACACAACTGTCCTTTGTCCAATTATCCACACGATGGAATTAAAAAATCCTCTACACTTTTCCTACTTAAGAGCTATAGGGAATTAGGATTACTTAATAATAATAATGAAAAAAAATTACTTCAGTATGGGTAAAAGACTAAATTCATATTTATTATCCTTTTACTATATTTTAACCTATAGTTTTTCATCATAATGGCTGAAATTTACATCGATGGAAGTCAAATTTTAGTTGATGCATATTCAGATAACACTTTAAGTAATTAATTCATACCCTACATGTTGTTGGTTTGTATGAGAAAGGCGTCATAGTTCCTCACGTGTGTATGCCCCTCTTGTAGTTTTCTTGACAATAATTTCCATTATGAGAGTGAGGAAAAGGGCATTCTAATATACTATTGTGTGTGGTTATTCGTGCATGGTTTGGGCACACCAATATTACCTTACCACTTCGATGCTCATATCGATAGCTCGTATTCAAAGCTACCAATTCCATTATTTCTACAGGTAAAGTCTGCACTCGAATCCTAGGCTTATGATTTCCTTCTTCGAATCATGTGCTATTCCACTTTTTCCTTTGTTTCACAAATGTAGTCACATTTTCATTATCATAGTGAAAAGGGTATGCGTTTAATGGTTTTACCTCATATTGTTGTTCTTGGCTAACGAACTTTACATGACTTTGGCTCTAGACTGAGGATCCTAGGTTGATATGTTTATGTTGTTAATGAGTCAAGGGTATTATTGAAACGTATTTGATTATTGGTTGAGTAAAAGTAATCTAAATTCTTTAATAAATTATTAAAATTGTAGTTATCTTGATTTTGTTTGTGATAGTGGTGAATCTAAATATGTAGATTTTAATTTTGATATTTCATGTTGTGTTTATGTTAAAAAAAAATTATGATACAAGGATTTAAAGTTTGATTTCAACATACTTTTTCCATAATACTAAGTGTAATACAATTGAGACTAAGGTGTGGAACTTTAAGAAAATAAAATGGCTTTTTTAAATGTCATGTCTATATGTTGTTTACCCATGCTCTATTGTAATTTTCTTTCTTCTTTCAAATTGAAATACAATTTTCTTGTTCAAGTAACTTTTGAGTTTAAGGTTAATATGGTTTGGTTGAAAAATGTTTATATATATCTCATGTTATTTTTTAAATTATATATTATTTACATTAAGCTTTTGTTTGTGTTATTAGTCAACATCTCATATGCTTTATGTTTGGTTTTTCTCTAATCTAAGTATATTTTAACTTCATATATTTGATCTGTAAATAATATTAGTTGGTAAATATATATTTTCTAATTCTCCTATTTTTACTATGAAAATATTGGATTTGGACATGTTTAATTTTCTAGTGAAAATTTGATTTAGCACTTCATATTGTGTACAAAGTGACTTGTTGAACCTAATATCTATTGTTCATAGCACTTATATATATATATATATATATATATATATATAATATATATATATATATATATATATATATATATATATATATATCTATATATATATATATATATATATATATATATAAAGAGCATACATTTTCATAGGAATATTCAACTTATAACAAATTACATACGATGATTTGTGTTTTTAATAGTTGATTTGTGGACTAAATTAATTTTATCCACAAGATGCTTATGTATGTTTTGTTTGCTACTTATTATTTCCCTCAATTTCCATCATTCACGATAACATCACATATTTTTAAATTTGAAGTCTTTGTATAAAGTTAATATTAATTTATAATTAAGTGTTCATGTAATTTAATTTTAATTTTAATTTATAACTTGAGAAGGGAGGTACTAAATAAAATAAATATATATGTCAACTTTTCTTCATGAATAAAGATGTAATTTTAGAAATAGATAAGGTTATATTAAAAGACATGAGCTTCTGGATGTAAATATTTCAAATCCTCAACATGCTTATGAGCAACAATAACTCTTTCAAAAACCCTACATAGTAGAAAACAAGGCAACCAACACCTATATATATATGATCCATAGAATAAACACCACTAAGAACAATCACGAAGGAATCTCAATTAAAAGTGATTAAGGTAGAATGCGTACAAATATATACTAAAACTTATGACATGGATTTATCTTAGTTTGGTTTGAAATTTGGCATTAAGTGTTCAATTTCTAACATAAAACAAAAAATTCCCAACATGACTATACAACAATCCCTTTCAACATGAGCTTGATAAAACAAGTTGTAAGTATTTACAAATGGTGCATATACTTCTCTCTTATCAAAGAAATAATAATATATTCAATATGTAAATTTACATTCCGCTGCTAGTTATGGTAAATTTTAGAACCAAATTTGATGGAATTTAAATGCTTTATATAGTCTAAATGATAAACATAACTAATGAACTTAACTTTAAATAGAAATGTTTTTTTTTTTAAATACAAATAACATTTGGTTAGCTGGAAAACACTTTACACTGGTAGAGTCTAACAAACATGCACATGCAATATGAAATGCAAGAATCACAATTGTAAAATATTTATAAATTTGTATTATTTAAAAATTAATTAAATATCAAATGTAAGGATTATTTTTCAATTTATTTATTACAAATTATGATAAAATTAAGAAACCATTAAGAACACTGATATTATTTTATTATTTATAAATTATAATTAATAATATTATTAAAAATAAACAATATTAGTTAATTATGTGATAAATTTGAAAAAAATCGTTAAATAACTTTATTCACAAAAACTTCTCTTATTGGAATGTCCAATTATATATATATAATTATAATTTTCTATTATTTGAAATGTTATTGGAATGTCCAATTATATATATATATATATATATATATATATAAATATAATTTTCTAATAACACAATTTTCCATAAAATAAATATAATTTGTGCTAAACTATTTTCCCATAAGGCTTATGTAAAACACTATTTTTAAAAGAACAAATAAATAACTTTATTTTTTTCCTAACATTGAATCAATTTTGATTCTTGGTGTCCACTATTATGTCTCTATATTAAATAGACATGAAGTACATATGAAAGTACTACCCATAAATTGAAACAAGAAAGGAAAGAAATAAACACATGCAAGCAAAGAAGGAAATAAATATCAGCAAGTAGTTTATGTGCAAAGAAAATCCATATGAAAAGATTAGTAGAATGATGAATTAATTCCAATTAAAATTGTTTCTCCTCTATCAGAAACAAAATAATTCACTATAACCCATAAATTCATTGGAACCAAAAACTTTTAATTTTCAATATAAAAAAAAAAAAAGTTATTAAAATTTTAAATTTTTCAATTTTTATAATAATAAAAAATTAATTAATATCAAATAAAAAACTAGAAAAATAATAAAAAAATCAAATATTATGAAAAATATCTTTATTTTTTAATTACAAAAAATATCTTTATTCTTCAATTGCAACAAATAACAATAAAATAATTTTTATTTACTTTAAAAATAATTTTATACCTTTTTATGAAATCTAACTACTTCATTTTCAACCTTAAAAACATAAGTATAAAAAGTATACTATATTATAAAATATTAATTTATTTATATGTATGAATTAAAAGATTCATATAACCACTTATATTTTTGGGTTTTCATAGTTTAATATGTTTTTCTAACGCTAAAATAATTTTTATTTACATTAAAAATAATTTTATATCTTTCTATGAAATCTAACTACTTCATCTTGAACCTTAAAAACATACGTATAAAGAATATACTATATTATAAAATATTAGTTTATTTATATCTATCAATTAAGAGATTCATATAACCATTTATATTTTTGGGTTTTCATAGTTTAATATGTTTTTTCTGATTAATTAATGATGCATATAACCACTTAGATATTTTGGGTTTTCATAGTTTAATAGGTGTTTCTATTTGTAAATAATTTAAATAATTTAATAGGTGTTTCTATTTTTAAATAATTTAAATGAGGTATAACTTTTGTATTTCTAATTTTCCTTTTTTACCTTTGTCACTGCAATAAATCCCGACCGGTCGGTCTCTGCAACTTAAAAATTGGATATCAAATTTGTGAAATTTTTCAATCTACTAGATCCAATATCGCACTTACATGAAAAAATTGTGGTGACGCTTTGCTATAATCTCCGCTCTGTTAAAGATAGGCTATGGATTTTGGATCTTTCATTTAAATTATTTGCATGTAACCGCAAAAACAACCATAAATTTTAAGAAAATATAAACGAAAGCCGGTAAAATACATTTCATTTGACAGGGAAGAATTAGGTGAAATTCCGGGCCTCATCTCTGCTATTATAGAAACAAAATCTCTCATTAGGTGATCCCATTATATTGATAACTCTCTCTCAATGCGTTCGCGACAACTCTGTCCTCCGTATGCTTCGTTAATCGTCGTTTTCTGGCATTTTGTTCGTTAAATTAACAGCCCCAGCTGTCAACCCATAATCGCCCGTAGCGTCCATGATAGACTTCAAATCAATAACATCATTGTGATAGTGACGGCGTGAGTGGTCCACAAACTGAGAGTACAACATATTCAGTAATATGGGTGACTCATTGCTTTCGACCCCGACATTCCACAACCTATTCCTGTAATATCAGTTATCCATCACTCTCGACAGCGACATTGCCTCCAAAAATTTATAGTGAATGTCCACACCAAAAGCTGTACCGCTAATGCCATTGATTAATCACTATTGACCTTCACATCTGGGCCCTGTCTCGTTGTCGGATTAATAGATAATTTGCGGCACCCTTCGAATTTGATAGACTATCCATGTCCAGGAGTGCATGTAAAGGTATGTGGGGGACAACAAATCTATGTAGAACCTGATGTACAAGAGCGACATCGCCGCGGAATGATTAGACAGGTTAGATGGGGATTTGTTCGGATTCTTCCAACTTGAAGCGCGCTATTCTTTTTAGCAGGTTTTACATTCCTATCACAATGCTTTCCATTCATCCTTCTGTGATGCTGTCCCATAGAGTGTACGTTGCTAAATAATGTAGTGCAAGTTCAAAAAACATTGCTTTCACTCTAGGTTTTTCGTACCATTATTAGTCCTCGCCACAAGGAGATTGTAGTTTTCATGGAGCAGTCCAATTTTTTTTTGGGGACCATGGACAAGTTTAATCAACTTCATGATTTTTATAAAAAGTTTTATGCCAAGTATTTATTATTTTGATTTACTTTAAAAATATATATTTAATTTGATTTATCAAATTTAAAATATCTTAAAAATATTCTACCTATGAGATTTTCGTTTCTCTATAGAATTATTATTAAAAAAAAATATTAGGGGATAATACCAAGGCTCTCACCACGAAACTTATGGTAATTGACAATTTCTTGCAACTTCTTTATTATACTTTTATATAGTTTGGCATTCCCATTGTTATCTCTAATTACTTCCAGTTTGACTTTTGAATATGGTGGAGAGGTTTGTGTCTTGACCATCTCAGTTAGTTATGGAAATGTTGCTACCCTAGATAAATAGAAAAACAAGCACGGGGTTTTTCTAGTTGATGTAAGGTGAAACTTGTTGCCATACATAAATGTTTAAGCTTTCTCCATTATCGAATAGCTTTGACCTTAATTAAGTGGTACTTTATGAAATATATGACTTGAATAGTTAATCATCTATTTTCTCATTTTTCCCAAGTTAAGGGATTTGTCTCTTCGCCATTTCCATCGAGTCTATGAAATATGCCAGGCTCCATCGAGATTTTTCCCAAGTTAAGGGATTTGTCTCTTCGCCATTTGCATCGAGTCTATGAAATATGCCAGGCTCCATCGAGATTTTAACAGAGAATATCGACATTGGATAATGATGATAATGATAGTTAATATCACTAAGACCAAACTTTTTTCTACCAAACCATCTCTCCGTCCACTGATCACTGATCTCTGCGGATATGTTTGTCTCTTGACCATCTCAGTTAGTTATGGAAATGTTGCTACCCTAGATAAATAGAAAAACAAGCACGGGGTTCTTCTAGCCTTTGTCTGGTTGTCGGATTAATAAATAATTTCACCACCCTTTCAGTTTCATACACTATACATCCCCAGGAGTGTATGTAAAGGTATGTGTGGGACAACAAATCTATCTAGAACAGCATGCATCAGAGCGACATCGCAGCTAAATGATTTGAGAGGTTAGATGGGATTTGTAGGGTTCCTTCTAACTTGACACGCATTATTCTTTTTCAGTGGATGTTCTACATCCTATCACAGTGATTTTCATTCATACTTATGCTATGCCATCTCATAGCGTGTTCACCTTGCTAAATAATGTAGTGCAAAGTCCAACCACCATTGATTTTTACTCTAGGTTCTTCATGTCATTATTAATCCTCGTCACTAGGATATTATAGTTTTCATGCAGCAGGGCAAATTTTTTTGGGACTATTTTTAAGTTTAATCAACTTCATAACTTTTATAAAAAGTTTTATCCCATTTATTTTAAAATATATATTTGTTTTTTATTTTTCAAATCTAAAATATTTTATTTTTTATTAATTATATAAGATTTAACTAGAGATTTTTTTATTTAAAGAATTATATAATTATTTAAAAAATTAAATCTATTTTTGGATAATAAGACTCTTATAATGACACTTATGATAACTGACAATTATTTTCCACCTCTTTATTATACTTTTATGTAGTCTAGTCATTTACTAATAGATTGGCCACCTCTCACCAATAGTTTTCTCATTGTTATCCCTAGTTGTCTCTAATTTGGCTCCAGGACATCGTGAAGGGATTTGTCTTCTACATCTTAGTTAGTTATGGAAAATTTGCTTCTCTTGCTAGCAAAGCAAGCTCAAAATTCTTTCAAATTATTTTATGGTAAAACTTGTTGCCATACATAAATGCTTAAGCTTTCTCCATTATCAAATAAATTTGACTTTACTTAATTGTAATTATGACATACATAACTTAAAAAGTTAACATATGTTTCATCATTTTTCTCCAAGTTAGTCATTTATTTCCTCATTTTTACCACTAAGAAAAAAGACAAGCTCTTAAACAAATTTGACTCTTCTTCATCTCCATTTAGTCTATGGAATAAGATAAGCTCCTGAAAAGATTTTTCCGTTCCCCGTCTCAATATATCACTAAAAATGTAGCTTCCCTAGATACAAAAGAAACCAAATTATATTGATGATGGTTGCTTGTAACTTAAGGAATAGCGAGAGATGATTTCATAGTCAACTAGTCATATATTGTAAACTTGGCTTAAATTAAAACAAAGGATTCTAAAGTCTACATATCAACCTGAGATGAACCTCCATAGCATCTTGTCTTCTTGAGTGGCATCTTGTCTTCTTGAGTGGTGTTGTGTAAAACAATTTTGGTAGTTAAAATTATAGCATCATCTTTTTATACTTTTATAAATTAGAGAGTAATAGACTTTTCTAATTTACCATTAATGTAAATGATGTTATATAGATTTAATATGAGTGAAGAAAAATTTAATTTTTTTAAGTGTAAATTTTTTTTTAAATGCAAAATACAATGTATAATTTTTCATTATTTAATTTGTATTTTTAAAAGTTATATATAATATATATAGAATTATATAAATGTTTTAATTATAAAGTTTAAACATCTTAACAATTTTCTTTTTACTTCTAATTACTTTATAGTATATATATATTTTTTTACTATAACCAACCTCATTTTTCTTTTTTATTATAATTAATATTATTTTATATTTAGTAGCTAATTTATTTATTTTTATTTTAAAAAATCATGTCCCCCAATAATTTATTACCTTTTCACTCCTTCAAAAAATTATAATACTGTCTCTTCCTGCTAATATTAGTAATCTTCAAATTGGAAAAACTGTTTGAAAACAATTTTTTTTACCTTCACCACTGCAATAAACTCCTACCCGTCTCTGCATCTCAAAAACTGGATATCAAATTTGTGAAAAAATTTAATATACTAGATCCAACGTCGCACTCACATGAAAAAATTATGGTAAAATTTGACTCTAATGTACGCTCCGTCCGAACCAATAAATTATTGATCCTGATTTTGAAGATAGTCTGTGGATTTTAGAGCTTACATTTAAAGTATTTGCATATAACTGCCAAAACAACCATGAATTTAAGAAAATATAAATGAATGGTGGTAAAAAATCTAATCATCATCAAAATTGCAATTGACAGGGACAGATTGGATGAAATTTGGGGTCTGATCTCTGCTATTCTAGAAACAAAATCTCTCATTAACTGATCGCATTATATTGATAACTCTGTCTCAATGAGTTCGCGACAACTCTGTCCTGCATATGCGTCGACTCGTCATTTTCTGCATTCGCCTGCTTTGGTGTTTTGTTTGTTAAATTAATAGCACCAGCTGTCAACCCATAATCGCCCGTAGCGTCCACGATAGAGTTGAAATCAATAACATCATTTTGATAGTGACGGTGCAGGGGTCCACAAACTGAGAGCACATCATGTTCTGTAATTTGGGTGAACCATCGCTTTCGGCCCCGACATTGCATTCAGTAATATCACTTTCGACACCGACATTGCCTCCAAAATTTTATACAGAATTTCGGCAGCACATGCTGTACCGCTAATGCCATGGATTAATCAGGATAGACCTTCAACTCTGGGCCCTGTTTGGTTGTCGTATTAATTAATAATTTGCGCCACCTTTCCAATTTCATGCACCATACAGACGTATATGTAAAGGTATGTGGGGACAACAAATCTATGTAGAACCTCATGCATGATAGCGACATCGCAGCGGAATGATTTGAGACGTTAGATGGGAATTTGTTGGGTTCCTTCCAACATGACACGCACTATGCTTTTTCAGCGGGTGTTTTACATTCCTATCACAATGCTTTTCATTCTTCCTTCGGTTATGCTCTATCATAGCGTGTACGTTGCTAAATAATGTAGCGCAAAGTCCAAAACCCATTGCTTTTACTGTACGTTCTTCGTGTCATTATTTGTCCTGACCACAAGGAGATTTAGTTTTGATGTAGCTGTCCAATTTTTTTGGGACCATGTATAAGTTTAATCAAGTTCATAATTTTATCCAAAGTTTTATTCCAAATATATATTACTTTGATTTATTTTAAAATATAAATTTAATTTTGATTTATCAAATTTAGAATATTTGATCCTTTATTAATTAAATAAAAAATAACTAAAATATTTTTGCTATGAGATATTGTTTTCTCTATACAACCACTTTAACTAATTTAATTTATTATTAGATAATAATAAGGTTCTCACCATGACACTTATGATCAGTCACAATGTTTTGTCACCTCCTTATTATAATTTTATGTAGTTTTACTTTTTACTTATAGATTGGCCACTTCCCACCAATAGCTTTCCCATTGTTATATCTAATTACTTTTAATTTGACTTTTCGATATGGCCGAGGTGTTTGTCTCTTATTTATGTAGTTTTACTTTTTACTTATAGATGAGCCACTTCCCACCAATAGCTTTCCCATTGTTATATCTAATTACTTTTAATTTGACTTTTGGATATGGCCGAGGTATTTGTCTCTTGACCATCTTAGTTAGTTATGGAAATTTTGTTTCTCCAAGCTCATAATTCCCTAGGTTATTGTAAGGTGAAACTTGTTGCCATATATAAATACATAAGCTTTCTCAATTATCAAATGAATTTGACATTACTTGACATGTACTTTTTTATAAGCTTTCTCAATTATCAAATGAATTTGACATTACTTGACATGTACTTAATGACATATATGACTTAAAGAGTTCATCATCTATTTCCTCATTTTTCCTAGACAATGAAATAAGGTAAGCTCCTAAAGGGAATTTTATTTTTCCCATCTCAATCTATGACAAAAAATGTAGCTTCCTTGGATGTAGAAGAAAACAAATGCTTGTGAAGGGCTTTCTCTCTTCCCCATATCAATTTTGCTTGACATTTCTAGTTGTCTTTATTATTGTATACCTAGATTGTGATTTCTAGAAAGATAACTTATTTTCTTACTTGGAACCTCGTGCACCTTATTGTGTGTTGCCTAGGAAGCCCCGAAAGTTATAAGAGTCACTAAAAGTGTTGAAGATAACTCAACTTATGATTATATTTATTATGGTTTTTTATGACTTAAGAACTACAAAGAGAAGGTTTCATAGTCAACTAGCCATATATTGGAAACTTGGCTTAAATTAAAATAGAGGATTCAAATGCCTACTTGTCAACACAAAGATCAACCTAGATAGCATCTTGTACACGAGAAATGAGTGGTGTTGTGCACGACAATTTTAATGGTTAAAATTATAGCATACATGCTCCTATAAAATAGTACATAGAGAATATATCTTGGTATCTCGAAGATGTATAGAGTGTATTTTTTGGGATGCTCACCAAGTACCTAGAGATGACTGAAATTGCTAGGCTAACTTATTGGATTTATCATTGATGGTGAAATTTCTTCTTTGTTAGGCTCATGAACAACTCCATCTTTTTCCCATATTATTCGGCTAGAGGAAATGTTGCTTGTTTGGTTGGAAACAAAAATGTAGAACTCACCCTTATCTATTATGTTTTACATAGCATGGTTAGCCTAAGACTTTACAATAGATTGCGTGATACATATTTTGGTTCCCATTTTACCTCCAATCCACTTATTTCCTAATAAGTATACTTGTTTTGAGTTCCCTTGATACTTGTTAAGGGTTCTCTTCCACCTTTGGCCCACCAATTCTTTGGTGAAGAACTAAGTGGATATTTTATCTATAATGAAGTTGGAAAAGGATGGGCTCCTAGGTGAGGTAATGTCTCCCTAGAAAGTAATGAAGGTGGGTACCTAAGTGGATATGGGCATGCAATTGGATATTAAACCATAATATTATCCATATTATAAATTAGTAGAGATGGGTTACTACCATGGGAAATAGATTTTGAACGAGGAAAAGTGAATCTAGGATAAAATGGGATTGTAGGCAAGGTATTGGTTCCTCAATTGGAATGCATACCACCTTTACTCTAATGCTCAGAATGATGGAGAAAGAAACATGAGGAAAAAAAAGTCTTAAGCAATGACACCCTTCCCTAGAGATAAATCGCCATATAGCATCCACAAATGAAAATTGAAGACGCTTGATTCCTTTCCTTTTAATCCCATCACTCCAACCCTATTTGAAATTGAAGTAGCTAGTGAAGTTATCCCATGAGATTTACTATGCTTTTTTACGGTGAAACTAGAACTAGAAGATTGAGATTGGAACGTGAATTAGATATTCCCAAGACAAACTTCCTCATCTACCCACTTTCCTCCAATTCCCCTCCCCCCCCCTTCTCTTGAATTCCTAAGCTTTCTTCTTAACACGATATAAACTAAGAAATTTTTATTATAAAAGTGCAAGCATTATTTATCTGATCTATCTAACTAAAAGGACCATGTCATTACACAATGATGTGCATAAACCATATTGTATATGCCTGAACAAAAGCCTTCTCTTTTTCCCAACTATATCAGGTGACAGAAATGAACCAGTTTCCAAGTTAAAAGAGCAAGAATGCATGGACATTATGTGTCCCAAAAAAAAGTCATCATTAACGTGTAAATGGTATATGGTTTGAATGTGATGATATTGTAGACAAATTTTTCAATATACCTAATAGTGATGAATCAAAATTGATCCCCGTGAAAGATTTAAAATTATGTACAAAGAAAATAAAAGATAAAAGTTGTAAACATTGAAAACATTGAAAACGTTAAAATTTTGTATAAGAATCTTTGACCCCAATAACCATCCTACTAGTAGTAGGTGGGTATTCTAAATTTCCTTTTGGGATCAGATATTGCATACAATTGAGCTAAGCTTCATTACATTGTAGAAACTCACTTTGAATGAAGAAATATTGATATGTGAATTGTTTGACTATCTTATTGAATTACAAAACAGATAAAGTGAAACATATTCCTAAACTATTTAGGCATCTAATTGATTTCCAAAGTTGGAGCTGCAATTTCCATGGTTTCAAAATCAACAAAAAGAGAGGTCTCCAAGGACGATGTGGGCTGAGATCCCTTATAAACCATGACATGAGTAACCAAACCAAATGGTAGCTCATCATCACAAATGGTTTGGTGTTGGTTTTTTCCCATGTTGTTTTTTTCTCTTTTCCATTCATAGTATATTTAGTAATGTGGTGTAGATTGAATTAAGTTGCAAAAATTTATTAATAACATTTCTACATTTAGATTTTTGTAAATGGCAGTATCCTTTCTCGCATAACAACCTAGGGTAGGTTAATCCTGACAAAAACTTGAAGACTCTTCAAAAGAGCCTATCCATTGCATTACAAAACACAAAAATCTATACAAAACCTAGCCAGTAAATCTACAGAGGTTTTACGGAAAATCATTAACGTCTTATCTAATTTTGCTGACTATCGCCAAGTCCCTACTGACTATCATCGTCATACATCAAGTGTAATTATTGTTCTAACACCTCCCCTTAATCATGACATATACTTTAACTTGCCTATTGGTCTAAGTCTCAGTTAGGCTTAGAACAAAACGTTTCATTTTTTCCTTCTTGCTACAGGGTCCATGCTTGTTCATTTGCTCATGCAGCCTCATCTTCAGCTTTCTTTCAATAATATAGTGATGGATTTTCTCCTTTCTTGATTGTGGGTTAGCATTCTTTTTATTCAACATTAATGTAGGTTATTTGGACTGATAATGTCCTTAATGCTTGCAATTTCCTCAAGTTGTATTGCTTCTTCCTGCCTATCAATATCTCCACACTTAAAAACAATTTTAGATTTATATAAAATATCATAAAAAGAACTATTTTTATCCTTCTCTTTTAAGAGACCTTTCCTTCCTTCATTTTTCTCTGACAAATATTTATACTCAGTTCCCTCTCACTCACCAACTTGATCTTCAACCTAGACTACCACTCCATTGAGCAGTTGATCTATGACTTTCTTTTCGTGCAACATTTGGAACCAATCTTCACTTTAAAAAATTTCATCATCATATATCACTTTTAGTTCTTCAATTCTTTCATCCTTGAGTTTTCCATGCAACACGAACTCCAACACTTGGCTCTGATTTACGACTTCACACTCAGCCACACCTTTTTCACAAGCTCAAACACACTGAGCGATTTAGTCAGCTTCAATACTTAACACACACCTAAGTCTTCATCACTTAGGATCAATTCCCAACACAAGTACAAGAGGTATCTATCAAGAAAAACAATTGGCAATTACAACAAAAATGTACTCTCACACACAACATATCTAGATTCAAAAATACAGATCTTGTCTCTTGATCTGCAAGCCCCAAAAATTACAAAACATCACCTACAATATTTGCAGTGGCTCATCAAATGCCCCTCACTCGAACAATTCTCCAAGGCCTCTTTTCCAACTCTTATAGCAGCAACGACTTCACAGTTGTTTCGTTGAATCCAATGGTTTTCACATATCACATTTATTCGTTATAACATATGCATAATCAATAGTTTAGCAAGTTCACAGATCAATGCCTCCTTAACACCACAAGGCTCCTCCCTTCACACTGTCAAAGACCTGCAAGATAAATGCCTCCTTCTTGGTAGACACCTCAATGATTTAATAAGCCCTCACACAACATACACAATTCTCAGCACATCAGTGTAACATGTCCATGCTACCGTGCCAGTCTCTTCCACATCGTAGACTCCTCCAACATACAACACACCATCTCTCTTTCAAATCTTAAGCAGTGACCCTAAAAAATAAAATTCATTATAAAATAAAATTGATAGCTTAGATAACTGGCCATGTTCCAGCCATGTTCCAACACCAAATACAGTTCAAAAAATTTAGGTTCCCTTCACGTCAGGTTCCCTGCACAGTGGGCTCTCCACACACATCCTTTTGACAATTCTCTTCAAAAGTTATGCTCTTCAAGAGTATGGTGGAAAAACAACCTAGCAATTGCATCAAAATTTTGAGTTCTGATACCATGACAGAAACTTGAAGTCTCTTCAAAAGAGCTTGACCATTGCATTACAAAACACAGAAATTTATACAAAAACGAGTTGGTAAATCTACAGAGGTTTTATGGACAATCATTAACTTCATATCTAATTCCACCGACTATCATCGTCATACGTCAGGCGTGATTATTGTTCTAACAAGTCATTTTTGATGGACATGCACACAACCTTAGATGTGGGCTATGATATCCACACAACCTGCGAGAACACTCGTGAATAACGAGCGTGAAATGTGAGAGCAGACAGGGAGTTATGTATAATATTTTTTCCATTGTTCTATCTTCTCTAGCATTATTACATCTATGTTTCTATGGTATAGAAGTGATCCAAGATCTTTTTCTTATATATGTATTAAAGAATTACATGCATAAATTGTAGCTTAAAAATAGAAATTTAATGTGTACGTGAGAGAAAAGGAGAAACACATAAAGCATGAAAGAAGACAACAAAACTTGATAACGGAGTTCGTCTGACTTAGACTACGTCTCCAGACCCTGCTCGATCAATGGGGATGCCTTAATTCACTAAGTGGCATGAGAAAGAAGAGTACAAGCATCAGTTACAAAAAGGAGTTTTATACCTCCATACTGAAAAATGGACGAAAAATGCAGAACTTTGATGGAGAAGTGGACAACATGATTGTGTTTGTGGCGTCGAGAAATGTTGAAACTATATAAAATTTGTCAAAATATGATAAAGTGAAAATTTGGTCCACCTGCAAAATCCTACCTCGAACTACGTGTGCTCCCTCCTCTCTGCCCTGGCACACTGATGAATTGAGTTTTTAAATAAAAAAATTGACGGAGCTCACAAAACCTCTGTTAGGTGGGTTGGTTGAAGATCCAGTTATTATGGAGGAGGTTGGGCGGTCAAACCCCACCTCCTTTTTTTACATAACAAAAACATTTTTTTAAGAAGGGATGAGCTGGGCCCACCCACCCCATTTGTCGCCAGCCTCCGTTTCTTTTATAGGAGCAGTGGTAGAAGGTTGGGTCGGTGACCCAAGGGCCAACCCACCTTTGTCATGCATTGTTTTTTTCAATGCGATTTGGTCCGTGCCCCAAGGGTCGGCCCACCCAAACTTCTGTGCACAATCCCATGGTGTGGGGGGAGGGGTCAGGGGTCATGGCCCACCCCTCCATAAATAAATGTTGAAGGATTGGGGAGGCGGGGTTGGTGGCTTGCCACCTCTTTTTTTATAATTTTTTTGTTAAAAAAAATCAACATGGCCATTTTTGGAAATCTGGATTTTGATCGAAGGAGTCATTTTAACCAGGCAACAATTTCACCTAGAATCTGGCTGGAGTTGGCTAGATTCCGTCTGCCAAAAAAATTCCAAATTGTGTCTTCATTAATCCTACCCAGTCATCAAAAGTCAACTAAACTTTGACTATCTCTATCTCCTTCATCTAGACTCAAATTGGAGTTTCGTTCACACCATTGGAATCAGGACGATGAGCACTTGGATCTGATGTCAAAGTAACCATCTTTCTGCCACTTTGAATTTTGAGCAATTTCCATGCCACCAGTGTCTGGAGATCCACGTGGATCAACAAGTTAAATTGTTTATGTATAATTAGAGTGGTTTTTAAAATTAAACAACGATTATTGTGACTAAAAATTGGTATGGAGGAGTTTTTTTAATTAAAAAATGAATATTATGAGTAAAGATGGTTATGAAGTTTTTATTTAATTTTGTTGATCACATTAAATAATATAAGATATTAGTATGTGAATTAAAATTGAATAAAACATTTAATTTTATTTACTTGATTTTGATTTTGATATAAACGAGTTTGGTTTTTTCTTTCTCTTTGTTGATATTTTTTTCACTATTAATTAGATCTATAACAATTTTGTTCTCGTTTTTAACTTTTTCTTAAGATTCTTTGGATTTAGTTATATGCATCTTCCAACATTATAATTTTTGTGATGATTAGTACTGCAATAATAATTAAAATCCACACATTGATTTGTAATGGTTGATTTATTTTCTCCCTTTCTATTTCAACTTCTTCTTCTCCTCCATGGAAGACCCTTATGGGTATTTATGCTTTCTATACAATTGGATTATATATAGGTCTTTCTAGTGGCCCTCGGTTGAAAAGAGTTACCCCCTAACTAAGTAATTGTTGAAACAATCTAAAAGAGTAAGAACATTAAAAATTAAAAACCCTCTACAAGAGACACATCTACTTTTGCATCAAATATATAAGAGTGTTTTGTATATGTGAAAAATGGGAAAGGCGTAGTTGATAACCATTATAATTAGGAGGATAAATATGTCTACATGAGTTTACAATTCACACTAGTTATCTACATTATAGAAAGATGCAGTGTATGTCTCTCTAGAAGAATGCTTTGGAACACTAACATTACTCTCATTAATTATATCAATGCTCATTAATGGAAAAAATGAATTTTAAAATACTTAACATGTCTTTACATATCTTAAATTTAACCTTTCCCAAAGACTTGGTAGACATGTCCACATGTCCGCAATACGATTATTTGAAAGAAAATATATCAAGACAATTTCCTTTGATTGTATCTTTTCTCTATCAAAATGATAGTGGGTTTCAACATGCTTTGTCCTAATATGATGAAATTGATTGTATACTAATTTTATAAATATTTGGTTATGACATTTGAGGGTTATTGGTACACTTTATTCTTTTCTTCTACATCTTCAAGAAGACACTACTTAATATTTTTTACTTAGTTAAGTGAAAAAAAAAAAACCAATTATTAACTTCTTGCTTCTCGAAAACATAATTCTAAATCCTATATCGAATGCATATTTACTCTAGATCCTATATTAAATGCATATTTACTGATGTATTTTTTGTCATCTCTTTCCCAATTAAAATATCAATATTTTGTCCATTCAAAACATTAATATATTTTATAGCAAAATTATGATTCCTTTCTCTTTATGTACATTGCAATGATTATCATGCGATTAATCCGAAAATTGACTAAATATAATGACCTAGTTTGCAATATTCGATCTAGTTGGAGTTAAATAATTCATAACTCGATCTACAGCGAGCTTAGTCAAATCAACATTTAATTTATATGGAGTTGTTTTTAATTTATACGGAGTTGTTTTTACGTCGATTTTTTGGAAATTTTGGTGATGGAATTCTGCGGAAAAAATTAAGGTTAAATTTTGATTTGTATTATTTAAAATGGTTTTTTAACTGCATATTTGGATTCAGCACCATAAAAAACTCTAGGACACTTAGATTGTGCAGAAATTAGCTATCAAACTTGCGATTTCAATAAATTGCTGTTAAATTTCAAAAAATTTCTTTAAAAACAACTCCAATATATATTTAAATAAGATTTTGATGTAACCTTTGGTTTCCAAGAAAATGCCACGCACCTGCCTTTGCTCCTATTGGTGCTCTTTCAAACGCCTATGCTACCGGTGAATATGCCGATACGAATGCGTACGATGCATTAGTTATTAATGTTATTTCAATATTGTTTTGAAAATTTGATGCTAATAGATATCGTTACTACTAGTTTTTGTTTTTTTTTAAGAGTATTGATCATGTTAATCAAATTTGACCAGATATCCCGGGTGGATATCAAGTTATGTACGACTGTAACAGAATGAAAAATTAATTTTTTAAATTTGGAAAGGAGGGTAACATTTCAATTAATATTAATTTTATGTCAATTTTTTAATAGTTATTTAAACTATTTTTTATAAATCACAATACTGTGTTAAGCTAAAATTTAATATTCACCCATATCACTTTTTATATTAAAATTATACAAAAAAAAATGTTGATTCAATAATATAAAAATTTATATAAAAAAATTAACAAAAACATTTATTTATAACTTATAATATGCACATAATTAA
This sequence comes from Pinus tabuliformis, assembly GCA_031772625.1. Taxonomy (NCBI): domain Eukaryota; kingdom Viridiplantae; phylum Streptophyta; class Pinopsida; order Pinales; family Pinaceae; genus Pinus; species Pinus tabuliformis. Next base: position 1,440,015,639 of record CM062818.1, on the reverse strand, counting down.
GTTGAAGTATTTTCTTAAATAGTATTTTCTTATTATTTATATAGCATTTATATATGATAGAATCCAATTGAACCATTAATTTCTTCATTTCTTTGAAGTGGTTTTATAAATACAATAAAACTAAAACTATTTTTTGTTCCTACAACAAAATTGGTATAAAAATGGTCAAAATATAAAGATAATTTAGGGATATCATTGAGATGACCCATAAATAAAACAAAAGTAACACATCTACTACTATTTGAAACCTTTAATAGCACAATTTTTTATGAAAGACAAATAAGTTACTAGAATATTTTAGCATATGAATTGTGGGCATAATTATTGGGGCACGTGTGCATTACGCTATTCTCAAAAGAACATAACTTATCTTTTTTCCTTATATTGAATCAATTTAATACCTTGTGTCCATTTTTGTGTCCTCATATTAATTAGGCATAAAATAGGCATGTAGGTACCTTCCATAAATCCAAGCAAGCGGAGAAAGAAATAATTGCAGGAAACCAAAGAGAATAGTAAATATAAGCAAGTAACATAGCTACAAAGAAGATCCAAATGTCAAATCATAGAAAATTGATTGGTATCTTTATTAAATTTAAACAACAAGATAATAGAAAGTTGTTTTGAATTAGAATTGTTTCCCCTCTATAAACAAGATTCCATACAACCAAAAAATTTGAACCCATTTCCCACCACTAAAATGTATTTTCAGTAAATAAAAGATACATACATGAACTCTATAACAATAAAAATGCGAATATAAAATTCGTCACATACCACTAAAACATATTTTCAATAAATAAAAGATACATACATGAACTCTATAACAATAAAAATACGGATATAAAATTCGTCACATATCTCTTTTCATGCTATCTATAAACCAGATTCAGTACCACCAAAACTTTTGAACCCATTTCCCACACCTAAAATATATTTTCAATAAATAAAAGATACATACATGAACTCTATAAAATAAGAATGCGGTATAAAATTCGTCACATATCTCTTTTTCGGCTCTCTAGATATATGGAGAAAAAAAAAATTCTTCAATTGTACCATATGTAAAAATATGATTATTAAAAAGAAAAATAACACCATACAAATAAAGACAAGTAAAATATGTTATAGTTGTCCTTCATATGCTTCGATTATCGTCGTTTTCTGCTTTCGCCTGTTTTGGTGTTTTGATTTTTAAATTAACAGTAGCAGTTGTCAACCCATAATCGCCCTAAGCATCCATGCTAGAGTTGAAATCACTAACGTCATTGTGAAGGTGATGGTGTGAGTGGTCCAAAAGCTGATGGAACAACATGTTCATTAGATTAGTTGAGTCATCGCTTTCCACCCGGACATTGCACAACATATTCAGTAATATCAGTGAGCCGTCACTTTCGACCTCGACATTGCCTACAAAATTTTATTGAGAATCTCGGCAACACATGCTCTACCGCTATTGCCAATGGATTAGAAACATCGGAAATTGGAACTTGACCTCTGGGCTTTGTCTGGTTGTCGGATTAATAAATAATTTGCCCCAACCTGCTGATTTGATACACATCCATCACTACAAGAATATGTGTGGGGCAACAAATCCATGTAACTAATGCAGAAGGTCCACATTGTAGCCGAATGATTAGAGAGGTTAGATAGGGGCTTTGTTCGGTTTCTTCCAATTTGACACGCATTCTTCTTTAGGGGTGATACGTTCTTATCACAATGCCTTTCACTCTTCCCCCAATTATGCTTTCTGTGAGTAGCGTGATTCCAAGGGCATTATAAATTTCATGTAGCTTTCAAAATTCGTTAACCAAGTAAAAGTTCGATCAACTTCATAATCTTTATCGAGAATATATATTATTTCGATTTATTTCAAAAAAATAAATTGAATTTTTTTATTGGTCAAGTTTAAAATATTTCATTTTCTATTGATGAAACTATATACGATTCTGTTGATCATTATTATGGGATGTAGTTTTTTTGCAGTTGTCTATAACGCGACTGCGGGTTTTTCCAGTCGAAATCCGACAGGAATTTATTGGAATCGCAAGTTTGATAGCTAGTTTTTGCACAATGAAAGCGTCCCAGGGGTTTTTCAGGGTGCTGAATCCAAATATGCAGTTAAAAAACCATTTTAACTGCAACAAATCAAGATTTAACCTCAATTTCTTCCACCGGATTCTGTCACCGGAATCTCCAAAAAGTCGCATTATAGACAACTCCGTTTTTTTTTAATTATTAGAATTATATTATTATTTTAAGAAAAGAATATTATTGTTTAATAGGAAGTCTCACATCATTACAATGAATATTTATCGAAATTGTAATGTACATTGTCAATGAGGCTATAGCAATGTCTTGCCACATCTTTATTATGCTTTTATGTAGCCTAGCCACTTCTTACCAACTTCCTTTCCATTGCTACCCTTACCGCTGCTCTCTTTAATGGTCTATAATTTCACTTTTGGAGTTGGTGGAGGGCTTTGTATCTTGCATGCAACAAAAATGTTTCTGTTTCTTCCATGATTAGTAAAGAAAGCATAAAATTCCCTCGAACTCATGTAAGTTGAAACTCATTGCCATACATATATGCTTAAATTTTATCAATTATTAAATGAATTCAACTTTAATTGAATTTTAGTTAATGATGTAATTGACTTGAGGAATTAATCATTTATTTCCTCATATTTCCTAATATACACAATAAGGGAAGCACCTACAGTATTGTGTCTCTTCCCCATCTTGATCAAATCTATGAAATAAAGTAGGATTCTAAAGGCTTATCTCTTCACCATCTAAGTTGGACACATGATATGTAGCTTTCGACGATGAAAAATGAAACATAGGTTTGTGAAGGCCTTTTTGTCTTCACCATACTAGGTTTGCTTCCAATTTATAGTTTTCCTTTTTTGTTGTACTCCTACATTATGACTTTTGGAAAGATAACATATCCGCTTGTTATGAGGTTATTCTGAGCTATGATTATAATTATTATGGTTGTCGATGATTGGAGGAATAGATAGAGAATGTTTTTGAGTCAACCTAGGTGTATAACATAACATGGATCAAATGAAAATAGAGGACTGCAAATCCTACCTATCAGCATAGAGATTAACTTAGATAACAACTTGTACAGAAGAATTGAATGGTGTTGTGAATGGCAATTTTGAGGGTTGAATTATAGTTCATATGTTTTCATAGACTAGTAGATAGATAGTGTATAGACATGGAGGGCACATAGCTTGGTATGTGGAAGACATATAAAGTGTACCATGCAGTTTATTCACTTTGTATTTGGAGACAAATTGGCACTGGTTCCTTGTATTAAGAAACCCATGAACTTGTTGGGTTGGCTCATTGAATGGATTAGTAATGTTGAGATGGATTACTTGTTAGTCTTCTTAAGGAACTTGTCTCTTCGCTATATCATTCGACAATAGAAAATGTCTCTTCCCCAGCTAGAAATAGAAATGTAGAATTCTCCCTTATCTATTGTGTTAAGCCTAGCATGGATACCCCTTAGAGTTAATATTAATTTCACATTACTTGTTTTGGGTTCACTTGATACTCATTCTAGGTTTCCCTTCCACCTCCCATCCACCTCTCTCTTCCTTAATCTCCATGATACATTTTCATGGTTATCTTGATACTCATTATAGGCGCCTTTCCAGCTCCATTTAGCCTCTTTCTAAGAAAAGGAAAAATAAGATGTTTTATCTATACTCAAGACAGAAAAGGAACAACTCCTAATAAATGTGGTTCCCACGTATCAAGAAATCAAGTTAGGGATGTAGGTATAGATCGAACTAGAATTGGAACTTAAACTATACTATCATCCAACTTTTAAATAAGGAGAGATGCCAACATGGGAATTTGATTTGGAACTTTAGAGTGGGAATTTGGGAGAAAAAAGGATCCCAAGTGAGGTAATGGCTCCTGAATTTGAATGGATTCCACCTTTTCTCTAATAATTAGAAATATATATAAATAAAGTGCTGAAAATGCAATATTGAGAAATGAAAATATGCCCTCAAGAGAAATCACCATAAAATATGCACAATTTTCCTTTAAGGAGGATTGATTCCATGGCCTTTAGCGCCATTCATTCTAAGTTGGTCACTAGGCTAAAATCAATTGGACGGATTTATCCCATAAAACCTCACTCTGTTCTAGCATAAACTTGAAGAAAGTAGCAAAGGAATCCCATAATGTCCACTCTACTTGCTTAGGGGGGAACTAAAACTGGAGGATTGAGGTGGGATATTTAATCTAAGATTCCTAGTAAGGATTACCCATGTAGTGACCTTACTAGAGTGTCCCCCTTCATTTGAATGCCTAACCTTGCTTCTTAATGGAATATCAACCAGACAAATTGCATTAGATGTGTGAATTACATCATTAAAAGGACCATGTGATTACACATCAATGTGCACCAAAAATTATTGTGTATGCCTAACCAACAAAATTTTATCTTTTTTCATGTGCATTAGGTGACAAAAAAGGACCCCTTTTCCAAAGTGATAAAACAATAATGAGTGGATGCAATAAAGACCCAAAAGATTTGCATTATTAATATGTAAATGGTACAATTTACACATGTAAATATTATAGCTGACTTTTTCAATATAGAGTAATACATATACATTTGAAATAGATAAATCATGAAAAAAAAATTGATGATTGTGTCACCTATCTTGCGATTGACCCAATTGTGGCCAAATAAGAATTCATCCCCATTTATGGTTTACAAATAGGTAGAAATAAATAAAAAACGAAATTTGTTAATGATGACAAGATTAAAATTTCATATATGAGGAATTGTTGTTAATAACCATCCTACTAATAGTACGTTGGGCTTCTAAATTTTATTTTTGGGCTAGGTATTATAGACAGTTAAGCTAAGCTTCAAGACATCACAGAAAGCGACTCCAGTTGAAGTGTTATGGATCTGTGATTTTTTTTAACAGTCCGTTGAGTCACAAAATGGATGGCATGCCATAGATTCCTAAATTCTTTCGAAAATTTATTGAGTTCCATAATGGGGCTGCACATTCCATGTTTTTAGAGTTGATAGAGGAAGACATCTGTAAATATGAGGTGTGTTGAGATCCATTAGAAACCACTGAATCTGTAACCAAACTAGATTACATCTCCTCATGGTAGTCATCCTTGGTTCAATTAGCTATGTCATGGAGTTATGGAAGCCTTTACACTTTTCCTACTCAAGAGATATAGGTACTTATGTTGATTTCAATACATAATAAAAATTTTGAAAATCGAAATTGCTTAGATATGCCTAAGAAATATGTAGTATAACTTTAATATGTTTTCTACTATAATTTTTTTGTCATAATGACTCAAACCTTCATTAAGGGAAGTCACCTTTTGGGTTATCCTTATACATAGAGAAGCCTGAGAAATGAATTCATATCTCAAATGTTGTTGATTTGTCCGATGAACACATCATAATTCACCATAGGTCTATGGCTCTCTAATAGGACAATAATTTTCATTGCAAGTCAAAGGATGAGAGCATTCTAATCTTCTCTTATGTGTGTTGTTGCTACATGATTGAGGCACCCCATCTCACCTTTCTGCTTCAATCCCTATGGCCATGGCTCCTATTTGAAGCTGTCAATTCATTTCTTGCCATAGTTAATGTTTTCACTCAATATTTTAACTTATGGTTCCTATTATCCACTCATGTGCTATCCCTTTTTTTCTTTATTGAAAAATTGTATACTTCAAGTCCTCAAGTTCAGATCCATGTTTATGTACAAATCTTACTACTATATAATGAATTGAAGTTTGATTTCAATGCACTTCTTCCATAATATTAATGATTATAATATTAACATAATCCATACTAAGATTTTTATCTTTAGGAAGAGAATGGTTTTATTAAATTCAATGTAAATATGTTGTTTAACAAGACCATTTTCTCTTCTGGTTCCAAAATTAAATGCAAATTTTCTTGTTTAAGTGCCTTTTAAGTTTGAGGTCATCTTACACTTTAATGCAATAATATTTTATTTATTTCTCATAATATTTTTTCGATGTTTTATTTTTTGTATTAAGCCTTTATATTATGTTATTAATCAAGATTACATATAATCTTAGTTTATGTTTCTATGATTATGGGTTCAATTGGATTAATATATTTGTTCTATAAATAATGTTGCTTGGTAACTATGTATTCTCTCATTCTCTAATTTTCTCAATGCCATTCGAAATATTTTATTTTCTAGTATAATTTGTGTGTAACACTTCATAATGGTGCAAAGTGACTTTTTGACCATGAGAACACATCTCTAGTTGATAAAAAAATTATATACGAAAAACACCTTTTTATACACCTTTTCAAATTATATGAAAGTGACAGATTGAACAGGATGATGTATGTCTTCTGCAGTGGATTTGTGGATTGAATTAATTGTATCCACTTGATATTTTTTTATTGTTCTTTATTTTTCATTTTCGACTAATTATTTCCCTCAAATTCCTTATTTTAGGTTGTTTATGAGGAAAATTGTAGATAACATGGGTTATGTTTTTTTTTTCACAAAAATTAGTAAGATTTATACTAAAATATGCATTCAAACATAACAACCACTCAAGAAATAGCTACATGATTACATGAATGCTTCTAAGAATTAATCCTTTGAGGAGATTACTGATATATTAAAAAAACGTTATCTAGGGAGGCTACTAAAATTGTGCCACAAAAGGAGTAGATCTTACAAAACTGGCCAAGAAAAAGAGAAAAAATACATTGAGAGTACATCAGATATTAGAATTGGTTTCCTCTTTCTAAGGTCATTTAAGGTTAAGAAGAGAATGACCTACATGACTATTAGAGGTGCTTGAATCTGAGTTGTAAACTTCCCTAGTAGAAAGTTGAATTTGTAAACATTCAATTTTCTAACGAAGAGTTTCAATATCTTCAACTTGATATGCCAATTTTGTTTTGAAGTCCTGAATTTCCTCCATTACAATGGTAGCATTCCTTGTATGTTCATGTAATTTCCAATGAGAGTCTCAGATGTTCAATTGCAAAGATTCAAACTATTGGATATAATTGTTACACCAATTTCTACACCCACCTCTAGAAATTTTTCCACTACATGACCACTTTGTAGCAAAATGGAAAGGATTTAGGCATTAAATTTTTAGTGCACTATGAAGAAACCAATGCAACTTGGTAGGATGGAAAACAAGCTACAAACTAGTTGTGAAAACAACACAAAAAAAACAAGGCTTGAATAAAACGTATAGGAAATATGAACAACCACCAATGACCAATAGAAGGACCATGAACTAAAGATTATGGGGCCTCAATGGCAGCCAACATAGATGACCAAGCCAACCCACAAAATTCCAGAGTAGAGGGATGCACCTGCAAGAAGAAATAGGAAGGAAATCAAAAGGTGGTGAAAATACATATCACCAAATTTTTAAACTTGGAAAAGCGTTACAGGATATTGATACACCTAGGAAAAAAGATTACCATCAATTAACAAGAACAAATAAGACTATCAAGTAGGAAGGAGAAGCCTACCTGTGAAGCAGGGAGCTTGATAAAAGAGACTGAAATGTTGTTGAGGCTTCAAGAAGCTTGGTTGTAACAAATTATGTCTTGCAGGACCCTTCTAATGTTCCAAAATAAAGAATATTTTCCAAAATGCTCTCTGATACCGAAACTGCTATAATTAGGCTAGTTTAGCAAGCATCCCGGTGGAGACAAAGCTACCTCAATACAACGCTTACAAGACATCATGAAATTCCTCAAACAACAACAATACCAAGTCTTGAGTTGGCCTGAAAGGGAAATTTTATGAGCTCTAGGATTGTGAAGAGTCATTATTTTAAACAATAGAGAGGGCATCCCACATGCCTCACTCTCAATTTTTCCATTACAATTGATAATTTCGAAGTGATAGAAACAAACATAAACTAATGTGGGTGTCATGCACCATGATCAGGCCATCACCAACTACTTGTACACAAATCTTATTGGAATTCTTATTTAACCCCTACTATATGCATCGTTGTAACAGAGAATGTGACTACACCAAGCCAAGAACATCCTCCATTTATTGCAATGATACCATGGAAAGATTTGGAAAAAAGGTATAAACCATTATAAAGAAGATTCTTTATCATGAAATATTCTTAGAGAAATGGAGACAGGGGTCAAGATATTCCTTTCTACTCTCGAGTTCCATTATTATATGTTTTCCCATATTTGAGAAGACAAGGATGATTGGATTGCCTATCCACTTCAATGTTCTGATGTCGGAGGACATGGTAAAAAAAAATTGTGGGACTTCATCCAGAATCCTTGATACTCTTTGTAAAAAAATCTTGAGATCGTTTTCCTTTAGCAATGAAGATTTCTATAGATGTTGGTTCATAATAAGAGAATCCCCAAGGATCATGATATTTAGCACCAGCATATCCTTATCCAAAAACAATCCTAGTAATAGACCATACAACTCTATGTGATTATTGGTCATTAGACCTAATCCACAAGAGCATCTAGTTAGAAAATTTCAATCAGGGTTTTATATAAACCCTCTCCCTCCTCCCACCCCTAACTTCAACTATGTTTTTAATTTAAGGTCTCTTTAGGAATTAAATATTAGTTCATAACTTAGGGAAGGTATTGGAAGGGAAAGAAAAATATACGCCAACATTTTCTTACTCAATAAAGATATAATTTTAGATATTGATATGGTTATATTTAAGGACATGAGGCTACAAGTTCAAAGATTTCAAATATTTAAAATCCTCAACATAATTCTAATCAACAATTCCTGGTCCAAAAACCCTCCATACTAGAGAACATTGTAACCTATAGCAACATTCATGACCGATAGAGTTAAGGCCAATGGGAATGATCATTTAGAATTAATATTAAGGAAATTTTGGTAAGAGATATCAAGGCTTATCACTTCAATTTATCATGTTTTTCTTTAAAATATGGTATCAAATGTTTAATTATAGTATCAAATGAAGAAAATTCAACATGGCCAGACAATAAGCCCTTTAAACATGAGTTTATTAAAACTGGTTAGAAGCCTTACAATTGGTACTTATGGTTCTCCTTGATCAAGTAAATAATAATATAGTCAATGCCATCCATTGGATTTACATCTCACAACTCTCTATGTTCAATTTTAAAGACAAATCAGTTGGAGTTTAAAAGTTTTATAAAAACATGAGAGATAATAAAAATTAATAAACATAACATTGAATAGAAATGGGTTTAATGAGAACTACATTTGGTTTTTTGCAAGAAACTCTAAAATAACCAAGTGGCCAAATTCAAGAGATTCATCACGCATACAAATTAAACATATGAAATGCAACATTTCTAAAGTCATATTTTTTTAAAATTAGTTGAATACTAAATGTGAGAGTCATTTTCCAACTCCTTGATCACAACATATAATAACATAGAGAAGCATTAATATAATATTATTATATCTTTTACAAGTAATTAGATCAAAAATTGAATATTGATATTGATTACAAAGTAGTTATTTAATTTATTGATCATAAATGATTAGAAACTAGCATAGATCATTCATAACTCTAAATATACAAATTGGTGAGAGGGACCGAATCTCTCAAGATGCAAACATTTTTTTGAGTGAAAATTTTGAAAAAAGACTTACACATCAAGAGATTTGATTATTCTTGGAACTTGAAAGTTCCATAGTTAAGATAGAACTATGATGGTTCTTAGTAATATCATTTATATTTATATAAGCTTCACATCTTTCTATATATAATACAATTATTTTACATTTTATTAAAACCCTAATGATACATATAATTACATTTATATGAAACATTTTTCGTTGACATGTTTTATAATTATTTTCATTTATTTATTTTTCATGATACACACAAGAAAAAAAATTAAGTTTATTGTAAATATTGAAATTATATGTTTATTAATTGAATTTAAATATAGAATTATGATGATTATGAAAATGAGTTGTTATTTAGATTTATGTTAATGTGATATGCATATTATAATTTTTTTCCTTAAAGACTTGTTTGTAATTTTATTAATAAGGAATAAAATTACAATATAAAATATTGAATTGAATCAATTTAAATATAGGGTTGATTTCTTCAATTCCTTCAAACAAAGCTTTAGAAATTGATCTAAATGTTTCCATTGTCTTGTTTTGTAAAAGAAAATATCATTTTCCTCCCAAGAAGCATCTTTCATCCCGTTTTTAATATAATTATCTATAAAACCTCATAGTAATCACATCAAATGTAATGCTAAATGAAACATCATAACAGAAAATAGATTATTCACGATAGAAAAATCTCTTGATAATAAAGAATAGAGAGCTATGTTCAGTTCCCTCATTAAGGAAGCAACCTCCTAAAACAAAACTCCAAATACTATAACAATTATTAACAAAATAATATATAATTGTTTAATCAATAGATAACTATCCATATAGAATCTTAACTACCTATAGGTGCATTTATAATGAGCTCCTAGTAACTAATTTGAGTGATATTAATAAAGCAGATCCTTTGAGAATGAGTTCCTACTAACTAATTATTTATTGGGCCTTATGCAAGGAACGGGGTCTCATATATTAGCAAAGTTTCCCAAGTAAGATGGTTAGAATGGGGCCCTAATTGAGTCAAGCTAGCTTGCATGCATTTAGGAATCAAATGTGCACATCATGGAGTCTATAGAAGCTTACTGTGATGGAAAGAAGAAAGAAAAACACCTATAAAACTAGGAAAGAAATCTAATTTCATCCCCATTGGAATTACCAATTTCATTTTAGGGAAGCAAACCTATGGATAAGAAAATAATATAATTTTATAAGTGTGATCCAAAGGTAGATAGAGAACATAGATGTTATGAATAAAAAAAATCATAGAAATATTAATTAAATAAACATTATTAAAATAATAATAATGATAATAACTAAGTAATTAAGTAATGACTTCACAATGTGACCATTCACCTTTGTGGCTAGTCAATACTTGTATAGGCACACCACCACGAAGGCTTGTAATCACCATTCGGTTTTATTCAATAATACAATTACTATTTTTTTATTTTGGTAGGTAAGCACCCACAGGGGATTTGAACCAGTGACCTATCGCAAGGAGTGCCTTAACAATACACCCATTCACCATCAATCCAAAGCCCTGTGGGCAATAATACAATTACTATTACTTACACAAACTAAAAACAATTAAATCTTGTGTGCTGGCATTTCTAATTTTAACAATGGTATTATAGCCATGCTTGCATCTCCACCTATCACATTCACACCGCCATTTATCTCTTTTTCCATTTTTTTTTCCTTCTCACAATCATTGTGTTCAATATTCTGCTCCATTACCTGCCCAACATTACCATTGTTCCATTGTCAACACAACCTCTCTGTTGTTTCCACTGCCACATGATCGCTCTAGGTACTTGTTCCTTCTAGCTACTTTTCTATTCCAATCAACCTACACATTTTCCTCTTCTCTACAATTCCTACTAATAACTCTTCCCTTGCTCCTGCATTCCCTGACATCCTTACTTCTGCATCTGTCCCTCATGTCCCAACACCTCATTATTCTTTTCGTCGCCAGAATTATCCACCTACAAGAAAACATGGAGAGAAAATGTGATTATCCTATGAACTGTCCCTCACACCCTCATGGACAATTCCCTATTTTTATCCCACTTCCATCCAACCACACTTAGACCACCGTGTGCCATGTTGTACCATTCCCTAGTCAAAGTATCTACCCATGTTGTTGCACACTCATCCAACAGTGTTTGACATCCTGACATTCATTGTCATTCATTCTAAGAATCATATTCTCGTTGACTGTCATGCTCCGCCAATTTTTATCATTGTCGATTCATAATATATTTACATTAAGTTGATTAAAATAATAATTATATAATTTAATAGAAAAAATATTAATTCTCTTTAATATTGATTATATATAAATCAAAAAATAAAAAATTGGGTTCTGCGAGGAAGTGAAACAGATCCAAAATTGGGAATAATAATGATGAATCCAACATTAATAAATATGGAGAAGAACTTCATAAGGTACATCATCACCTTGACAATGTCGAAAGAAAGAAAACAGAGTTAGGAGGAGAATATATAAGATGATTGGAAATCAAGAGGAATTAGCAACTGAGATAAAAAATTATAGACAACATTGAAAAAATGTTACAAGGGATGTAGAACCAAGAAAAAATGGATTTTCATTATTGTTGGCAAGCCTTCTTAAAACTAAGAGATAAATACAAGCGTGAAGCAACTTGTCAAGTTAAAGAACAAGACAAAATAATGGATCAACGCATAGAAAGGGTGAATTCATTTTTTGTTAATCCCTAAAATGCTGAAGAACCACCACAAAGTCCCAAATATCAAAATAGCAAAGATTCTCCAAATCATGAAATTCCACAAATGCACTTCTCAGGTAGCGAGTGTTATACAAAATTTCCAGTAAAAGATTATCAATGAATAAAAAAACATCAACTCAAGTATGATGGTAAGGACCATAGAGGCACCATTGTTTGCGTTAATAAATTGAAAATCTTTTTGAATCAAACACACCATTAGGTGAACATGAGAAAATCATGATGGCATCCAACAATTTGGAAGCATAAGCATATGATTCGTTTAAATGGTGGTCTGCCAATTGTTTCGTCTGTTATTTTCACTGGAATAATTTTATGGATGCCTTGCTAAAACTATACTACAATGGAGAATAAGATGGTGTGTTCAACAAATTTATCCATATCAAGAAAAAAGGGTTTGTAAGCGAATATACCCACGAATGGGAAATATTGGCTGCACAACAAAGAGGATTTATTGATGTGGAATTACTTAAAATATATGGATGTGGACTTAAATATTATATTCATGGGGAATTGAAATCTTACAAACCACAAACTATTGAAGAAGCCAAACATGAAGAAAAATTTATTGAACAAAAACATAAGTTCAGCATGTCACCATTCAAGGAAGACAAAGACCAACAATAATACTTAGGTAAAAAAGAGTCAAACAAATTTAGGTATTATGGAGACAAACGGAAATCACGACAACAATTCCTTAACAAGAAATTATATGCTCATGACTTTGAGAGAGAGTCATACACTTCAATTAATGAGTCAGAGAAAATGATAGAAAAGAAAAATAATTGTTGCAAGTGTGGATAATTTTGGACACTCGTACATAAATGTGAAGACATGTCTTTATGCTACTACAAAATAGTAGATGGAATGCATGTTTAAGTATGAGAACCTCAGCAAGAAATCATTATAACACACAATTAAGATTTGAACCATGAGGAACCATCACAAGGAGCATCATTATTCCTAATTTCACGTGTCCAAAAAAATCATGATGAAGAAAGGAGCTCTTCAAACAATCAAAATCAACAAGCAATTGAAAAATAGTTCCACCACATATTCGAAAGAAGAGAAACCAATATCCAATAAGAAATAACATTAAGCTTACTACACCACCGACAAACATGACAAGATGATCACACCCTAAAACCTTGAAGCTTAAAGTGCTCATAAGAGGTAGAAATTTCAATATACTTGTATGTTTTGGAAGTACTCACAATTGAATAAACATCGATATTTCCAATCAAGTACCTCACCATGATTGTTGCTACTAGGAAAAGTTCAAAAACGTAGGAGAATATCATAAGGTTTCAATCTAGATACAAGAACTAGAGCTACAGACATATTTATTTTCCCTACCAATTAAAGGAATTGATATAGTGCTAGGTGTATAATGGTTAATACAATCATGAAGTTATACTACAAATGTTGAAGAACAATTCATGGAGTTTAGTTACCAAGGACAACATTATGAATTATATGGAGTTAACTCTCCCATCCTCAAGGAAGGTACAAATTCATATGAGAACTTCACCAACTCACAAGAAAATAAACAAAATCAAATTGAATAGAAGTCATTCCACAACATGTTCAACTAGAGAAAACCCTTCTTGTTATGCTTTGAGGAAAAAGAATCTCTGAAAGGCGTGGAAATGTTATAAATAAATAAAAAAAAATCGTAAAAATATTAATTAAATAAATAATATTAAAATAATAATAATGATAATAGTAAATTAAATAATTCATTCATTCATGAATTCTTTAATTATGGAGGGAAAAAGTAAAACAATGTGACCATTTACCTTAGTGGTTAGTCAATCCTATATATATATGCACATCGCCACAAAGGCTTGTAATCACCATTCAATTTTATTCAATAATACAATTACATTACTTACACAAACTACACACAATTAATTCTTGTGTACTCACGTTTATGTTTTTAACAATAGATAACATACATGTTTCTCCTAAGATTAATTATGAAATTAATTCTTGTGTACTCACGTTTATGTTTTTAACAATAGATAACATACATGTTTCTCCTAAGATTAATTATAAAATTTCAAAAGTGAAGGAGAAGAAATGAAAATAACTTATACCTAATGGTTATACAATGCATTTAATGATTCGAGTACACAATCATCCAACCAACCAATACCCCCCACGTTCTTTCATTAAACTATAAATAGAATACTCCATAAATTTAACATTAATATAACAATTCAATATTAATTAGATCAATAAAATCCCTTTAAAATGCAAAATAAATCCACAAATAGATAGATTTTGGTTGGAGGGAAGAATGCAGATATATATTTATTAAGAAGTAACAACGTAACTATTACCTTGACATCTACTGTTTTACTTCAAGCTATGAGATTGGAATTCCTTCTCCTTAGTCACAAGTTCAACTCTATTGAATAAGAAAGATCCATAACCATATCACAATAAGATAGCAAAGATAACTCTTACCTAAACTCGACTCACACTAGTGTTGATGCCCCATAACTATCAACTTTAGCAAACTATAAGCCAAGGAATATTTGTCCAATTTTATAGCATAAGGATTCTTGTACCTAGGTTATATACATTATCTTTGGTCCCTTTCTTATAAATTCTTTGAGAGTTAATAACAAACTACATAGCATGTGAGTCAAGCATAAGTTTGATTCAAACTTATGAACTTTTTTCTAACATATTTCTTTTGGTTTAGCTCATAACTTTATCAAACTTATGAACTTTTTTCTAACCTATTTCTTTTGGTTTAGCTCATAACTTTCTATTTCCTAAAATTCTAAGGGCTAATTATGGTTTTGTATAGGAAATTTGTGACTCGACATGTCTGATCTATGAGAAATATTGGAATGCTTATATTTTAACTAGGAATGAGCACAACCTCAATATCGTTTATGCAGTCAAGCCTTTCATGTGTAGTTCACCTTGGTACAAGTGTATTTTAGCTTCATAATAACCTTCATATAATTAAGTCTTTTATAAGAAATTCACCTTGATCCAAATGTAATTTAGCTTTCATAATATCATTTATACAATCAAGCATTTCAGAAGAAGATCACCTTGGCCGAAGTGTACTTTAACTGTATAACATATTTCTTTGGTGTATTATGTCAAATACAATTGTAACAACGTTTAATATTTGGGTTTATCATAAGCGTGGCTAATATATAGGGTTTATAATATTAAGTTTCAATATTAGAGTTTATAATATATTGGATTTTTAATATTAGGGTTTATGATATTGGGTGTTTTATATGTAGGGTTTATTATATTGGGTTTATAATATTAGGATTTATAATATTGGGTTTACTAATAAGGTTTATAATATAGTTTTTTAATATATAGGGTTTAATAATATTAGAGTTTAATATTGAGGTTTATAATATTACCATTTAATACATAAGGTTTATAATATTGGGTTTAATATTAGGGTTTATAACATTGAATTTTACATTGTGTTTATAATATTGGGATTAATATTAGGGTTAAATCTCTACCATATAATTAATAGTTATTATTATGGTTGATATAATTTATCTGTCGTATTTGACATTCATTTCCCTTATTCCGAAAGTATATTCTCCCTCCTCTTTCTTGTTTTTCAGGCCGATATCACTTTGTAACATTACATATAAGCTTATTTCTATAATTAATGTGCAGTGCAACCCAACAATACTATCGATATATATCTCTAGGGAACAATTTGGTTTCCTACACAATCAATCAATTAACAATGCAATTTCCATAGCACACGAAGCGATGATTATGAAGGTAGACTTGCAGAAAGCATATAACTGTGTGGACTTGTCCTTATTTAGGGTTAACTTGACAAAAATTAGACTGGACGTGCAAAATGTGGATTGGATTATGGCTTGTGTATCCACTGCATGTTTTGTTGTTTTAATAAATGGATATCCTACAAATTTCTTTCGGGCAGGTAGAGGTTTGAGACAAGGTTTCTCTTTATCTCCCCTGCTCTTCATTCTGGTTATGGATGGAATAATTCTAAAAAAAAATTAAAAATTAAAAATTAAAAATAAAAAATAAAAAATAAAAAATAAAAAATTATGGAAATTTTCCAAGGCATAAGGCTATAAAACGAGGTTGGCATATCTCACTTATTTTTTGTGGACAAAATTCTCACCTTCGAGATGGTATCCAAAGCACAATGGATTTTTCTACATTAAAATTTTTTATGATTTGGGGAGGTCTCTCGGCTAGTTGCAAATGGTCATAAATCACTGCTACTTTTATCAAGCCGAGACAGGTTGGAGATTGATTTCATTACAGGGATATTTGGGGTGGGCTCCAGGCCACTGGTAGAAGGCTTCACTTATTTGGGATACAAACTCAAGCCTAACAACTACAGGCTAAAGGATTGGACATGGCTCCTAGAAAAATTTTAAAATAATTGAAAATTTGAACACACCGATGGCTTTCTTTGGGAGGTAGGTATACAATGGTTCAAGTGGTTCTAAAACAATTGCTAGTATATTAGGCACATCTCTTTGCACTCCCATCCCATATCATTTCAAGAATTTGCTCTATGCTTTCTCAGTTCATATGGTTGAGCATAGAAGAGGTACAAAAATATCATTTGGTTAATTGGGACGCAATCACTAGACCAAAATATTATGGAGGTTGGGGAATTCTAGACACAAAAATCTTTGGTTGGTCAATCCTCATAAATTCCCTATGGAGAGCACTTTTTGGAGAAGGTATATGGGGCAAGATATTGAGGGAAAAGTACCCGAAGAAGAGAAGAATTATAGACTAGCTCAAAGCAAAAGATATTGAAAAAAAAATTGGTTCATATATATGCATTAGTTTTCCTAAGATAAAAAACTAGTTATTTCAAAGAATTAGATGGTCATTTGGGAAGCGAAACCTCATCTTAATTGGTTTGGACCAAATTCTAGGTGTTAACAATACATCTCGACTTCTGGATGACACTATTGAGGCTCTTCATTCTAGAGGTTTATTCTTTCTAGAATAGGTCATCTCTAGATGGAGCGGTCATTTTCCAATTTCGAAAGGCATTGAGGAATTGTGAATAGATGGACAAAGGATCGAGGCATTAAATAGTTTTATTCAAGATCTACAATAGGTGGGTCTTTGCAGGAATTTGAACTGGGACACGCTCACTTGGGATGGAATACTACAATAAGGCTCTACAGTGGTCATGGACATCTATAGGTATATTATGCGTACATAATTTTCTTTTACTAACCCTTTTTGGTTTCAGAAGGTATGGAAGTGGAAAGTTCCCCTAAATGTCATTCTCTTCAATTGGATGGTTTGGAAAAATAAATGTTTGAAGTGGGAAAATCTGAGTACGAGGGGCATACCGAGGTCCAAGATGGCACCCCTATGCTATGACTCAAATGAGATGGGAATAAAAATTTTGTTCTAATTTAGGATTTTTCAACTGGTATGGGCTCACATTCTTCATGCTTACCATGTACCATTTAGACATTTTCCATCGATAGAACTCTGCCTTTGTTGGTACGTCTACAAAAGAGGAAAACAAAACTATATTCTACTATTCAATATGTGGGAGATATGGCGGGCTATGAACACTTGCATATTTGAAGGAATTTCGATAAAGCTTCACAAAATTTGCTTCAAAATCTAAACCTTGTTGCACACACAGGAACAACGCACATTAGTCCTAAAGGATTTAATGGTTTGAAATATGCCACCTCTCATTTTGTTTCCGGTTGGTTTCTTTTATGGTGCTACACAAGGTGGTTAATGTGGTTGTGGGGCTTGGATTAGATTATGCAACCAAAAACATTATAAATTATTTTGGCAATGGGGGAATGGCTCTAACACTAGAGCTGAGATTTTAGCACTGTGAGGACTCCTCTGGTTTGCAAGGGAGAAATCTATTGATGGTATACATGTTTATGGGGATTCTAAAACCCTCGTTGATGGTATTATGGGAAACAAAACTTTTGGTCCACCTGACCTTAGATGTTGGATGGACCGTATCATAGACTTATAAGCTCTTTCTAGAATATGACTTTCAAGCATATCTATAGAGAATGAAACATCATTATTGACATTCTATTGAAAGAAAGGCTATAGGCTGATGTTGGTTATCTAAGATTCAATTTCTATGAGGGTAACATGGTTATCTAAGATTCAATTTCTATGAGGGTAACATAATCAAAGATGAGGGTTTAATCTCTCCTCCATAGATATTTGCATTGAAAAATATTTTGAAGGAACCATTATTGTAAGTGGTTATGAATTTGTATTTCAGTATGTTGGCTCTGCCTATAGAGTTTTGTACAACCTTAGATGTGGGCTAAGATATCCATACAACCTACGGGAACACTTCTGAATAAGGAGCATGAAAAGTGATAGCAGACGGGGAGGTACGAATAAGATTTTTTCCCGTTGAATAAGATTTTTTCCCATTGTTTTATCTGTTCTAGCAAAAATTTATATATGTTGGTACGATATAGAAGTTAAATTGAATACCGATAATAAGTGAATTTTTTTGTATTGTAAAAAGAGGGTTATAAAGGAGTTTTTTAAATTAAACATTGATTACTGAGAGTAAGATGGTTATGAACTTTCTTATTTAAGTTTATTCTTTACATTTTGTTGTTTGTTGTTATGATATTAGTATATGAACTAATATTAATTAAAGCATATAGCTTTATCTATTTGATTTGGATCTTGATAGAGAAGAGTTTGGTTTTTTTATTTGTGAAGAGTTTCTTCATCATTACCTAAATCAATAGCAATTTTGTTCTTATCTTTTTATTTTTCTTTAAAAAATTTAAAATTTAGTTTTAAATATATCTTCTAACATTATCATCTTTATTATTTTTAATATTATAATGGTTATTATTATAATGGTTATTAAAATCCACACATTGATTTGTAATAATTCGTTTTTTTTTTCAACTTTTATCTTTTCCTCTCTCGAAGTCCCTGGTTGGTATTTCTACTAACTTTCGATTTTCATTTCTTCTTGCCCATTTCTATCCATTTAGATTATATATAGGCCTTTCTAGTGGCCCTTAGTTGAAAATAGTTACTCTCTAACTAAATAATTGTTAAAACAATTTACAAAAGTAAAAGTCTCTATAAAAAAGACATATTTGGTTTTGCATCAAATACTTATATATGATAATGGGAGAAGTGCCTTGATAACTATTACAATGGGAGGATAAAAATGATTACGTGAAAATGATTACGTGAGTTTACAAATCACATTATTTTATATTATGAAAATTATGCAATGTATAGCTCTTTAGGAGAATGCATTGGAATACTAACTTTATTCTTATTAACTTTATCAATTTTCATTAATGGAAAAATTAACTTTCTGAAATACTTAATTTATCTCTACATATCTCAAATTTATCTTTTCCTAAAGAATTGGTAAATATGTCTGGCACAATTAAACATTTAATTGATCCACTAGTTTAGATTGTACAATCCATTATGAGGGTCATGTGTAACTATGTCACTTCCTCAAAAATAATAAAAATAATCTTCACTAAACAAAAAAAACTAAATAACTAATTTAAAATCAATTAAAACACAATTAAGTAAATTAATATTTCACTTTCACTCATCAAATAATATAACTTTATATAAATAAACTGTTTGAATATCCATATTAACTTATATGAACTTATGAACTCTCTCTCTCTCTATATAGATAGATATATAGATGTGTTTACAAATATATGTATATATAATGTGTGTATATGTCTGTATTAATGTTTACCTTAGTATAATATTTCAATGCTCGAAAGGAAAAATTAATTAAAGGTAAAATAATGTAGTTATGTTTTAATAAGAGAAAAATGTTTAACTCTTTCAATTTTTAATATAAAATATTAATAATGATAAAATATTCACAAATGCAATTTAAACAATGAAAAATTACCACTATAAATTTATCTTAATCACATATTTA
The DNA here is from genome assembly GCA_031772625.1 of Pinus tabuliformis. Classification (NCBI taxonomy): domain Eukaryota; kingdom Viridiplantae; phylum Streptophyta; class Pinopsida; order Pinales; family Pinaceae; genus Pinus; species Pinus tabuliformis. The sequence goes on along the minus strand of CM062818.1, from coordinate 1,439,995,252 downwards.
CTAGGCACTAAAAAAGATTAAATCTCTTGAAGTGAATCTTTTTTTAAGTTTAAGATTTGATAAATCTCTACTCTTAACCGATTTTAATTAAGATTTGTAATTAAAATGATCTATACTAATTCAGTAGTTTCAATTGCTTCCCGCCTACAATTTCTAATTCTCCATAGTTATCTCTGGAAATTTGCATTTGATGAATGTGTAAAGATAAATCCTTTTATTTTGTTTTGTGCCCATTTCTTAGTCTTCTCCATATCTTCGATTTATCTCTCGAAATTTGCAAATGAAGGTGTAAGATAAATCCTTTTATTTTATTTTGTGCCCATTTCTTTTTCGTCTGTCTCCACAAAGCTATCTCAACTCCATTTTTCTATCCTCGATCTGTGCTGTTATAATGTCATCTGTCCAGTTCTACTCTAAACTTATTAATATTAAATTATTTCACTTTCTACAATTAACCTTAAAACTCCTAAACAAAACCGAAACCTAGAAGCAATAGAACTGCAGAGATCGCATTATAACAACTCACGTGAAGAATAAAAAATGGAGTTCAGATAACTTACAGTAGACAAGGAAATGGACCGAAAACGAAATAAAAACATTTAACTTACAAATTCGTCAATTGCAAATTTGCAGGGACAACTAGAAATTACGGAGAATTAGAAATTGGAGGCTAGAAGTTGCAACTACTAAACCAATGGATGAAGACTGATTCGCTGAGGTGCACGGCTACACTCGTGGGCCGTAACTTTTCACTGTGCTGTAGGCTGTAGCGGCATAGCATGTGTTTGTGAGTTTCAGCGGTGGAGGTTACTAAGGGCGGGTAGGTTAGGGTATTTTTTAAAATTCTTTTAATATGAAACTTCTAGAACCTCCGGCGCGCGAGATGAACTTTCTGGAGAATGTGAGGAATTTTTTTTGTATTGTTTTTCAATTTAGGTTAAGAGATATATTAATTTAGGATTGAATTTGAGTTGTTCTAAATAGTGTGGGTGGGCTTGGGTGAGGTTAATGATTAAAAGTATGTCTTTTATTTTAAGAGGTCACATATTTAATAGCAGAGAAACAGACTTATTAATGAAATAGCTAAATCTAAATGAGTCCTTGTCTCATAAACAAAAAATAATAATTATTTGTTTAAAAAAAATCCTTACATTAAACTTTTAAAATTGAAGTTTGCCCAACTTAATCCAATAAATTCGGTGCCATATGAACTTTAGTGAATTTCAAATTTCTTAGTTACGAATTGAAGTTCGCCCAACTTAATCCAACAAATTCGATCTGATATGAGCTTCAGTGAATTTCAAATTTCATTTAAAAAAAAATTAGGGAACACAGTGAATTACGTCAAGCGAACCCAAAAAAATGATGTTAACATTTTTTTTAATGGTTAGGCTTAAAAAATTAATTCATATAGAAAATTATGTAAATAATGAAATTATTGTTATATTTTAATTAGAAAATTTAGAAATAAATATATTTTAATTTTAATTTTTATTGATATTGAAAATAATTTTATCTCATTATATAATTTTCTGAACAATTTATTTAGTGATAGTGGTGAAAACAAAGCGTTGAGATTCACATAGCATTGCAGACTGGGAAGCCTTGAGATTCACATGGCCTTGCAGACTGGGCATACTTACAAAGCTATTCCCCTAGATTTAAAAAAACCTATATAGAAGCATTAAAAATTTAAGAAGATGACATGAAATTTAACCGGACTATTAAGATTGAACATTTGCTTTTGTACTTACCCATCATTTTCCGTTAAAGTCCACTGTTCCGCTTGCTCCAGATGCAATAACAAAGTGAGAAACTCTAGCTAAATATAGAATAATAATTTGAATATTTGAAATAACAGCTATCGATAGTAGTTTGGTTTTTAGTGAGAACATTAAAGGTATGTATATAAGAATTTTTTATTTTTTTAAAATACGTTATATTCTATATGAATATTATAACTCAATATTATAATTTTTTAATAAAATACGTCATTTTTAATGATTTTCCTTTTAATACTAAATTAAAATGGCTACATTACATAAGTTACAAATCTCTCTGCCAGACTAAATTAAAAGGTGCCTAGAAACAAATATTTATTGGCTTTACCCATCTTCTTTAAAAAAAAATATTATCTCTGTTTCTTATTATTAATAATTTGCAAATTGAAAAACTGTTTTGAGAGTTTTCAAAACCTTTGCTTTAATCTTTATTATTGGCATCTATGTTGAGTTGAGAATACCACAGAATCAGACATTCAGGAGGAGAAAGATAACTTCTTTAACCTTTCTCCTCACGATCAACTAAAATATTTCAAAAATTTCTTAGGACTTTCATATTCCTAAATATTCTCGACCAGCAACATAAATTCAAAACTTTCTCAGTACAATAAACTCCTAACTCAACCCATCTTTACATCGTTAAAAATGGAATATCAAATTCGCTAATATTTTTAATCTAAAAAGATGCTATATCCAACGTCTTACTTATATGAAGAAATTGTGATAAACTTTACTAAATGTGGGTTCTGTCCAAACCAATTGCTCATGGATTTTGGACATTACGTTTAAAATAGTCGCATGTAGCCGCCATAAATTTTAAGAAAATATAAATGAAAGGTGGTAAAAATATCTAGTCATATCAAAATCATAGGAAGGATTCGGTGAAATTCAGCGTCTGAACTCTGCTATTCTAGAGACAGCATCTTGATTGAGTGATCGCATTATATTGATAACTCTGTCTCATTGCCTTCGCGACTATTCTGTGCTTCATATGCTTCGATTGTCGTCTTATTCTGCATTGGCGTGTTTTTGCGTTTTCATTGTTAAATTAATAGCACAAGCTGTCAACCCATAATCGCCCGTACCGTCTATGATAAAGTTGAAATCAATAACATCACTGTGATAATGAAAGCGTGAGTTGTCCACAAACTGACAGTACAACATGTTCAGTTATATAGGTCAGACGTTGCTTTCCAGCCTGACATTCCACAACATATTCAGTAATATCAAGTAGCCATCGCTTTCGACCCCGACATTGCACAACATATTCGATAATATCACTGAGGCATCACTTTCGACTCCGACATTGCCTCAAAAATTTTATAGAGTATGTCCGCAGCACAAGCTGTACCGCTAATGCCATGGATTAAAAACATTGGACCTTCACCTCTGGGGTATGTCTGTTTGTCGGATTAATAAATAATTTGCTCCATCCTTCTGATTTGATATTCTTTGTATGTAATGATATTTGTGGGGAACAATTGTATGTAGAACCTAATGCATGAGGGCCACATTGCAACGGAATAATAATGAGAGATTAGATGGGGATTTGTTGAGCTTCTTCCAATTTCAAACATTATTTTTTTTAGGGGATGTTGCATTCCTATCACAATGCTTTTCGTTCATCCTATTAAGTGTTTTCAAGTAGCGTGTACGTTGGTAAGTAGTGCGAAGTTTGAAAAGCATTACCTTTACTTTAGGTTCTTCGTGTCCTTGTTAATCCTTAATTTTTATTTTTAACATGTATTATTTTGATATGTTTTATTATCTTTTAACGCAATCACAAAATTCTTTCAAGCAAAGGAATCCCATAATGTCCACTCTACTTGCTTAGGGGGGAGCTAAAAATGGAGGATTGAGGTGGGATATTGAATCTAAGATTCCTAGTAAGGATTCCCCTTGTAGTGACCTTACTAGAGCTTCCCCCTTCATTTGAATGCCTAACCTTGCTTCTTAATGGAATATCAACCAAACAAATTGCATTAGATGTGTGAATTACATCATTAAAAGGACCATGTGATTTCACATCAATGTGCACCAACAATTATTGTGTATTTCTAACCAACAAAATTTTATCTTTTTTCATGTGCATTAGGTGACAAAAATGGACCCCTTTGCCAAAGTGATAAAACAATAATGAGTGGATGCAATGTGGCCCAAAAGATTTGCATTATTAATATGTAAATGTTACAATTTACACATGTAAATACTATAGTTGACTTTTTCAATATAAAGTAATACATATACATTTGAAATAGATAAATCATGAAAAAAAAAATTGATGATTGTGTCACCTATCTTGCGAGTGACCGAATTGTGGCCAAACAAGAATTTATCCCCATTTAGGGTTTACAAACAGGTAGAAATAAATAAAAAAGGAAATTTGTTAATGATGACAACATTAAAATTTCATATATGAGGAATTGTTGTTAATAACCATGCTACTAATAGTGGGTTGGGCTTCTAAATTTATTTTGGGGCTGGGTATTATAGACAGTTAAGCTAAGCTTCAATACATCACAGAAAGTGACTCCAGTTGAAATGTTATGGATCTGTGATTTTTTTTAACAGTATGTTAAGTTACAAAATGGATGGCATGCCATAGATTCCTAAATTCTTTCGAAAATTGATTGAGTTCCATAATGGGGCTACACATTCCATGTTTTTAGAGTTGATAGAAGAAGACATTTGTAAAGATGAGGTGTGTTGAGATCCATTAGAAACCATTGAATCTATAACCAAACCAGATTACATCTCCTCATGGTAGTCATCCTTGGTTCAATTAGCTATGTCATGGAGTTATGGAAGCCTTTACACTTTTCCTACTCAAGAGATATAGGTACTTATGTTGATTTCAATACATAATAAAAATTTTGAAAACCGAAATTGCTTAGATATGCGTAAAAAATATGTAGTATAACTTTAATATGTTTTCTACTATAATTTTTTTGTCATAATGACTCAAACCTTCATTAAGGGAAGTCACCTTTTGGGTTATCCTTATACATAGAGAACCATGAGAAATGAATTCATATCTCAAATGTTGTTGATTTGTCCGATGAACACATCATAATTCACCATAGGTCTACGGTTCTCTAATAGGACAATAATTTTCATTGCAAGTCAAAGGATGACAGCATTATAATCTTCTCTTATGTTTGTTGTTGCTACATGATTGAGGCACCCCCATCTCACCTTTCTGCTTCAATCCCTATGGCCATGGCTCCTATTCGAAGCTGTTAATTCATTTCTTTCCATAGTTAATGTTTGCACTCAATTTTTTAACTTGTGGTTCCTATTATCCACTCATGTGCTATCCCTTTTTTTCTTTATTGAAAAAATGTAGATTTCAATTCCTCAAGTTCAGATCCCTATTTATGTACAAATCTTACTACTATATAATGAATTGAGGTTTGATTTCAATGCACTTCTTCCATAATACTAATGATTATAATATTAACATAATCCATACTAAGGTTTTTATCTTTAGGAAGAGAATGGTTTTCTTAAATTCAATGTAAATATGTTGTTTAACAAGGCCATTTTCTCTTCTAGTTCCAAAATTAAATGCAATTTTTCTTGTTTAAGTACCTTTTAAGTTTGAGGGCAGCTTACACTTTAATGCAATAATATTTTATTTATTTCTCATAATATTTTTTCGATGCTTTATTTTTTGTATTAAGCCTTAATATTATGTTATTAATCAAGAGTGCATATAATGTTAGTTTATGTTTCTATGGTTAGGGGTTCAATTGGATTAATATATTTGTTCTATAAATAATGTTCCTTGGTAACTATATATTCTCGCATTCTCTAATTTTCTCAATGACATTCGAAATATTTTATTTTGTAGTATAATTTGTGTGTAACACTTCATAATGGTGCAAAGTGACTTGTTGACCATGAGAACACATCTCTAGTTGATAAAAAAATTATATATGAAAAACACCTTTTTATACACCTTTTCAACTTATATGAAAGTGACAGATTGAACAGGATGATGTGTGTCTTCTGCAGTGGATTTGTGGATTGAATTAATTGTATCCACTTGATATTTTTTTATTGTTCTTTATTTTTCATTTTCTACTAATTATTTCCCTCAAATTCCTTCTTTTAGGTTGTTGATGAGGAAAATTGTAGATAACATGGTTTATGTTTTTTTTTCACAAAAGTTAGTAAGATTTCTATTAAAATATGCATTCAGACATAACAACCACTCAAGAAATAGCTACATGATTGCATGAATGCTTCTAAGAATTAATCCTTTCAGGAGATTATTGATATATTACTAAAATGTTATCTAGGGAGGCTACTAAAATTGTGCCACAAAAGGAGTAGTTCTTACAAAACTCGCCAAGAAAAAGAGAAAACATACATTGAGAGTACATCAGAGATTAGAATTGGTTTCCTCTTTCTAAGGTCATTTAAGGTTGAGAAGAGAACGACCTGCACAACTATTAGAGGTGCTTGAATCTGAGTTGTAAACTTCCCTAGTAGAAAGTTGAATTTGTAAACATTCAATTTTCTAACGAAGAGTTTCAATATCTTCAACTTGATATGCCAAGTTTCTTTTCAAGTCCTGAATGTCCTCCATTACAATGGTAGCATTCCTTGTATGTTCATGTAATTTCCAATGAGAGTCTTAGATGTTCAATTGCAAAGATTCAAACTATTAGATACAATTGTTACACCAATTTCTACACCGACCTGTAGAAATTTTTCCACTACATGACCACTTTGTAGCGAAATGGAAAGGAGTTAGGCATTAAATTTTGAGTGCACTATGAAGAAACCAATGCAACTTGTTAGGATGGAAAACAAGGTACAAACTAGTTGTGAAAACAACACAAAAAAACAAAGCTTGAATAAAACATATAGGAAATATGAACAACCACCAATGACCAATAGAAGGACCATGAACTAAAGCTTATGGGGCCTCAATGGTGGCCAACATAGATGACCAATCCAACCCACAAAATTCTAGAGTAGAGGGATGCATCTGTAAGAAGAAATATGAAGGAACTCAAAAGGTGGTGAAAATACATATCACCAAATTTTTAAACTTGGAAAAGCATTAGAGGATATTGATACACCTAGGAGAAAAGATTACCATCAATTAACAAGAACAAATAAGACTATCAAGTAGGAAGGAGAAGCCTACCTGCTAAGCAGGGAGCTTGATAAAAGATATTGAACTGTTGTTGAGGCTTCAAGAAGCTTGGTTGTAACAAATTATGTCTTGCAAGACCCTTCTAATGTTCCAAAATAAAGAATATTTTCCAAAATGCTCTTTGATACCGAAACTGCTATAGTTAGGCTAGTTTAGGAAGCATCCCAGTGGATACAAAGATACCTTAATAGAGCACTTACAAGACATCATGAAATTCCTCAAACACCAACAATACCAAGTCTTGAGTTGGCCTGAAAGAAAAATTTTATGAGCTCTAGGATTGTGAAGAGTCATTATTTTAAACAATAGAGAGGGCATCCCACATGCCTCACTCTCAATTTTTCCATTACAATAATTTCGAAGTGATAGAAACAAACATAAACTAATGTGGGAGTCATGAACCGTGATCAGGCTATCACCAATTATTTGTACACAAATCTTATTGGAATTCTTATTTAACCACTACTATATGCATCGTTGTAATAGAGAATGCGACTACACCAAACCAGGAACATCCTCCATTTATTGCAATGATACCATGGAAAGATTTGGAAAAAAGATATAAACCATTATAAAGAAGGTTCTTTATCATGAAATATGCTTATAGAAATGGAGACAAGGGTCAAGATATTACTTTCCACTCCTGAGTTCCATTATTATATGTTTTCCCATATTTGAGAAGACAAGGATGATTGGATTGCCTATCCACTTCAGTGTTCTGATGTCGGAGGACATGGTAAAAAAAAAATTGTGGGACTTCATCTAGATTCCTTCATACTCTCTGTAAAAAAATCTTGAAATCATTTTCCTTTTTGCAATGAAGATTTCTATAGATGTTGGTTCATAATAAGGGAATCCCCAAGGATCATGATATTTAGCACCAGCATATCCTTATCCAAAAACAATCCTAGTAATAGACCATACAACTCTATGTGATTACTGGTCATTAGACCCAATCCCCAAGAGCATCTAGTTAGAAAATTTCAATCAGGGTTTTATATAAACCCTCTCCCTCCTCCCACCCCTAACATCAACTATGTTTTTAATTTAAGGTCTCTTTAGGCATTTAATATTAGTTCATAACTTAGGGAAGGTATTGAAAGGGAAAGAAAAATATATGCCAACATTTTCTTACTGAATAAAGATATAATTTTAGATATTGATATGGTTATATTTAAGGACATGAGGCTACAAGTTCAAAGATTTCAAATATTTAAAATCCTCAACATAATTCTAATCAAAATTTCCTGGTCCAAAAACCCTCCATACTAGAGAACATTGTAACCTATAGCAACATTCATGACCAATAGAGTTAAGGCCAACGGGAATGATCATTTAGAATTAATATTAAGCAAATTTTGGTAAGAGATATCAAAGCTTATCACTTCGATTTATCATGTTTTTCTTTAAAATTTGGTATCAAATGTTTAATTATAGTATCAAATGAAGAAAATTCAACATGGCCATATAATAAGTCCTTTAAACATGAGTTTATTAAAACTGGTTAGAAACCTTACAATTCGTACTTATGGTTCTCCTTGATCAAGTAAATAATAATATATTCAATGCCATCCATTGGATTTACATCTCACAACTCTCTATGTTCAATTTTAAAGACAAATCAGTTGGAGTTTAAAAGTTTTATAAAAACATAAGAGATAATAAAAATAACATTGAGTAGAAATGGGTTTAATGAGAACTACATTTGGTTTTTTGCAAGAAACTCTAAAATAACCAAGTGGCCAAATTCAAGAGATTCATCACGCATACAAATTAAACATATGAAATGCAACATTTCTAAAGTCATATTTTTTTAAAATTAGTTGAATACTAAATGTGAGAGTCATTTTCCAACTCCTTGATCACAACATATAATAACATAGAGGAGCATTCATATAATATTATTATATCTTTTACAAGTAATTAAATTAAAAATTGAATATTGATATTGATTACAAAGTAGTTATTCAATTCATTGATCATAAATGATTAGAAACTAGCATAGATCATTCATAACTCTAAATATACAAATTGGTGAGAGGGACTGAATCTCTCAAGATGCAAACATTTTTTTGAGTGAAAATTTTGACAAAAGGCTTACACATCAAGAGATTTGATTATTCTTGGAACTTGAAAGTTCCATAGTTAAGATAGAACTATGATAGTTCTTAGTAATATCATTTATATTTATTTAAGATTCACATCTTTCTATATATAATACAATTATTTTACATTTTATTAAAACCCTAATGATACATATAATTACATATATATGAAACATTTTTCGTTGACATTTTTTAAAATTACTTTCATTTTTTTTTTTTTCATGATACACACACAAGAAAAAAAATTAAGTTTATTGTAAATATTGAATTTATATGTTTATTAATTGAATTTAAATATAAACTTATGATGATTATGAAAATGATTTGTTATTTAGATTTATGTTAATATGATATGCATATTATAATTTTTTCCTTAAAAACTTGTTTGTAATTTTATTAATAAGGAATAAAATTACAATATAAAATACTGAATTGAATCAATTTAAATATAGGGTTGATTTCTTCAATTCCTTCATACAAAGCTTTAGAAATTGATCTAAATAGTTCCATTGTCTTGTTTTGTAAAAAAAAAATCTCATTTTCCTCCCAAGAAGCATCTTTCATCCCGTTTTTAATATAATTATCTATATAACCTCATAGTAATCACATCAAATGTAATGCTAAATGAAACATCATAACAGAAAATAGATTATTCATGATAGACAACTCTCTTCATAATAAATAATAGAGAGCTATGTTCAGTTCCCTCATTAAGGAAGCAACCTCCTAAAACAAAACTCGAAATACTATAACAATTATTAACAAAATAATATATAATTGTTTAATCAATAAATAACTATCCATAGAGAATCTTAAATACCTACAGGTGCATTTATAATGAGCTCCTAGTAACTAATTGAGTCATATTAATAAAGCGGATCCTTTTAGAATGAGTTCCTACTAACTAATTATTTATTGGGCCTTATGCAAGGAAGGGGGTCTCATATATTAGCAAAGTTTCCCAAGTAAGATGGTTAGAATGGGGCCCTAATTGAGTCAAGCTAGCTTGCATGCATTTAGGAACCAAATGTGCACATCATGGAGTCTATAGAAGCTTACTGTGATGGAAAGAAGAAAGGAAATCACCTATAAGACTAGGAAAGAAATATAATTTCTTCCCCATTGGAATTACCAATTTCATTTTAGGGAAGCAAACCTATGGATAAGAAAATAATATAATTTTATAAGTGTGATCCAAAGGTAGATAGAGAACATAGATGTTATGAATAAAAAAAATCATAGAAATATTAATTAAATAAACATTATTAAAATAATAATAATGATAATAATCAATTAATCAATTAATTAAATAATTAATGACTTCACAATGTGACCATTCACCTTTGTGGCTAGTCAATACCTATATAGGCACACCACCATGAAGGCTTGTAATCACCATTCGGCTTTATTCAATAATACAAAATTTACTATTTTTTTATTTTTTTTTCTAGGTAAGCACCCATGGGGGATTTGAACCAGTGACCTATCGCAAGGAGTGCCTTAAAAATACACCCATTCACCATCAATCCAAAGTCCCGTGGGCAATAATACAATTACTATTAATTACACAAACTAAAAACAATTAAATCTTGTGTGCTGGCATTTCTAATTTTAACAATGGTATCAGAGCCATGCTTGCATCTCCGCCTATCACATTCGCACCACCATTTATCTCTTTTTCCATTATGTTTTCCTTCTCACAATGATTGTGTTCAATATTCTGCTCCATTACCTACCCAACATTACCATTGTTCCATTGTCAACATAACCTCTCTGTTGTTTCCACTGCCACATGATCGCTCTAGGTACTTGTTCCATCTAGCTACTTTTCTATTCCAATCAACCTACACATTTTCCTCTTCTTTACAATTCCTGCTAATAACTCTTCCTTTGCTCCTGCATTCCCCGACATCCTTACTTCTGCATCTGTCCCTCATGTCCCAACACCTCATTATTCTTTTTGTCGCCACAATTATCCACCTACAAGAAAACATGGAGAGAAAATGTGATTATCCTATGAATTGTTCCTCACACCCTCATTGCCAATTCCCTATTTTTATCCCACTTCCATCCAACCACATTTAGACCACCGTGTGTCATGTTGTACCATTCCCTAGTCAAAGTATCTACCCATGTTGTTGCACACTCATCCAACAATGTTCAACATCCTTACATTCGTTGTCATTCATTCTAGGAATCATATTCTCTTTGACTGTCATGCTCCGCCAATTTTTATCGCCATTGATTCATAATATATCTACATTAAGTTGATTAAAATAATAATTGTATAGTTTAATTATATATCTATATAGATAAATTACATATTTATAGATACTTAGTTCAGTTATTAATAGAAAAAATAATAATTCTTTCTAATATTGATTATATATAAATAAAAGAAAATTAAAACTTGGGTTCTGTGAGGAAGTAAAACAAATCCAAAATTGGGAATAATAATGATGAATCCAACATTAATAAATATGGAGAAGAACTTCATAAGGTACGTCATCACCTTGACAATGTCGAAAGAAATAAAACAGAGTTAGGAGGAGGATATATAAGATGATTGGAAATCAAGAGGACTTAGCAACTGAGATAAAAAATATAGACAACATTGAAAAAATGTTACAAGGGATGTAGAACCAAGAAAAAATGGATTTTCATTATTGTTGGCAAGCCTTCTTAAAACTAAGAGATAAATACAAGCGTGAAGCAACTTGTCAAGTTAAAGAACAAGAAAAAATAATGGATCAGCTAATAGAAAGGGTGAATTCATTTTCTGTTAATCCCTAAAATTCTCAAGAACCAACACAAATTCCCAAATATCAAAATAACAAATATTCTCCAAATCATGAAATTCCACAAATGCACTTCTCAGGTAGCGAGTGTTATACAAAATTTCCAGTAAAAGATTATCAATGAATAAAAAAACATCAACTCAAGTATGATGGTTAGGACCATAGAGGCACCATTGTTTGGGTTAATAAATTGAAACCCTTTTTGAATGAAACACACCATTAGGTGAACATGAGAAAATCATGACGACATCTAACAATCTGGAAGCATAAGCATATGATTCGTTTATATGGTGCTCTACCAAATGTTTCATCTGTTATTTTCATTGGAATAATTTTATGGATGCCTTGCTAAAAATATACTACAATGGAGAATAAAATGGTGTGTTCAACAAATTTATCCATATCAAGAAAAAGGGGTTTGTAAGCGAATATACCCATGAATGGGAAATATTGGTTGCACAACAAAGAGGATTTATTGATGTGGAATTACTTAAAATATATGGATGTGGACTTAAATATTATATTCATGCAGAATTGAAATCTTATAAACCACAAACTATTGAAGAAGCCAGACATGAAGAAAAATTTATTGAACAAAAACATAAGTTCAACATGTCACCATTCAAGGAAGACAAAGACCAACAATAATACTTAGGTAAAAAAGAGTCAAACAAATTTAGGTATTATGGAGACAAACAGAAATCACGACAGAAATTCCTTAAAAAGAAATTCTATGCTCATGAATTTGAGAGAGAGTCATACACTTCAAGTAATGAGTCAGAGAAAATGATAGAAAAGAAAAATAATTGTTGCAAGTGTGGATAATTTTGGACACTCGTACATAAATGTGAAGACATGTCTTTACGCTACTACAAAATAGTAGATGGAATGCATATTTAAGTATGAGAACCTCAAAAAGAAAACATTATAACACACAATTAAGATTTGAACCATTAGGAACCATCACAAGGAGCATCATTATTCGTAATTTCATGTGTCCAAAAAATTCATGATGAAGAAAGGAGCTCTTCAAACAATCAAAATCAACAAGCAGTTGAAAAATAGTTCCATCACATATTCGAAAGAAGAGAAATCAATATCCAATAAGAAATAACATTAATCTTACTACACCACCGACAAACATGACAAGATGATCACACTCTAAAACCTTGATGTTTAAAGGGTTCATAAGAGGTAGAAATTTCAATATACTTGTATGTTTTGGAAGCACTCACAATTGAATAAACATCGATATTTCCAAACAACTTGATCTTCGTGCTTGCTCAATCAAATACCTAACCATGATTGTTGCTACTGGGAAAAGTTTGAAAACATAGGAGAATATCAGAAGGTTTCAATCTAGATACAAGAACTAGAGCTACAAACATATTTATTTTCCTTACCACTTAAGGAAATTTATATAGTGCTAGGTGTATAATGGTTATTACAATCATGAAGTTATACTACAAATGTTGAAGAACAATTTATGGAGTTTAGTTACCAAGGACAACATTATGAATTATATGCAGTTAACTCTCCCATCCTCAAGGAAGGTACAAATTCATATGAGAACTTCACCAACTCACAAGAAAATAAACAAAATCAAATTGAATAGAAGTCATTCCACAACAACATGTTCAACTAGAAAAAACCCTTCTTGTTATGCTTTGAGGAAAAAGAATTTCTGAAGGGAGTGGAAATATTATAAATAAAAAAATTCCTAAAAATATTAATTAAATAAATAATATTAAAATAATAATAATGATAATAATAAATTAAATGATTAATTAATTCATGAATTCTTTAATTATGGAGGGGCAAAAGTAAAACAATGCGACCATTTACCTTATTTGTTAGTCAATCCTATATAGACACATCGCCACAAAGGGTTGTAATCACCATTCAATTTTATTCAATAATACAATTACTATTACTTACACAAACTACACACAATTAATTCTTGTGTACTCACGTTTACGTTTACGCTTTTAACAATAGATAACATACATGTTTCTCCTAAGATTAATTATAAAATAAAATTTCAAAAGTGAAGGAGAAGAAATGGAAATAACTTATACCTAATGGTTATACAATGCATTTAATGATTCAAGTACAAAATCATCCCACCAGCCAATACCCCCCACGTTCTTTCGTTAAACTATAAACAGAATACTCCATATATTTAACATTAATATAACAATTCAATATTGATTAGATGAATAAAATCCCTTTAAAATGCAAAATAAATCCACAAATAGATAGATTTTGGTTGGAGGGAAGAATGCAGATATATATTTATTAAGAAGTAACAACGTAATTATTACCTTGACATCTATTGATTTACTTCCAGCTATGAGACTGGAATTCCTTCTCCTTAGCCACAAGTTCAACTCTATTGAATAAGAAAGACCCATAACCATATCACAATAAGATAGCAAAGATAACTCTTACCTAAACTCGAGTCGCACTAGTGTTGATGCCCCATAACGATCAACTGTAGCAAACTATAAGCCAAGGAATATTTGTCCAATTTTATAGCATAAGGATTCTTGTACCTAGGTTATATACATTATCTTTGGGTCCCTTTCTTATAAATTCTTTGAGAGTTAATAACAAACTACATAGCATCTGACTCAAGCATAAGTTTGATTCAAACTTATGAACTTTTTTCTAACATATTTCTTTTGGTTTAGTTCATAACTTTCCATTTCTTAAAACTCTAAGGGCTAATTATGGTTTCGTATAGGAAATTTGTGACCCGACATGTCTGATCTATGAGAAATATTGGAATGCTTATATTTTAACTAGGAATGAGCACAACCTCAATATCGTTTATGCAGTCCAGCCTTTCATGTGTAGTTCACCTTGGTACACGTGTATTTTAGCTTCATAATAACCTTCATATAATTAAGTCTTTTATAAGAAATTCACCTTGATCCAAAGGTAATTTAGCTTTCATAATATCATTTATACAATCAGAAGATCACCTTGGCCGAAGTGTACTTTAACTGTATAACATATTTTTTTGGTGTATTATGTCAAAAACAATTGTAACAACATTTAATATTTGGGTTTATGTTAAGCGTGTTTAATATATAGGGTTTATAATATTAAGTTTTAATATTAGAGTTTATAATATATTGGATTTTTAATATTAGGGTTTATGATATTGGGTGTTTTATATGTAGGGTTTATTATATTGGGTTTCTAATATTAGGATTTATAATATTGGATTTATTAATAGGGTTTATAATATAGTTTTTTAATATATAGGGTTTAATAATATTAGAATTTAATATTGAGGTTTATAATATTACAATTTAATACATAAGGTTTATAATATTGGATTTAATATTAGGGTTTATAATATTGACTTTTACATTGTGTTTATAATATTGGGATTAATATTAGGGTTAAATCTCTACCATATATTTAATAGTTATTATTATGGTTGATATAATTTATCTGTCGTATTTGGCATTCATTTCCCTTATTCCAAAGGTATATTCTCCCTCCTCTTTCTTGTTTTTCAGGCCGATATCACTTTGTAACATTACATATAAGCTTATTTCTATAATTAATGTGGTGTGCAACCCAACAATACTATCAGTGTATATCTCTAGGGAACAATTTGGTTTCCTACACAATCAATCGATTAAAGATGTAATTTCCATAGCACAAGAAGCGATGATTATGAAGGTAGACTTGCAGAAGGCATATAACAGTGTGGACTGGTCCTTATTTAGGGTTAACTTGACAAAAATTAGACTGGACGTGCAAAATGTGTATTGGATTATGGCTTGCGTATCCACTTACATGTTTTGTTGTGTTAATCAATGGATATCCTACAAATTTGTTTCGTGCGGGTAGAGGTTGAGACATGGTTTCTCTCTATCACCCTTTCTCTTCATTATGGTTATGGATGGAATAATTCAAAAAAAAAAAAAAATGGAAATTCTCCAAGGCATAAGGCTATAAAATGAGGTTGGCATATCTCACTTATTTTTTGTGGACAAAATTCTCACCTTTGAGATGGTATCCAAAGCAAAATGGATGTTTCTACATTAAAATTTTTTATGATTTGGGGAGGCCTCTCGGCTAGTTGCAAATGGTCATAAATCACTGCTACTTTTATCAAGCCAAGACAGGCTGGAGATTGATTTCATTGCAGGGATATTTAGGGTGGGCTCTAGGCCACTGGTAGAAGGCGTCACTTATTTGGGATACAAACTCAAACCTAACAATTACATGCTAAAGGATTGGACATGGCTCCTAGAAAAATTTCAAAATAATTGAAAATTTGAACACACCAATGGCTTTCTTTGGGAGGTAGGTATACAATGGTTCATGCGGTTCTAAAACAATTGCTAGTATATTAGGCACATCTCTTTGTGCTCCCATCCCATATCATTTCGAGAATTGGCTCTATACTTTCTCGGTTCATATGGTTGAGCATAGAAGAGGTACAAAAATATCATTTGGTTAATTGGGACGCAATCACCAGACCAAAATATTATGGAGGTTGGGGAATTCTAGACACAAAAATCTTTGGTTGGTCAATCTTCATAAATTCCCTATGGAGAGCACTTTTTGGAGAAGGTATATGGGGCAAGATATTGAGGGAAAAGTACCCGAAGAAGAGAAGAACTATATACTAGCTCAAAGCAAAAGATATGGGAAAAAGATTGGTTCATATATATGGATTAGTTTTCATAAGATAAAAAATTAGTTATTTCAAAGAATTAGATGGTCATTTGGGAAGGGAAACCTCATCTTAATTGGTTTGGACCAAATTCTAGGTGTTAAAAATACATCCCGACTTTCGGATGACACTATTGAGGCTCTTCATTCTAGAGGTTTATTCTTTCTAGAATAGGTCATCTCTAGATGGAGCGGTCATTTTCTGATTTCGAAAGGCATTAAGGAATTGTGAATAGATGGACAAAGGATCGAGGCATTAAATAGTTTTATTCAAGATATACAATAGGTGGGTTTTTCCAGGAACGTGAACTGGGAAACGCTCACTTGGGATGGAATACTACAACAAGGATCTACAGTGGTCATGGACATCTATAGGTATATTATGCGTACACAATTTTCTTTTACTAACCCTTTTTGGTTTCAGAAGGTATGCAAGTGGAAAGTTCTCCTAAATGTCATTCTCTTCAATTGGATGGTTTGGAAAAATAAATGTTTGAAGTAGGAAAATCTGAGTAAGAGGGGATACCGAGGTCCAAGATGGCACCCCCTATGCTATGACTCAAATGAGATGGGAATACAACTTTTGTTCTAATTTAGGATTTTTCAACAGGTATGGGCTCACATTCTTCATGCTTACCATAAACCATTTAGACAGTTTCCATTGGTAGAACTCTGCCTTTGTTGGTAGGTCTACAAAAGAGGAAAACAAAACTATATTCTACTATTCAATATATGGGAGATATGGTGCGCTATGAACACTCGCATATTTGAAGGAATTTCGATAAACCTTCACAAAATTTGCTTCAAAATCTAAACCATGTTGCGCACACAAGAACAACAAACATTAGTCCTAAAGGATTTAATGGTTCAAAATATGCCACCTCTCATTTTGTTTCCGGTTGGTTTCTTTTATGGCGCAACACAAGGTGGTTAATGCGGTTGTGGGGCTTGGATTAGATTATGCAACCGAAAACATTATAAATTATTTTGGCAATGGGGGGATGGCTCTAACACTAGAGTTGAGATTTTAGTATTGTGAGGACTCCTCTGGTTTGCAAGGGAGAAATCTATTGATGGTATACATGTTTATGGGGATTCTAAAACCCTCGCTGATGGTATTATGGGAAACAAAACTTTTGGTCCACCTGACCTTAGATGTTGGATGGACCATATCATAGACTTATATGCTCTTTCTAGAATATCACTTTCAAGCATATCTATAGAGCATGAAACATGATTGTTGACACTCTATCCAAAGAAAGGCTATAGGCTGATGTTGGTTATCTAAGATTCAATTTTCATGAGGCTAACATAATCCAAGATGAGGGTTTAATCTCTCCTCCATAGATATTTGCATTCAAAAATATTTTGAAGGAACCATTATTGTAAGTGGTTATGAATTTGTATTTCAGTACGTTGGCTTTTCCTATAGAGTTTTGTACAACCTTAGATGTGGGCTAAGATATCCATACAACCTGTGGGAACACTTCTGAATAAGGAGCATGAAAAGTGATAGTAGACGGGGAGGTACGAATAAGATTTTTTCCCGTTGAATAAGATTTTCTCCCATTGTTTTATTTGTTCTAGCAGAAATTTATATATTTTGGTATGATATGGAAGTTAAATTGAATACCGATAATCAGTAGATTTTTTTGTATTGAAAAAAAATGATTGTCATAAGTAAAGTAAAGAGGGTTATGGAGGAGTTTTTAAAATTAATCAATGATTACTGAGAGTAAAGATGGTTATAAACTTTCTTATTTCAGTTTATTCTTTACATTTCGTTGTTATGATATTAGTATGTGAACTAATATTAATTAAAGCATATAGCTTTATCTATTTGATTTGGATCTTGATAAAGAAGAGTTTGGTTTTTTTTTTTTTAGAGTTTCTTCATCATTACCTAAATCAATAGCAATTTTGTTCTTATCTTTTATTTTTCTTTCAAAAAATTAAAATTTAGTTTTAAATATATCTTCTAACATTATCATTTTTATTATTTTTAATATTATAATGGTTATTAAAATCCACACATTGATTTGTAATAATTCGTTTTTCTTTTCAACTTTTATCTTTTCCTCTCTCGAAGTCCCTGGTTGGTATTTCTACTAACTTTCGATTTCATTTCTTCTTGCCCATTTCTATCCATTTAGATTATATATAGGCCTTTCTAGTGGCCCTTAGTTGAAAATAGTTACTCTCTAACTAAATAATTGTTAAAACAATTTACAAAAGTAAAAATCCCTATAGAAGAGACATTTGGTTTTGTATCAAATACTTATATATGATAATGGGAGAAGTGCACTTGATAACTATTACAATGGGAAGATAAAAATGCTTACATGAGTTTACAAATCACATTATTCTACATTATAAAAATATGCAATGTATAACTCTTTAGGAGAATGCATTGGAATACTAACATTATTTTCATTAACTTTATCAATCTTCATTAATGGAAAAATTAACTTTCTGAAATACTTAATTTATCTCTACATATCTCAATTTTTTCTTTTCCTAAAGAATTGGTAAATATGTCTGGCACAATTAAACATTTAACTGATCCATTGGTTGAGCCTAGATTCTACAATCCATTATGAGGGTCATGTGTAACTATGTCACTTCCTCAAAAATAATAAAAATAATTTTCACTAAACAAAAAAACTAAATAACTAATTTAAAATCAATTAAGACAACAATTAAGTAAATTAATATTTCACTTTCACTCATTAAATAATATAATTTTATATAAATAAATTGTTTGAATATCCATATTAACTTATGAACTATATATATATATATATATATATATATATATATATATATATAGATAGATAGATAGATAGATAGATAGATGTGTTTACAAATATATGTATATATAATGTTTACCTTAGTATAATATTTCAATGCTCGAAAGGAAAAATTAATTAAAGGTAAAATAATGTAGTTACGTTTTAATAAGAGGAAAATGTTTAACTCTTTCAATTTTTAATATAAAATATTAATAATGATAAAATATTCACAAATGCAATTTAAACAATGAAAAATTACCACTATAAATTTATCTTAATCACATATTTACTAGACACTAAAAAGGATTAAATCTCTTGAAATGTAATTTTTTTTAAAGTTTAAGATTTGATAAAACTCTGCTCTTAACATATTCGTAATTAAAATATTCTATACTAATTCAGTACTTTCAATTAGTTCCAGCCTACAATTTCATATTCTCCATAGTTATCTCTGGAAATTTGCAATTGATGAATGTGTAAGATAAATCCTTTTATTTTGTTTTGTGCCCATTTCTTTGTCTTCTCGATATCTTCGAGTTATCTCTGGAAATTTGCAAATGAATGTGTAAGATAAATCCTTTTATTTTATTTTGTGCCCATTTCTTTTTCTTCTGTCTCCACAAAGCTATCTCAACTCCATTTTTCTATCCTCGATCTGTGCTGTTATAATGTCATCTTTCCAGTTCTACTGTAAACTTATTAATATTAAATTATTTCACTGTCTACAATTAACCCTAAAAACTCCTAAACAATTAAACCGAAACCTAGAAGCAATAGAACTGCAGAGATCGCATTATAACAACTCACGTGAAGGACAAAAAATGGAGTTCAGATAACTTACAGTAGACAAGGAAATGGACCGAAAACGAAATAAAAAGATTTAACTTACAAATTCGTCAATTGCAAATTTGCAGGGACAACTAGAAATTGCGGAGAATTAGAAATTGGAGGCTAGAAGTTGCAACTACTAAACCAATGGATGAAGACTGGTTCGCTGAGGTGCACGGCTTTACTCGTGGGCCGTAACTTTTCACTGTGCTGTAGGCTCTAGCGGCATAGCATGTGTCTGAGTTTCAGCGGTGGAGGTTACTGAGGGCGGGTAGGTTAGGGTATTTTTTTAAATTCTTTTAATATGAAGCTTCTAGAACCTCCGGCGCGCGAGATGAACTTTCTGGAGAATGTTAAGAATTTTTTTGTATTGTTTTTCAATTTAGGTTAAGTTAGATATTAGTTTAGGATTGAATTTGAGTTAGTCTAAAGAGTGTGGGTGGGCTTGGGCGAGCTTAATGATTAAAAATATGTATTTTATTTTAAGAGGTCACAGATTTAAAAGCAGAGAAGCAGATTTACTAATGAAATAGCTAAATCTAAATGAGTCCTTGTCTTACAAACAAAAAATATCATACACTAATTTAGTATCTAACTTGAACATAATTTTAAAATTAAATAATAATAATTATTTTTAAAAAAATAAAACATCCTTAGTTTGCCCAACTTAATCCAATAAATTCGATGCCATATCAACTTTAGTGAATTTCAAATTTCCTAGTTTCGGATTGAAGTTCGCCCAACTTAATCCAACAAATTCGATCTGATATGAACAGTGAATTTCAAATTTCATTTTAAAAAAATTAGGGAACACAGTGAATTAGGTCAAGCGAACCCAAAAAATGATGTTAACATTTTCTTAATTGTTAGGCTTAAAAAGTTAATTCATGTAGAAAATTATGTAAATAATGAAATTATTTTTATTTTTTAATTAGAAAATTTAGAAATAAATATATTTTTATTTTTATTTTTATTGATATTGAAAATAATTTTATCTCATTATATAATTTTCTGAACAATTTATTTAGTGATAGTGGTGAAAACAAAGTGTTGAGATTCACATAGCATTGCAGACTGGGAAGCGTTGAGATTCACATGGCCTTGCAGACTGGGCATACTTACAAAGCTATTCCTCTAGATTTAAAAAAACCTATATATTTTGAACAGCAGCATTAAAAATTTAAGAAGATGACATCAAATTTAACCGGACCATTAAGATTGAACATTTGCTTTTGTACTTACCAATCGTTTTCCGTTAGAGTCCATTGTTCCGCTTGCTCCAGATGCAATAACAAAGTGAGAAACTCTAGCTAAATATAAAATAATTATTTGAATATTTGAAATAACAGCTATCGATAGTAGTTTGGTTTTTAGTGAGAATATTAAAGGTATGTATATAAGATTTTTATTTTTTTAAATACGTTATATTTTATATGAATATTATAACTCAATATTATAATTTTTTAATAAAATATGTCATTTTTTATGAATTTTTTTTTTAATACTAAATTAAAATGTTTACATTACATAAGTCAGAAATCTCTTTGCCAGACTAAATTAAAAAGGTGCCTAGAAACAAAGCATTATTGGCTTTACACATCTTCTTTAAAAAAAATATTATCTCTGTTTCTTATTATTGATAATTTGCAAATTGAAAAACTGTTTTGAGAGTTTTCAAAACCTTTGCTTTAATCTTTATTATTGGCATCTATGTTGAGTTGAGAATACCACAGAATCAGACATTCAGGAGGAGAAAGATAACTTTAACCTTTCTCCTCACCATCAACTAAAATATTTCAAAAATTTCTTAGGACTTTCATATTCCTAAATATTCTCGACAATCAACATAAATTCAAAACTTTCTCAGTACAATAAACTCCTAACCCAATCCATCTTTGCATCGTTAAAAATGGAATATCAAATTTGCTAATATTTTCAATCTTACTTACATGAAGAAATTGTGATAAACTTTACTAAACGTAGGCTCTGTCCAAACCAATTGCTCATGGATTTTGGACATTACATTTAAAATAGTCGCATGTAGCCGCCATAAATTTTAAGAAAATATAAATGAAAGGTGGTAAAAATATCTAGTCATATAAAAATCATAGGAAGGATTTGGTGAAATTCAGCGTCTGAACTCTGCTATTCTAGAGACAGCATCTTGATTGAGTGATCGCATTATATTGATAATTCTGTCTCATTGCCTTCGCGACTATTCTGTGCTTCATATGTTTCGATGGCAATTCCTATTTCATAGATTATAGAATAGTTAATGCTTCTTGACATGCAGGCATCAATTCCTATTTCATAGATTATAGAATAGTTAATGCTTCTTGACATGCAGGCATTTAACTTTCGCTTTCCTTCTCGAGGCTGCTATCTCGATGGGCGTGCTTTCAACTGAAAAGACGAAAATTAAATGACTGCATGTCAGGCTGCATTAACTATTCTATAGTCTATGAAATAGGAAAAGCCTGCTTCGATTGTCGTCGTGTTCTGCATTGGCGTGTTTTTGCGTTTTGATTGTTAAATTAATAGCACAAGCTGTCAACCCATAATCGCCCGTACCGTCTATGATAAAATTGAAATCAATAACATCACTGTGATAATGATGGCGTGAGTTGTCCACAAACTGACAGTACAACATGTTCAGTTATATAAGTCAGACGTTGCTTTCCAACCTGACATTCCACAACATATTCAGTAATATCTGGTAGCCATCGCTTTCGACCCCGACATTGCACAACATATTCGATAATATCAGTGAGGCATCACTTTCGACTCCGACATTGCCTCAAAAATTTTATAGAGTATGTCCGCAGCACAAGCTGTACCGCTAATGCCATGGATTAAAAACATTGGACCTTCACCTCTGGGGTATGTCTGTTTGTCGGATTAATAAATAATTTGCTCCATCCTTCTGATTTGATATACTGTGTATGTAATGATATTTGTGGGGAACAATTGTATGTAGAACCTTATGCGTGAGGGCCACATTGCAACGGAATAATAATGAGAGATTAGGTGGGGATTTGTTGAGCTTCTTCCAATTTAAAACATTATTTTTTTTTAGGGGATGTTGCATTCCTATCACAATGCTTTTCATTCATCCTATTATGTGTTTTCAAGCAGCGTGTACGTTGCTAAGTAAGTAGTGCGAAGTTTGAAAAGTATTACCTTTACTTTAGGTTCTTCGTGTCCTTATTAATCCTTAATTTTAATTTTAATTTTTAATATGTATTATTTTGATATGTTTTATTATCTTTTAACGCAAGCAAAAAATTCTTTCAAGCTAATGTAAGATGAAATTTATTTCCATACATAAATTTTTAACCTTTTCCATTGTAAAACGAATTCAACATGCAATTGATGACGTAAGGAGTTACATTTATTTCATCACAATTCTAAGCTAGTCATCTATTTCCTCATATTTCCTAGTCGTTTGTCTCTTCCCTATCTTAGTTTAGTGTAACGCTAGGTGTGGACCTTGATTATCTTCCTCATTCAAAGGCATTGCGGCATTGGACCTCAGTTCGTAATGGGGCAACAACGTCACTCGTTTGTTCGCCGTCAGGGGGGTCGAGGGGGTGATGACAATGCCCCCGAAGCTAAAAATAGATGTAAAATTTCCTTGTAAAATATCATAATTTTGTAGTCAATCTAAGTTGTTCATTAAATGGATGATTTGACGATAGAAGTTATGTTTAATTTAGGATTTTTTGCCCTAAAAAGCAACCCCTCGCTATATATGAGGGAATTGTATTACGGCTTTGGATATGTATATTCTGAGCAAGAAAGAGAGAGGAGATTGTGTGAGAGCGAAGAGGAAATTACAGCGGACTTATTGTGGGTTGTATCTCTTCATTTTGCTAGATATTATAAATGGAATGACTCATTATTTCTCCATGGATGTAGTCCAAATTGGGTGAACCACATATATCTTTGACTCTCTTGTTTTATGCATTTTTTTGTTTGTGTTTCTACAATATTTTGTGTTTCATTGCTCCGTAATATATATTTTCTAACAACTGGTATCAGTGCCAAAGGTCTATTTGGCTAATAAAATCGCAAGAGAGAAGGGTTCGTGGTTCGAGTGGGAGTAATGGCGGAAGATGGTAGGTCTAAGGTCGAAAAAGTTAGCAGCCAAAACTACCAGCGATGGAAGATGCAAATCGAAGATTATCTCTATCAGAAATATTCGTACCTACAATTGAGCGGAAATACAAAAAAGTCGATGAGTATGACAGACACAAAATGGGATATTCTCGACAGAAAAACACTTGGAAGAATACGATTGTGCCTAGAAACATCAATAACCTTTAATATTTCGAAGGAAACGATAATAGGCGTTTAATGTCGGCTTTGGCTAAATTATATGAAAAACCCTCGGCCTCAAATAAGGTAATTCTTAGGAAGCATTTATTTAGTATGAAGATGTCAAAAGGTGGATCTATTGTTAATCATTTAAATGAATCTAATACGGTTACCAACGAGTTAAGTTCTGTAGAAGTAACTTTTGATGATGAAGTTACGGCTATGTTATTTCTATGTTTATTGCGAGAAAGTTGAATGGTTTATTTATGACCATTAATAACTCTATTTCTGGAACCAGTACTTTAAAGTTTAAGGATGTTGTCAATGAAACCATTAGTGAGGAAATGCAACGGAAAAGCTATGGTGAGACATTAGGTAATGCTTTGACTGCAGAAACTAGGGAAGGAAAAGTGGAAAGAGGAAAGAGCCCAGGATATCGTAGTAATTCAAGGTAAGGCAGATCCAAGTCTAGATCAAGGATAGTGTGATGGAAATGTGGGAAGAAAGAATACCTGAAGAAAGACTGTAAGTCTCGAAAGGGAAATAAAACGACGCGTAGTAAGAAAGCAGTCAGGCAGTGAATGTGATAGATGATATGTTGCAAGACACTTTGATTCTTTCATTAGAAAATATTATTGATTCTTGGGTGGTAGGTTCAAGGGCCTCATTCTATGCGATTCCTGATAGGAAACATTTTCATGATTATGTTGAACGAGATTTTGGATAGGTTCATTTGGGTGATGATAAGCACTATGAAATCATTAGAATGGGTAAAGTTTTCATAAAATAGCACAATGGAAACCAATGGCTATTGGAGGAGGTAAGACATGTTCTAGATCTGAAGAAAAATATAATTTCAATAGGGCATTTTGGAGGTGAAAATTGTTCAACTACTTTTACAGATAACACCTAGAAGGTCACTAAAGGAGGCTCGGTAATAACAGAAGGAGAAAAAGTTGGCATATTGTATTTATGCAATGGTATTTGTAATTTTTTTAGAGCTTTAACCTCTAGAGCATAAGATACAAAATTTTTGCATCATAAGCTCGAGCACAAGTGAGAAAGGTGATGCAGATTCTTCATTCAATAAATTTGCTGTCGGGTTTGAAGAATGTTGATTTAGAATTCTTTGAGAATTGTGTTTATGAAAAACAAAAGAGAGTGAAATTCCTAAGAGCTCAGAAGCAAAAGAAAAGAGAAAAATTAGAGCTTGTGCATACAGATGTATGGGGACATAATTAGGTGTCATGTCTAAGTGGGTCTCGCTATATTATGTTACTTTTATTCATGATATAACCAAAGAAACCTAGATTTATTATATTCGAAATAAATCTGATGTATTTGATACTTTCAAGAAATGGAAATATTTGGTTGAGAATGAGACGGGAAAAAGGTTGAAGTGTCTCAGATCAGACAATGAAGGAGAATATTGTAGCAAATAGTTTGATAAGTATTGTTTTAGAGCATGGAATTTGCAGAGAGAAGACAAATAGGAACACTACAAGAAAATGGTGTGTCAGAAAGGATGAACATGACAATCATGGAGCGTGCAAGGGGCATGAGATTTCATGCAAGATTGTTTTTATAATTTTGGCAGATGTTCCAGATATTGTTGTTTACCTAATAAACAAAAGACCATCAAGTTCCTTGGATGGTGGTATTCCATAGGAGGCATGAACAAGTAAAAATGTCAACTACTCATTTTTAAAGACTTTTGGTAGTGAAGCCTTTGTCCACATTAATAAAGAAAATAGAACAAAGTTTGAGGCAAAATCAAAGAAATGTACCTTTATTGGATATGGTGTTAATGATTTTGGTTATCACTTTTCTGATTATGAGAAACACAAAACCATTAGGAGCAAAGATGTCATACTCAATGAAAAGGTTTTGTATAAGGATGAGATGTAGGAAAAGAAATAGGGAAAAGAAAATAGAGAATACAGAGTGCTTGATGAGATCATAGATAAAATAAAGGTGTTGGAAAATCATAATGATCAATAGCCAGAATAACAACAACAGCCACAATAATAAAAGACACCTCAAACATGTGAATGTGGTATTAGAAGGTCTACTAGGATAAGTAGACCCCCTGAAGGATACTCTCCTTCATTATATTATGTATTATTGACTGATTCCGGTGAACCATAATGTTATAGAGAAGTAGTATAGGTAGAAACTAGGAAGGAGTGGGAGCTAGACATGAAAAAAGAGATGTACTGCTTGGTACATAACCAAACATGGGACTTAGCTAGGTTGCTTGTAGGTAAAACATCATTGTACAAAAAATGGGTTTACAGGTTGAAGGAATAAGATGGAGGTAGAAGAAGGCATAAATCTAGACTTGTGGTAAAGGTGTTTGCACAGAAAAAATGTATAGACTTTGATGAGATATTTTCTCTTGTTGTTAAAATGAACTCAATTAGAACTATTTTAAGTCTAGTAGCAGTAGAAGATTTTCATCTTGATCAGTTAGATGTAAATATGACCTTTCTCCATGGGGATATGGAGGAAGAGATCTATATGCAACAACCACAAGGATACAAGGTCAAAGGGAAGGAGAAGCTAGTGTGCAGGTTGAAAGACAGCCTGTATGGCTAAAAACAGGCTCCAAGGCAATGGTATCTAAAATTTGACCGGTTTATGTCTGAACAAGGCTATACTATATGTTACTCAAATCATTGTGTTCATCTCAAAAGGCGAAATGATGGAAACTATATTATATTATTATTGTATGTAGATGACATGCTTGTTACAAGGTCTAACATGCAAGAAATAAACATGCTCAAAGGAAAATTGGCAAATTCATTTGCAATGAAGGATTTGAGTGCTGCAAAACAAATCCTTGGTATCAGAATAACTAGAGATAGGTAAAATCACAAATTAGCATTGTCTCAGAGTGAGTACATGCAAAAGGTGTTGGAAAGATTTAATATGAAGAATGAAAAACCAATCACTACACCTTTGACTAGCCATTTCAAACTAAGGAGATGTGTCCCAAGACTTAGGCAGAGATGGATTATATGTCTAAAGTTCCATATGCTTCAGTAGTTGGAAGCTTAATGTATGAAATGTTCTGCAAAAGGCCTGATATTACACATGCAGTGGGAGTTGTAATAAAATACATGAATAACCCAGGAAAAGAACATTGGATGGAAATGAAGTGGATTCTCAGGTATTTCAGAGGTACCACAAATCAAGAATTATGCTTTGATGGTTCAAGCATTGGTCTACAGGGATATGTTGATGCAGATATGACAGGTGATAGAGATAACATGAGGAGCACCACAGGGTATGTATTTACTATAGGTGGAACAACTGTCAGTTGGGTTTCAAAATTGCAGAGTGTTATTGCACTCTCAATGCGGGAAGCAGAGTATGTTGCTACTACAAAAGGAAAGTAAATAAATGATTTGGTTACAAAGGTTTATGGATGAAGTCAGTAAGAAGAAGGAGCTGATCAGGGTATACAATGACAACGAGAGTTTCATTCATCTTGAAAAGAACTCAACATTTCATTCCAAGACTAAACATATATAGCTCAAGTACCACTTCATACAGTTAGTGTTGGAAGATGGACAACTGAAGCTAGAAAAGATAAACACTAGCCAGAATCATGTAGATATGTTAACAAAAGTTGTAACCAGGGAAAAGCTGAGATTCTTCTCTGTTTCAATTGGTATTCAAGTATGATGATGAAGATGAGAAACAACGAGGTCCAAAGTGGAGTCATTTTCAAGTAAATGAAGCAGTGGTGGAGTTACTATAATCAGTCTCCAAGTAAGAGATTGTTGGGTGTATGATCCGGATTTAAACAGGAACGTAACAAATTACAGAGATAACCATAAACATAGAGATGCAGTGGAAATAATACTTCATTACATTAATGTAAAATACTGAAATATGCTTATAAACAAAAATGGAAATAAACCAGCTAGGGCGATGGTAGATTATCTCTGAGAAGAGATGTGGTGGCTACATGCCTCTAAACTGTGTTACAATGAGGCTCAAAGGCCTATTTATTGTTGAGAAACAATAGAAAACCCTAAACATCCAAAAACCTAACCCTAGAAGTTGAAACGCCAAACTGTGGGCCCCGTTTGGGTAAATTGGTACATCAACTTCTCGGGGTCATAACTTTGGCATATGATCTCCATTTTACGTGCACAATATCTTGTTAGAAAAATCTATCCGAGAACTACAACTTTGAGAAGAGAAACATCGGTCCATGAACCCATGTTGCTCCCAGTTTTCCCAAAAAACGTCGTTTAGGGCCTCAAAATGGCTCCAGAAGTTCAGGGCACGAAAAACTGCTAAAAATAGTAAATTGTGCTACAATTAAGGAAACTGAAAAGCTAAAGGAAACAATGGTGGTGGTCCAAGTGGACTTGGTGGGTGGCCACCAATATCCACCTAGATCATTCCTCCCCCCTTAGGAAGCAATGGTCCCCCTTGTGTTGAGCTCCTCCATGAGATGAGGAAACTTCTGCTGAACTTGGTCCCTAGTGAGCCACTTGCCTTGGTGAAGGAGTTGGCCTACTTTGACAACTTGATACAGTTGGATATTTTTCTTGCGAGTGTGCTTGATCTGTGTGTCCATGATTCGATCAGTTGCGGCTTTTTCCATGTAATCTGGAATTAACTCTGTGGGTGTGAGTTGTTCTGCAATGTCGGATGTGTCTAGTAATGGTTGAAAGTATGGCCAAAGGCAATCCACATTGAACACTTGGTGTAGGCAAAGGAATTGAGGAATGTTGAGCTCAAATGAACTATCTTCCATATCCTTGGTAATGGTGTAAGGACCATATTCAATTGGTCTAAGTTTCCAATAGGCTCTGGTAAGGCGTTCCTTTTGCAAATGCAACCAAACTTTGTCGCCCACCTGAAACTTGTGTGGCACCCACTGTTGATCATGTTGCTGCTTGTACTTGGCATTTGATTTCTCCAAAATGCCATGGACCTACTGGCGAATATGTTGGATGTGCTCAATAAAATTGTTTGCCTTATCTGTTTCAGACTGGACATGAGCTGAATCTATGTGAGTAGCTGCAAATGGCATGGCCACATCAATGGGACATAGTGGCTAGAATCCCAAGCCCACCTGAAAAGGGTTGTGGCCAATAGAGTTGTGGAGAGCCTGATTGTAGTTGTGCTTAACATAGGGGAGGCTCTCGTCCCATGTGCGTGGATGCTTTGAGTTGTACATGCGCAAAATGTGTAAAATCATCCTGTTCACAACCTCTATTTGGCCATTAGTTTGAGGATAGAAGGCTGTGGACTTAGTGAGTTTGGTGTCCAGCATTGACCAGAGACTCGATGAAAATGTACCAAGGAAACTATTGTCCTGATCTGAGATGATAGACTGTGGGGTCCCAAAGTGTACCCACACTCGTTCAAAGAAGAGTTCAGCAGTGGCTTCTGTTGTGATATTCTTCTTGCAGGCTGCCATAATGGCCATCTTCGAGAACTTGTCGATGACCACAAAAACACAGTCGTTTCAATGCTTAGTGGAAGGAAGGCCTGACATGTAATCCATGGAGATGGATTCCCAAGGTTGACTAGGGGTAGGCAGTGTGGTATAGAGGCCTTGCTTCTTGATGGTCGGTTTAGAAATGGCATAGGTAGTGCATGATCTGATGTACTTCTCGACAACCTATCGAAGATTCGGCCAATAGAAATACTTCTTTAGTATTTCCACTGTTTTCTCAACCCCGAAATGCCCAACAGCCCAACTGTAGTGTGCTTCCCAAATCATCTAGGCACGCTCGCTTGAAGGAACACAAAGGTGACCCATGTGGCATAACAGGGCATCCTGGAGGTAAAAATCTAGAACATGCTGACCCTCTAATAGTGTCTGGTATGTGTGGCCGAATTTTGGGTTGCTTTTGTAGAGAAGTGGCTAATTAGAAGTCTCGTGCCCACAGGAGTTGAGCATAGTGGTTAACACCATGATCGGTGGTCGACTGAGGAAATCTGCAACATTTTTGGTGCTTCCCTTCTTATACTTGATATTCAAATGGAACTGTTCCAGGTATGTGGACCACTTCTGATGGCGATCATTCAACAATTTCCCTTGGGTCTGTATGAACTACAAGGATCGGTGGTTTGTGTTGATGACCGTTTCCTTCCCCAAAATGTAATGCTTCCATTGTCGGCAGGCCTGCACAATGGAATACATCTTTTTGTCATAAGTGGGATACATTCGGGCTGTGTCTAAAAGTGTCTCAGTGTGATATGCCACTAGATGCCCATGTTGAGTAAGGACTGCCCGAATAGCATAGTTAGAGGCATCTATCTCAACCTCAAATGGTTGTTGCAATTCTAGTAATGTGAGCACTGGTGATGAGCAGAGGCGATATTTTAACTCTGTGAATGCCTTCTGTTGGGATTCAGACCAAAAGAATTTTGCTTTCGCTCCTCCCTTGGTGACTTGACTCAAGGGCCAAGTGATATGAGAAAATCTCAACACGAACTTGCCGTAGAAGTTGACAAGACCTAGAAAGCTTTAGAGCTCTGTCAGAGTGGTTGGAGATGGCCAATCCCAAATGACTTGGATCTTGGTTGGATCCGCATGCACC
Source organism: Pinus tabuliformis (assembly GCA_031772625.1). NCBI lineage: Eukaryota > Viridiplantae > Streptophyta > Pinopsida > Pinales > Pinaceae > Pinus > Pinus tabuliformis. The sequence goes on along the minus strand of CM062818.1, from coordinate 1,439,964,185 downwards.
CCTTGTTCATCAATAATGTATCCCAGATATTGAACCCGGGTCACGCTAAAAGTGCATTTCTCCAAATTGAAACATAACTTGTGTTGCCACAGTGTTTGGAGAACCTATCGGATGTGTTGGAGGTGCTCTTCCCATCTCTGGCTGAAGATCAACATGTCATCCAAGTATACCACTACAAATGAGTTGGTGAATGGCCACAAGATGTCATCCATTAGCCTCATGAAGGTTGCGGGAGCATTCGTCAATCCGAAAAAACATAACCAACCATTTGAAAAGGCCCTCCTTGGATTTCAATGCAGTCTTCCACACATCGGAGGGTTCGATTAGTACTTGGGGATATCCTGACTTCAAATTCATCTTGCTAAAATATTTTTCCCCCTTCAGTTGGTCCAAGAGGTCATCAATCCTTGGGATCGGGTACCTATTATGGACAGTGATCTTGTTCAACGCCCAATAGTCAATACAGAGTCTCCAAGTCCCATCCTTCTTCTATATCAACACGATCAAGCTCCCACAGGGTGATGAACTCGGACGGATGTGACCTTTCTACAGCAGCTCCTGTATCTGCCTCTTGATTTCATCGTTCTCTAGAACAGAGCACCGATAGATTGGTCCATTGGGCAGAGGTGCACCTGGGGTCAGATCGATGGAGTGCTTGACCTGACAGTGCAGGGTAACCCCGGTGGGGGAGTTGAAGATGTCCTTGTACTCCTCCACGACCTTGTCCATCTATAATTATCGTGTGGAGAGGTCTTGTCTAGAGGTCATGGCCACCTTTTTCTTCTTTCCTTAAGGGCATGTCATGAGGAAAACAAATTTCCCAGTTTTGGAAATGAGCTTACTGCATTGTTTTGCAGTAACCAAAGAGATGGCGGTAGGCGCTGTTACCTCCAGTATCATGTACAATTTATTTCCAAAAGTAACAATGACAGCACGACGCCTTGATTCATACATAGCATGTCTCTTCCACAAGTATGGTTGTCCTAATAATACATCACAAACTTCAATGGGAGCAATGTCACACAATACCTCATCCATGAAGGGCTTCATGTTGTATGGAAGGTGACACTGTTGGCTCACACGAAGATCCCGTCCTTGGTGAAGCCACCCGATGGTGTATGGTTGTGGATGCGTTGTGGTGGGTAAGCTCAGTTACTTCACGACCTCTGTTGAAATGAGGTTCTTTTGGCTCCCACTGTTGACAATGAACTGTAGCAAGGAGTCCTTTACCCACAACTGGGAGTGGAAGAGATGATCCTCCTCCTTTGGATCTTCGGGTTCCTCCTTCTGGATCTTTATGGTGGCAAAAATGGCATTGGGCTCTGCATCGATAATCCGCTTCCCTTTGTCATTCCTCTTCTTGGGTTCTAACTCAGAGTCAGAACATGCATCTAATTCTGAAACCTTTAGCTTGACCACCATTGACTGCTTGGCCCAACACTCACTTGTGTTGTGAGTGGAGCTCTTATGGAACTCACACCACTTTCCCGTGTGCTTCTTTGGCTTCACAGTGCAATTCTTTTCTTGTAGCTTTGGTAGGCTCTCTAGGGCCACATCGTCTTGGCTTTGTCCTTTGTTCTGTAGTTTGGGTGCACCTTTCCCTTGCTTCATATTTGCAAATCCAAAGTCTCGCTTCTTCTGTTTAAACTTCTGCTTGACCTTGATGGCATATCGATATGTCATGTCGAGGGAGGAGATGTTTAGGAATTCTATTTCTTCCTAGATATACTTGTGCAGGCAGCCACGGTATTTGAGTATCAAATGCTGCTCCAAATCCTTGATACCCAACTTTGTGCGAAGGGTATGGAAAATATTGGTAAACTCTGGCACTTCTTGGTCCCTTCCCTGCCACAGCATCGTCCACTTTGTGTATTGATCCTCATAGCTTTTGACATGGTAGTACTGCTACTTGATGGCATACCGGAATGAATTCCAAGTGGGTGCGGCTGAAAACAATGAGCCTGTACTTTCATCCTCCTACTCGTAGTAGGTTTCCCACCAGTCGTTAACGTGGGGGGCTACTTTGAGAAGAGTGAAAATAATTTTTTCCCGACTGGAAAAATCATGAACAGAAAAATAACCCTCTAGCATATTTAACCATTTATTGACGGCATCTGCATCTATCTGACCCTCAAATATGGGAATTTCAAGATTAACTTGTACCTTAAATGGTGTGGCGTTTCCAGAGTAGCTGTTGGAAGCTGATGCATCACCCCTGGGTAGTTGCTAAAGGATCTGGGAAAAGTTGTCCATCATTGCGTTACATTGTCGCTCGAGGGCTTCTTCAAGCAAGATTTTGATAGGATCTCCTACCCCCTCATCTTTCTTTTCATCCGCCATGGGAAGCCATCAGGATTTGCGAGGCTGGTCTTGCAAAGGTTTGACTATTTCAAGCCCTAACTCCTTATATCCCGACCTCGTTCGGGATATGCAAAGAAAAACAGAGAAAAAGCAGACTGCTCTGATACCACTAATCCAAATTTAAACAGGAACATAACAAATTACAGAGATAACCAGAAACACAGAGATGCAATGGAAATAATACTTCATTTCATTAATGTAAAATACTGAAATATGTTTACAAACAGAAACAGAAATAAATCAGCTAATGTGATGGTAGCATATCTATGAGAAGAGATGTGGTGGCTAAATGCCTCTGAACTATGTTACAATGAGGCTCGAAGGCCTATTTATTGTTGAGAAATAATGGAAAACCTAAACATCCAAAAACCTAACCCTAGAAGATGAAACACCAAATTGTTGGCCCTATTTGGGTAAATTGGTACATCAACTTCCCGAGGTCGTAACTTTGGCATACGATCTTCATTTGATTCGCACAATATCTTATCAGGAAGATCTATCTGAGAACTACAACTTTAGGAAGAGCAACATTGGTCCATGTACCCCTGTTACCCCCAATTTTCCCAAAAAATGTTGTTTAGGGCCTCAAAACGACTCCGGAAGTTCAGGACCCAAAGAACTACTAAAAATAGTAAATTGTGCTACAATTAAGGAAACCATATAGCTGAAAGAAACAATGGTGGGGGTCCAAGTGGACTTGGTGGGTGGCCACCAATATCCATCTGGATTAGTGTGGAGCTTGATTATCTTCTTTATTCAGAGGTATCACCACATTGGACCCCAGTTCATAATTAAAAATAGATGTAAAATTGCCTGTAAACTGTTGTAATTTCGTAGTCAATCTGGGTTGTTCATTAGGCAGATGATACGACTGTAGAAGTTATGTTTAATTTAGGGTGTTTTCCCCTAGAAGGAAACCCCTCGCTATATATGAGGGAATTGTATTGCGGTTGTGGATGTATTATGAGAAAGAAAGAGAGAGGAGATTGTGTGAGAGCGAAGAAAAAATTACAATGGATCTGTTGTAGGTTGTATCTCCTTATTTTGTTGGATAATATAGAGGGAAGGACTGGGTATTTCTCCATGGAAGTAGCCCAAATTGGGTGAACCATGTATATATGTGTCTCTCTTGTTTTATGAATTTTTTGTGTTTGTATTTCTGTAATAATTTGTGTGTTCCATTGCTCTATAATATATAATTTTCTAACATGTGCAAAGTAAGGAAAACCTCTAAAGGGATTTGTCTCTTCCACATCTCAGTGGAGTCTAGGAAATAAATTAGAAACCTAAAGGGCCTTGTCACTTCTCCATATTAGTCATGGATAGGAAATCTACCTTCCCTAGATGAGAAAGAAAGCACAAGCTTGTGAAGGGCTTTGTCTCTTCCCCATAGTAGGTGTGCATGAAATTTCTAGTGACCTATCTTGTTATATTCTTAGATAACATATGCTTATTAGGATATCTTTTTTCTTAGATAACATACTTTTATTTCTAGTTTTCTATCTTGTTGTATTCTTAGATAATACTTTCATATTCGACACCTCCTATGCCTTACTACCATAGCCTGAGAATCCAAAAAGTTGTGACATTTGTACAAAGTGTTCAAGATAATATGGACTATGATGATAATGGTTATGGCTACCTATGACTAGAGGAAAAGGCAGAGAAGTTTTCAAATTCAAGGCAAGCATATATCAAAATCTTAGCTTAAATGAAAATGGAGCATTCCAAAACCTACCTTTCAACAGAAAGATGAAACTTGATAGCAATTTGTACTTGAGAACTAAATGGTTTTGTTCACGACAATTCTAATGGTTGAATTATGGTACATATGTTGCTATATAATATTACATAAAGAGTGTATAGATGTGAATAGTATATAGCCTAGTATTTAGAGATCCATGAATTTCTACACTAGCTATCTAAATGGCTCATTGATGGTGAAATGGATCACTTGTAAAGCTTGTGACAAGAATTACCTATTTCCCATATTGGTCGGCTACAAGGAATGTTGCTTCCATATCTGCAAAAGTAAATGCATAATTCCCCCTAGATTATTGTGCTCAACCTAACATGGTTATTCTTGAGATTTGCAATTAATTTCTTGATACTTGTTCTAGGTCCCCTTGATACTCGTTATGGGTTCCCCTACACCTTCAATCCACCTCCTTCCTAATTAATCTCACTAATATTTTTTCTAACTTCCTTGATAATCATTATGGATTCCCTTCCACCTTCAGTCCACCTCTTTTTGGCGAAAGGTCTAAGTGCATATTTTATTTAATTGAAATTGAAATAAGAGGGGATCCTAGTTGAAGAGGTTTCCTTCCAAGAAAATATAAAGGTATGGATGCAAGTGAATATGGAACTCAATATGGGACTTAAATCATAAAATCATATATATTTTGAATAAGTAGATATAGGGATGCTAGTATGGAAATCAGATTTGGAACTACATGAAGGGAAGATGATATGTTAAAGGATCATAAGGGAGGTAGTGTCTCTTGAATTGAAAGGGATATCACTTTTTCTTTAGTAACTAGAAATATGGAGAAAGTAAAGAGATGAAAAAAAGACCTTGAGAATTGACACCCTACCCTAGAGGTAAAATCACTATATAACATGTGTAAATAGACTATGAAGAGGCTTGATCCCATGCCCTTTAGCCCCATTCAATCCAATCTGATCAATAGGATAAAATTTATTAGAGATATCTACCCCAGACTCCTCTCTCCACTTCCACTTGAACTTGAAATATTTAGTGAATATATCTCATAAGCTTTACTTTCCTTGCTTAAGGAGAAACCAAACATGGGAGACTGTGGTTGGATCTTAAATCTTAGATTCCTTTTCAGCAATTTTATTACTACTCACCCCCTTCTTTTAAACTCTTTTCTTCTTAATGAGATATCAACTAAGTGAGTTGGGGATAAATTTATACATGTAACCTACCTAACTGAAAGGACCATGTAATTACAAAACAATGTGCACCAACCATTATTATATATTCTTAATGAGTAGCCTTTTCTAATTTTCCATCTTTGCGAAGTGATAAAAAATAACCCATTGCTTAAGTGACATAAAAAGAATGAGTGGATGCTATGAGTCCCAAAGACCTTGCATTATTAACATTTAAATAGTACATGGTTTACACGTGTCGATATTGTAGTTAACTTTTTCAGTAAGAAATAATAAAAAAATATTTCAAATAAACAAATCGTGAAAACAAATTAATTCTTAAATTTGCATCTATCGTATGGGTGACCCAATTATGGCAAGACTGGAATTAATCCCCATGAAAATTTCAAAATTAGGCATAAAGAAATAGAAAATGAATGATATGGAAAATGAAAAGATTAAACTTCCATATATGAGGTAGCCTCTAAATAACCATCCTAATAATATGGGTGGGGTGTCTAACTTTTTTTGTAAGCCTACATATTATAGATAGCCAAGCTGAGCTTCATTACATCATAGAAAGTAACTCGAGATGAAGCACTATTGATTTGTATATTTTCTTGGACTATCAATTTTTTAAAGATCCCATTGAATTTTAAAATGGATTACGTGCCACAGATTCATGAACTATTTTGAAAACTTTTTGATTCATAATGAGGTCCCACTTTCAATGGTTTGGGAGTCGGAAAAAAGGCACGTCTCCAAGAAAAATATGGGTTGATATCCCTCAACAACCATGGAATTTGTAACAAAACCAAATGATATCTCCTCATCACAATTGTCCTAGGAATTAGAAAAATATTTACAATTAACCTACCCAACAGTTACATGGACTTAGGATTATTTTAATCCATAATAAAAATAAAAAATTAAATAAAATTTCTCCGATATGATTGAAAAAACATGTATCGTCCCTTTACTATGTTTTAAGTTATAGTTGATTTTCATAGTGGCTTGGACTTGCCTTGAGATAAACTTTTGGTTGATCCAGATTTGGAGAGCACCTTGATTAATGAAGTCCTATCTTTCATGTCGTTGGTTCATTTGAATAGGGAATCAAAATTCATCGCAGGTTTGTGGCCCTGTGGTAGTTTTCTTTACATGAATTTCCATTGTGGAAGAGAGGATAATGTGTGGCTATACCCGCATGGTTGGTGCACCCATCTCACTTTTTCTTCACTCATAGTGTCCATGTGTCAAATTTGAAGCTATCAACTCCATTCTAGTTATAGGTAAGGTAAGAACTCGACCCCTGGGCTTATGGTTGTCTACTCCACTCACTTGCTATCCCATTTTTCCTTATTGCATAAATGTAGTCACATTTCCATTATCATATCGAACAAGATACGGGTTCAATGGTTCACCCCCATATTGTTCCTCTTGCATGGTTACCTTTGCATGATTTTTCCTCTAGACCTGTGGATCTTAGGCTACTAAGTTTCTATTGCTAATAAGTTCAGGGTTTCATTGAAATGACTCCAATTTGGGATTCAACGTAAGTAATTTAAATGGGTTAATATATTGTTGAAATCATCCTAACCCTAAGTGTTTTTTTTTTTTTTTTAATAATAATGTTGATGAGCATAAACTCGTAAATTTTAATTACTATATTTCATATTCATATAAATTTTTTAATTTTGATATGAGGACCTAAAGTTCAATTTCAACACACTGTTTTCATAGTTATAGTGAATATAAAATTAATAGTATCCATGTTATGGTTTTGATCTTTAGGAAGAGAAAGTAGTTATGCTTAAATGCCATGTCTATATGTGGTTTATTAAGGGTTAATTGCAATTTTCTTTTTTCACTCAAATTGAAGTGCAATTCACCTTCTTTAAGTACTTTTTAAGTTTCGGGTCAATAGATGGTTTACTTAACAATGTTTTATGTTGTTTATAATATTATTTAATGATTAATTCTTTATATTAAATTTATTTTTCTCATTAATAGTCAATAGCTCACACCCTTGTTATTTCTTTTTTTCCATTGTAAGGTTCTTCTTGCTTAAAATATTTGATCTGTAAATAATTTTGGTTAGAAGCTTTATATTCTCTAATTCCCACATTTTCACAATTAGATTGTAACAACCCCTGGTTCATTTTCCTTGTAAATAAAATAAAACCAAGGTCATGGGACATGTATTCCAAGTTGAATTTTGTGTAAACATTATAGTGGGAATCACTTGTGACTACTTAATTCCTATGAAAATTAGAAAATGAAAGAGGAAATAATTGACATTCAATTATGAAAATAAAAGAAAATAGGAGAAAAGGAAGGTGAAGAGACACAAATACACATGCAAGGGAAATTAGAGGAAAAATAAAGGAAAATCAAGAAAAATGGGACATTAATAAAAAGGCATTAGAGAATCAGTCCAGAACTTTTGGGTAATTTACAACTTTTGATAGTTTTAGGTTGAGCTCTCATTTCATTCTCTCACTCATCCAATCTTGCACACTTAAAGCATTCTTGCAGTGTTCTTGGAGCACTCTAGCATTCACTTGGATTGGAGAAAGAAATAAAAGGAAAGAAAGGGAGTGCAAGGGAAAAGATGGATCAATAGCTACAACAGGTATACTTTCCAAGTAACAAGTTGCATGTGTGATTTCCTTTTTGATATTTGGATGCATGGTATATGCATGTGGTTCCTTGGTTATGTGTTATCATTGACATCGAGATTTGTCTGAATTGACAGTGATTTCAAAATTTCCTTTCCATTTCATGTATATCCATGGTGTTGTGGGTTTCCCACATTTTTTTTATTGGTGCTAAGGTTCCCTATGGTTTTGGTTTGGAACAAACGCTCTGGATTCCTAAAATATCATAGGTTGAGTTACTAGTTCCTAGAGCATGTAAGTTGGGATAAATTCTTTGGAGCCTTCTAGGTTGAGCTACTTGTCCCTGGAGATGTGGGTTGTAAAAAATAATCTAAAGATTTGAATTAGTTGTGGGTTTAGTTACTAGTTCATGGAGCCATGGAAAACTTGGGTAAAGACCGATATTGTTGACGTTAGTGATTTTTGGACCGCATAGATGAGATCACTATGGTTGAGGGTTGAGGTGGGTTTGCCTCTAGAAAGCCTTGGTTGGTTTTGTTTTGTTTTAACCCTTACAATCCCAAATTCATCCTTGGAATATAGCATAGGGGTGATTGGATAAAAGAGATATTTGGCTCATCCCAATCTATGGTCGGGTGGTATGTGGAAGTCCCTGACTTGATTGACATTTTCATATGTTAATATGAGTTATTTTTATGTTGTAATATATAGGAACTTGTACTAGTTATCATGTGGATATTATGGTTGATTTGTTATGTTCTCTATTCTGGTTATACGCTGGTTATATACCTAGTTATATGATGTGCTCCAGGTATGGCTCTTGTTCATGATTTATTAAGTTACTAGATGGTTGATGAATGCATGGACTAATAAGTATTATTACAACCAGTTAGAGAAGGTTTGGAGCCTTCTTGGTGATTCTCAGATGAAATGAAGAAGTTTATGATCATATATGCATTCATGACTTGTATTTTTCATGTTTACCATATGTTTAACGAAATGTTTGTTGTGTACTAGGAATGCCCTGGTCAAGATCTAGTTAAATATTGAATTTTTGGCATTGTTGTCATAATTATCATGATTTTGGAAAGTTACAGTCAGTTATGCGTAATGGTCTAGAAGCTTTCCTGAAAAAATGGCATAGATATCGCGACTGCATGCACTTAACTTAGAAATTTGGGTTATAATCGTATGCATACATGCTTATGGGTGTAGTTCGAGCCTCATAATTTCACTCACATAATGTCAAGGGTGTGTTTGGGGTGTAAACCTAGTGAAAATGAGTTCAAGCTTAGGGATTGATCAGCTGGGGTGGTTTGTAGGCTCCTGCGTGATCTGTAATCCCTATGGGATGTCATATTTTTTGTCATTTTGTCTACCACATTTCAATAACTCGTACATGGAATTTAGGTCATACCATAGTGATGCTCATCTCATGTTTACCCTGGAGAGCTTGTAAAAGTAGATAGATGTGAGAGGGGTGGTTACATATTGGTATCAGAGCTCAGGGTCAAACACTTGGACTGGATGGGCTAGATTTCATTATTATAAATGCATATTAGTTGTCAATGTGTTTTATGTGCATGGATTGTGATGTTATGGTTATCATGCATAGTAGATCAAACATGAATCATGGTGGTAATTATTGTAGTTTGTGTCATATTGATGATGTTGGTGTGTTATGAGGTTGAGATGTTGATATGTTGGTGTCATCATGTATATATTATGCTGATTTGGATTGTTTGTGCAGATGAGATAACCTTCCCTAAACTTCACAAAGGTATGATTTTGATTATGTCTATATTTGGTTTATATAACATGAAATGTTTGCAGGAGATAGAAGATCATAAATGACAAGCATAATGGTGGATTACAATTCACGTGATTCTCCTTACATATCAGTTGACTAGCAAGGATATGAGTATTCTCTTGATATAGAATATACATTAAGAATTTTGGAGGCATAGATCATAAGTTGCAAGGAAGGTAATAACAGGTTGATTGTGTCATAGGAAAGACTTTCCAAAGCTTAAGAAAAGAAAGCAGAAATTAATGTGGTGATCCTTTAGAGTCTTTGAGATTTGTAGAAGAAAGGATGACTGAAGATCAGTCATGGATAGAAGGAAAATACTAATGTGGCACATCGTAGCAAGTCTTGATAAGGATATAGGTTGGACAAGGATGATACAGTCAGAGGTGGAAAATGGTTGGATACACTTGGCAGAAGAGGTAGTGTTAATTGATTCTATTCTAGTTTCAATTCTAGGAGACATCATTGTCACTACTGCCAGTGTCCTTATAGTAGAAGTGAGAAGAAATATTTTCTAGAGTAGTTCAAGAAATACAAACCTCCTAATTTTGATGGGGATGTGAAGAAACCAGAATATGCAGAAGCACGGATACTTGCGAGGAAGAATTTATTTAGATTGAATGATTATTCTCAAAATATGAAATCCAAGATAGTGATCTCCAGTCTAAAGGGTAGAACATATATGTAGTGAGAATATGTTAAGTGTGTCACACACATTAGGATAGAGGATTTGAGTTTCCATGAGTTTAAAAGACTCTTCAAGAAGAAGTACTTGTTCGAGAGATACTATGATTGAAAGGCCAAGGAATTTTATGAGTTGAAGTTGGGTTTTATGATGTATCAAGAGTACAAGAATAAGTTTCTGGAGTTTTTGAGGTGTGTTCCATATCGTAAGGATGAGAAGGCAAAGGTCTAAAGGTTCATTAATGGGTTTCCTTTAACATTTAAAGATTGGATTGAGTATGATGATCCTCGGTCATTGGAGGAAGTCTTCAAGAGGATGAAGCATTACTATGAGAAGTCCAAGCACAAGTCTGCTTCTAAGTGAGATTGGAGATTTAATGATAAGACTAAAATAAAGTGGACTAAGAAGTGAGGAAGTCCTCAAGATGCAGGTGATAAGACGAACTTGGCACCTTATAAGAAGTTCAATGTAGTTAACGAAGGACATGGATTTCAGTTTGAAGACTAGAATAAGGGTGATGGAAGGAAGCCTTGGTAGTGTTTAACGTATGGTGGAGAACATCATTGAGATATTTTCCGTCACACCAAGGTGGCAGACCTCAAATTTATAGTGCTCACGAGGCACATACAGTTGGAGATGTTGGGCAGAGTATTCCTCGAATTAATGAAGTGGTGGATAATAGGTAGGTTGATCATTAGGCATCCAATATTGAGATGGAAGGTAAGATGTTTGATGAAATTGTTTCAATTTTGATTGATCTTGGATCTGATTATAGTTATATCAATACTGACCTGGTGGAAAAGTGTTTCTTGAATAAAGAAGTTCATGTAGACTATTGGTCAATGTTGTTGGCTACAGGGACCAAGAGAAGAGTCGATGATTAGTTAATATCATATGCATTTGAGCTAAAAGCTATTCCTACATTAGCACATCTAAATATGCTTCCTTTGGGATCATTTACTATTCTTTATTGGTTTTTCATCCACATGACTATGGTAGATTGCTATGACAAGGGTGTTGAGTTCTTGGATGATGACGGGGAAAGGAGAATCTTGTAGGGAATGTTGAATCCTACATCAGTGAGAATGGTTATAGTTATGCAGGAAAAGTACAGTTATAAAAAGGAATGTGCATTTTTGGTAGCTCGTAGTTCTAGTGACAAAGGGAAGGTTGTTGAGGATGATGAATCGTTGAAGAGGTATCTTATTTTGTATCAGTTTCAATATGTTTCATGTATAGATTTCAAGGTTTCCTCCTCATACAAAGGTGGAATTTTTTACTAAGTTGATTCCAAGAGTAGCATCAACATATAAGGCACCCTACGGGATGAGCACTCCAGAGTTGGTGGAATTGAAGCTGCAATTTAAGGAAATGATTCGTAAGGGATACATAAGTCCATGTGTATCACCTTGGGATGCACCAATATTGTTTGTAAAGAAGGAAGATACTCTCATATTGTGCATTTATTATAGGGCATTGAGAAAAGGTGACTATCAAGAACATGTATCCATCACCGTAGATAGATGAATTTTTTGACTAGTTGAAGGGAACAGTAATATTCTCGAAGATCGATTTAAGATCAGGATATAATAAGGTGTGCATCAAAGAAGAAGATATATACAAGGCTGAATTCTAGACCAGGTATGGGAATTATGAGTTTTTGGTGGTTCCTTTTGTTCGTACCAATGCTCCAACTATTTTCATGTGTTTGGTGAATAGTGTGTTGCATCCTTAGATAAGTTTGTGATAGTATTTATTGATGCTATGTCGATATACTCTAAGAATGAGGAAGAGAAGAAAGAGCACCTAGAAACAATGTTGATATTGTGGAGAGAACATCAGTTGTATGCCAATATTAGGAAGTGTAGTTACTTTCAATCTCAGATTCACTACTTGGGACATGGTGTTTCCAAGGAGGGGATAGTAATGGATCTGGAAAAGATCAAAGTTATCATGGAGTGCCTAGCTCCGAGGAATGTGGATGAGATCATATCATTCATGGGACTAGTAGGTTATTATAGAAGGTTCATTAGGAACTTCTCATGGATTTCCTATCCTATCACATCGTTGCATAGAAAAGGGAAAAAATTTGAATGGAAAAAGAAGTCTGCAACTAGTTTTGAGTAGTTGAAGCAATTTGTTACAAATGATCTAGTGTTGATGACTGCAGATCCTAATAAGGAGCTTTTGGCTTATATGGATTCTTGCAAGGAAGGAATTAGTGGATTCCTGATGCAATAAGGGCAGGTGGTATGTTATGATTCAAGGAATTTGAATGAGACTGAGAAGAACTATGTGACCCATTATCTTGAGTTGGAATTTATCAATCATGCATTGAAGATGTGGAGACATTATCTTCTTGGTAGGAGGCTTGTTCTGATGAGTGATCATAGTGGGCTTAAGTAATTATTTGACCAACCCAACCTGAATGCCAGGTAAGTTTGATGGTTGGATACCCTCAATGATATTGAATTTTAGATTAGATACATCAAGGGAAAGGAAAACAAGGTTTTAGTTGCTCTCAGTACGAGAGTCCAAGTGAATCACATTTTATATGTGATTTTTTATGAGACAAGTTTGTAGGAGCAAATCTTACATACAGGGAAGCATGATGAGAGGTATTAGTAACTGAAACAGAAATTGCATAAGTAGGGTGAAGGTGATAGGGATGAGGAGTATCACCTCACAATAAATGGCCCAGTTAGATTCAGGAACAAGAATTATTTGTTAGATAGAAGTGAGCTCAAGAAGCTTACCTTGAGGCAATTTCATGTCAAGTCATATTCAGGTCACCCAGGATACCGGAAGACCTTGACAACTATTAATAAGTTTTATCATTGGATGAACATGAAGAAATAAGCAGTTGAGATTGTTGCAAGATGTTTGGACTATCAATAGGTGAAATAAAAGCGTAAGCATCCAACTAGTTTGTTGTAGCCCAATCTGATTCCAAAATGGAAATGGGAGGTTATTTCCATGCACTTCATTATAGGTTTTCCAAGGACATTGAGATAGCATGATTCCATCATTGTGTGATTGACAACTTGAGTAAGGTAGCTTAATTCATTGCATTGAAATCAAGTAATTTAGCTACTGAGCTAACTCATATATTCATTAAAGATATTGTGAGGTTGCATGGTGTTCCCAAGAAGATTATATCGGACAAAGATGCCAAGTTCACTTCCAAGTTTTGGAAATATTTTTTCATGGGTTTGTGGAAAAAGTTACCCTTTGGTACAACTTATCATCCATAGATAGATCGAAAAACAAAGAGGGTTAATAGGATTATTGAGGATATGTTGAGGATGTATGTCATGCAATAGTAGGGGAAGTGGGATGAATATCTTCCACTAGTGGAGATTGCGTATAATAGTAGGTACCATGAATCCTTGAGGATGAGTGTGTTTAAGGCTCTCCATGGGCAGAGGTGTAATACTCCTATGAGTTGGAGTGATTCAGTGAACAAGATGTTGATTGGACCAGATATGTTGGCAGAGATGGAGAAGGAGATGGATTTTATTAGAAGGAATTTGAAGGGAGTGCAAGACAAGAAGAAGAGTTGTGTAGATCATCATAGAGCATTCAAGGAGTTTCAAGTTAGGGAGCATGTGTACTTGTGAGTCAAGCCCAAGAGGAGCTCCTTGAGGACTGGATTATGTGCCAAGCTGGCATCTCTGTATTGTGGGTTTTTTGAGATCCTTGAGAGGATTTAACTGGTGGCCTATCAACTTGCACCACTGCCAACGGTGAAAGTCCATGATGTTTTCCATGTTTCATTACTTAAGAATTATGTCCAAGATATTGACCATGTGATTGATTGGTCTGTATTGGAATGGAACCATAGGGAGAATTTCATCCATAACCTCAGTGCATTTTGCAGTGAAAACAACTCATGCTCCAAAACTGGCCAATTGAGCAAGTTAAAGTGTAGTGGAAGAAATTTGGGCCTCATGAAGCTACATGGGAGATGATTGATTACATGCAGACTATGTATCCTTATTTATTTTTTGTTTGAGCATATGTGTTTGGTTTATTTTTTTTGTTTTATATTTATATATGCGTGTGTATTGTATAAAATATAATAAGTTGTGTTATAAAGCTCCAATAAGTGATATGTTGTAAATATTGCATCAAGATATTATAAAGCTCAAATAAAAAGTATGGTTTTGATGGTTTCAGTATTTTGGTATGATGTAAATTTTGCATTGATTTTTGTTATAAATATCCACGTGGAACATATTTTGTTGGTTATAAACATCATTGAACACTGAGGACAGTGTTCCCCCAAGGGGCAGGTGTTGGTAACAAGCCCTAATTGATTTTCCATGTAAATAAAATAAGACCAAGGTCACGGGCAATGTATTCCAAGATGAATGTTAGGAAAACATTATAGTGGGCATCACTTCTGACTAATTAATGGAGATGAAAATTTGAAAAGGTATTGGAAAAGGAAATAATCAATAATTGGCATTTAATTATGAAAATGAAGGAAGATAGAAGAAAAGGAAGGTGAAGAGACACAAATATGCATGTAAGGGAAACTAGAGGAAAATTAAAGGAAATTGAAGAAAAATGAGACATCAATAATAAAAAGGAATTAGAGAATAAGTTCACAACTTTTGGGTCATTTACATATTTTGACAGTTTTGAGTTGAGCTCTCCATTCATTCTTTCTCTCATATATGCTTGCACACTTACGGAATTCTTGGAGCATGCTTGGAACACTCTTGTATTCACATGGATCAACAACTAAAACAACAATACTTTGCAGGTAAGAGGTTGTATGTATGATTTCCTTGTTGATATTTTGACGCATGGTACATGAATATGGTTCCTTGGTTATACGTTGTCATTGGCATGTAAATTTTCCTGGATTGATAGTGGCTTTATCCTTTCCTTGCCATTTTCTAGATAGTCGTGGTGTTGTGGTTTTCCAACTTATTTTTCTGATTGGTTCTGAGGTTCCCTACGGTTATTGGTTGGAACTGTTGGAAAGAAAATTTTACTTTAAATTGACTCGGGGATCGAACGAGGGTGCCAACAAAAATCCCATGTAGTCTAGCACTTCACCGACATATTCACTCCTTCCAAAAGGAAGAGGAGTCTCACCCAAGGTGAGCGAGAACCATGGAGAGATAAGGGGAATTCGGCTCTACGTGTTATACAAATTACAAAACTATCATAGAATTCATTATTAACTATTCACAATATGTATTCAATAGGAAATTTAACATAAGCATAAAATTTTAAAAGGGCCCCATAAATTACATAGAGAAATGCCAAAAATATCGTCTTGCTTATATAAATCACCATCATAGAGAAGTTCCCTTACAAGCATCAACATTACAACTTGCAACAGTTATAGACTTGTGCACAGTATCAAAATCTACAGGGAATATATAAAACAACACACTACAAATCCAAATCACCGAGCTAAACAACTATTGATGCCCAACACTACCCAATCTTTGGGATTGATCTGAAATTTGTAGTACTGGCTAAACACATTTCTTGTTTCCTTCTATTTTCTTTTATAACCATGATTGTTAACTCTGATACCTCACTCGCTTGATCCATGGTTTTCAATAGCTAAGGCAAACATTTTGGTTTTTTGTTTTACTGTATCAAAATATCAAAATCAACTCCTAGTTCTTCGACACACTCGCTTGTTTTCCACTGCGCGAGTTCCAAGCCATTTCCTTTCCATTTAGTTTTCTAATTCTCTTCTTCTGACAGTTTCATCCAAAATTTCCTCCGCAAATGTTATCCTTTCAAAAATAAAGGACCCAACATGCCCCAAACACATATTATTGACATTCTCTCAAATCAATGAGCTGCTATTGTTGCTTCTGAATCTGTTGTGGGATGGCTTACACTACCTTAAGTCGTGGTACCTTCAAATGAACGAACCAACTCTGGAACAGTCTATAGAGCAGACCCTTAAAACTAGTGAATGCAGAAATAGAGGAGTGAGATGGGCCCATAATTCTGGAAACCTTGGGAGAGAACTTGGTAACGGTATTCTCATTAAGGTCACTGGGCTGAGACTCAACTAATTCCTAAATCTCTTGATTGGGAATGATAGATAGTGTGGTCAAGGTCATGAAATGATTTTGAGCTTCTAGTCGAAGGTTGCAGAGGACCCTCTTGGTGACTTGGGATGCATATTCCAGTTGACTAATTTGAGCATCAAGGAGATCATCTTGGTTGAGGAGTTGTTGCTTGATTTCTAGATCGGTAGCCACTAAGACTTGATGATATAAATTTTGAACATTCTCTCATAAATGATCAATGGATACATATATATTTGTGAAGACATGACTATCATTAGAGATCTGGAAAAACACATGTTGGGATTCCTGCATGACATGGGGAAGATTAGCATGAAGATAGGTGACAGTCTTCAACTGTTCACTAACATGAGTGCGATAGATAGTGGAAGGATTAGAGGAAGATTGTTACATCTTCTTGATAATGTCTTGGAGCGTTGCATTCTTGGAAACTAGTTGTTGACAAGTCGCTTCAACCACAATACAACATTCGACAGGGGAACAAGCGTCAAAATATTTAGGTTGCTCAGGAGCATATGGAGCAAGGGTTGGCCATAGAGATTACAATTGAGAATGAACCACACTGAACTGGGACTCCAATACCTCCTTTTGAAAATGTAACTGTGTTTACACTGTTGAGGTGGCACTCAACTGATGTTGTTGTTCTTCACAGGTGATCTTCAAATCAATACACCTGATCTCTATTTGAGCCAAACGCTGCTCCAGCTGAGAAACATAGGCATGGATATAATGAACTAACTTATGGGAAGACCAGGTACTAAGGGTGTCAACCGCAACTGTTTTGATCCGACGGGAGTCATTCTAGAATTTGGATAAACCAGCACTCCCCATTTGCTTCATGACATGGACTAACCACCTCTCATGGATTCTTATCTCTAGCAATATGATCGTTGACTAACACCTACGGGTTTTGGTCTAATAGAAATCGTGATTCCCACTAAGTGGTATTAGAGCGTAAGTCACAAGTTTGATACACACCTGGATTGCGTTGGGGGGGACGTTGTTATCATTGGATAAACCAACGTTCCCTCTATGTTTCGTGACATGGACTAACTGCCTCTCATGGATATTTATCTATGGTGATGCAATCATTGACTAACACCTATGGTTTTTGTTCTAATGACAATCATGACTCCCAACAAGTATGGATTGCAGTGGTTGGCCACTAGCAACAGAGAATTTTGATTGATGATGTGGTGAACCTTCATGCTTAGTAGCGATCCTTTGATTCTATTAATTTGATAAAATACATTTGTTGGAATGAAAATGATTAGGTCATGATGTTGGGTGGAAAGGGAAAGTACTTGACGACACTACTCAAGATCCTTCATGAAGTCGATAACTTCATCATATGAAATGGGTGTAGGGGTGGAAGTTGATGGATGAGATGGAATGGTTAACGGTGGAGAAGTAACAGTACCATGCATATGAGGAAAAAAAACAATGTCAGAGTCAGTTTCCATTTCTGCAGTGTCATCAAGGGAAATAGGTGAATCGGGGCGGTCATAAAAGGTAGTGGAAGAGGAATGAGGGGTCCCTTTAGAGGTTGTATGCAGGGATGGAGGAAATTCTTCTTGAACAAGAACTGTAGACTCCATGAACTATCTTTTGAGCGTCAAGGTCAATGAAGGTGGAGGTAGACGAAGTGTTATGGACCTAACGAGGTGACAAAGAAGTAAAAACAGTAGCAAGAAGAATGGTAGAAGTAATAGTAGGTGATGCAGTGGACATAGGGGTAAGTTGATGTACCTAGAGTGTTTGTTTCACATATGAACCGACCTTAGACCAAGTGGCATAACCTGAGCTCACGCACTCCTTATCTTTCTTGAAAAGTAGTTGGAGATCCTTGGGTGCGTCTTTAGATTGCTTTAAAGAAGTTGAAGGGGCTTATTCACCAGGCTTCATTGCATCGAAACTATAGAAAATTTTCCCCTCTTGCTTCCATGTAATAAGTAATAATGAGTAGCCAACTACCAACCATAGCGTGGAAATCATTTTCGATGATATAAAATGACAATAGGAACATAGAGAAAGTATCTAAAGAGACATGCATCGACCAAAGATAATAATAACTGTAAGAGATAGAAAACCAAATTAAAGGGAAATATTGGTCCAATAAAGGAATTTGCACTTGTGAAATAGGATTCGTCATAACAACCATCTTATTGTACCAGTGACCAAAAGCGAGGTCGTTAAAATCTTTGTTCATAGTGTCTTCAGTGCTTCACCAGGATGCGTACATATAAGCATGAGGCTCCTCTTCAGTAATTGCAGCAAGGTCATGACCCTCGGGAGGACACCATTTGGACATAGCAAGCAGAATGAGAAGGTAGCTAAAAACAAAATAAGTAGACCGAGCATAGATATCATTAGCAGCCTCAAATAATTCCTGAAGAAGATAACTGGACCAATTTTGTTGATCTTCACGAACACAAGCTTCAACAACAGAAATAGAATTCAACGTAAACTCCCCTCTAGTGTTGTGGCGCATAAGTAGCAGCAATTCGACATGTTGTTGATCATATCTAGAACTTCTCCTCGGCCTTTCCGAGCAATACCATACTTTTTGTACAAATTGTTCTCATCCATTTTCTTTCTGTGCTTGGGATTTTTTGAAATGCCAACTTAACATCCACACCATAGGCAAAGAGCCTAGTGATATTATGAATATCAATTGCATGGATGGGTATTCCTAGTCCAACCAAAGGGAACCCCCCTGAAGCTGGCTGCCCAAAAACATTGTACATCGCATGATTTCACCACTGGTGCCAAACACAGGTAAGTCCCGCAGAAGGAGAAGGGTGGACTTCTTCAATTGGAGGAAAACATTTCTGACCTTCATGGTGGAATGGCATCGGGATGGGTATTTGGATCCATGAAAATATTAGTCCAGAGTGCAAGGAACAGGGTGGAATCAGACAGGTCAATATCAACCAGGTGAGCTTTATCGTACTTTCCGAATAAATCATATTGAAAATCGATGTGAGAATTAATAAGGTATAGGCTGAGAGAAGGTTTAAGAGAACGAATCATATTCACAGGGTGACGAGTGTACACAAATCAGACAAGAGGACGAGTAGACAAAGAAGGTTAAGGGGAGGGTGATAGTGGAGCCAGAGCAGAAACTGAGAATGCACGATGAGAAAAGATGAGGATGAAGACAAGAAGTGGGAAGATATAAGCCAATTGACAGATA